>JAODXP020000018.1:3588166-3738166 GCA_027497455.2 Sardinella longiceps
GGCTACTGGAGCTGGAGCCATTGAAAGCACTGTGTTTTGGCTGGAACTTTTTTATACAAAAAGCCTCAGTTTTGTGCTGTTTTTGGATGTTATAAACTATCTAACCGAGAGAAAGGAAAGGGTTATTATCGAGTACCTAAGGAAATCGCCCATAAAGGTGAGAAATGGGTAAAAAACTCTGAGAACCACGCCGTCGTACGTAATGCCCACAGCCTCGACTGCTATTCTATTAGTTTAGCTTCCGGTTTGTTCTTTGGTCTCTGTTGTTCCAAATTCTCTCCTTCTCCTTCCTATGGACAGCACTCGGCAAGTTTGTACATAAAGGCAATCATTTGGAATTCAAATTGGAATCAAAATGGCTTCTAATTCCGGAGAGTCCAAACTTTTGAGAAGGTAACTTTTATTCATTTTCTTCCCTCCCTTTTATATGGGCTTGATGAAAACCCCAACATTCTGTGATATATAAAAAAAACACAATTTCTCTGCCTTTATTACAATCCCTGAAATATTCATCCCTGCGTAAGGTTTTTACGATCTGGATCAGTACGGCATTCATCAGGAAGTGGGGCTATCTGATCAGGGGACATGCATGAGCAATGGGCACACTGGAGCAGAGCTGAGCAGGTGCTTCATCAGTCTGACAGAGCTGGAGAGCTTTTTCTCCCAGCCCCCGTGGAGACAGTGGACTGATGGGACAGTGGATGACCTCAGCTAGAGAGAGAGAGAGAGAGAGAGAGAGAGAGAGAGAGAGAGAGAGTCTGGAAAATAACACTGTCTTTTCTCCCTGCTTTCTTTCTTTCTTTCTTTCTTCCTGGTTCTCTAGGAGGGCCTCGGCGTCTATCGTGCCATTGTCTTCCATCTATATGAGTCAGCCTCCGCTGGTTGGACTGATAAATGCACTGATTCAGAGAATTAACTGTATTCACACAGGCTGTGTTTACTCTATGTGCAGTCTCGAAGCCACATGCGTTAGCTAGAGCACAACCACTGTCCATGACAGGACAGAGTCTGCCCCTCTGTGCTGAAGAACGCCTACTCTCTCTCTCTCTCTGGACAAATCGATTTTATTGACTGCTGCCCTAGATGGGGCTTGTAATAAATTAGCTGTTTACTGGAAGCATGGGGGGGAACTACAGAATACACCTCCTGACAGGTTGACGCCTGTTTAAAGATGCTTGTATGCCTTTGAAACAGTATGTTGAAAAGTTACAAAGTGAGAAATGGGAGCAATGTTTGTTTCCAAAGCAAGAAAACAAGTGAGAGAACCTTGGAAGTGCACACAGCAGTTGACATCACTTCCTTCCTTGTAGCCACCTGGAGCCAGTGCCCAGACAAAGGTGTGATACTCCTTCACAGAGCTCCAGCCCTCCTGTGAGATAAATCACAATCACATCATTCAACAAAACTCTTGTTCCTTCTTGATACACTCTTGTTCAATACTAATGGATAACTGCAATTCAATTGAACAAGTAGACCATTAATAAGGTTGAGGGGGCGTACATCCAATGTTTCAGGTGCTAAAGCAAATACAGTATCAAAGTAAAAGAGAGACGCTCCGTACACTGTCGCTCCTAGCTTATTGTGCACAACATTTCGACCTGTATAGGTCTTCCTCAGGTTTTGTAGCAGACCATTGTCATGTCATCATTTTGTAGTAGTCAAAAAGGTCTGTGTATGTACCTTGAAGAGTCCAATCCAGTCACTGCTGGCCCAGGTATGCTGGGAACTGATAGAGTAATGGCATTCAATTCGACTTTCGGGGAAGTAGCTGCTGCCGACATTCCGGAACTCCACTTTCCAGGCGGTATCCATGGCAACAGATGAACTTGGTGTCAATTACACCTGCATAAATTGCACAGTGAGGAAAGTTGTTAAAAGGGGTGAGAGACAGAAATTATGAAACTATGACAATGAACCTTTTATCACATTTTTATGTACAATGAACATTATGTGTGTTCTCTCTAAATACTGTATATCAAGACAGCATGTCAGGCCTTCTAAGTCAGAACCCTAGGAATGTCACAAGGCTACATTCATCAGATCATCCAATGACTGCTAATGTCAGTGGAAAGCATGGGAAAGTGCTGCGAGAGAAAAGGCAGTTACTGTGAGTTGGAAGAAAATATTTCATCTGGGATATCTGGTTAAATATTAGACATAAAAATGATACACTGGTCTACAATTATTTAAACAGTGATGTTGGGGGAAAGTAAAGAATGAGATTGCAAAACATGGAAGACAGGGATGTCTAGCCAGTTATATTTTTTATGTATTTACCTTATCACCTTTGTAAACAAAGTATACTGAAGTAAGCATACACTACCAATCCATGTAAACATACACAAACAATCCAAATGCGGATCTCATGTTGCTGTCCTATGTCATATCAACTTTACCTCCATACATACCATGTACCATAACCTATTTAGAGGGCATGGCCTTTTCCCAAGCATTTGTAAAACGATATCAAGTTTATAACTAACGTAATAAACGGCTGTGTACCTTGCATTTCAGACTGCATAACGTTATAGCTATCAGTACAATGCCCGACCCCAAAAGGTGTTTGTGACAACAGGTGTGCGGGGGCCCTGTAATATAATCCAGGAGCTGTACCTTGTTGAGACGGACATTATTAGCCTTCGTTTCAAAAGGTGAAGAAGTGTAACGTTAACGTTAAGAAGGCCTTTGCTAACATCACGTGGAGTTGTTCGCAACTAATGCACTAATTAATTTATGATTAATTAATCTGATTAGGGTGACACTACCGACAGTCAATGTCTCCCGTTAGATTTTCCGAAGAAATCATAATATATTGTATTATTTACTTGACAACAGTGTGCACGAGCGCAGATGGTTAATGTCAGCTAGTTAGCAACCTCTGGCCTAAAACACAATAAGCATTTAGCACAAAAGCTCCTTATGCTATCTAATAGGTTTACCAAGATGGCAGCTGCCGCACAACATCTAACGTTATGCATGCATGCTATGTGCCTACAGCACATGTCAGCAAGCGAGCAAAAAGCTTGAGCACGCAGGATCCAATGCGTCTGAAAGTGCGTATTAACGTTACACCCGAGGAAACTCACCTGAACCTGCAGTTTCCGTGAAATCAGCCAAAATATTTATTTTAAAATGTCGATGCCTAAACGATTAGGCAAACATCGTTGAAATATTGCTACGCATTCACGGTTTCTTCTGTTAACAACACACGGCCAAAGAACAATAACAAAAACATAAGCATGAGCTCTGAGTTGAGCCCAGTGATTAGTGGGAATTGATGTTTTGAAAACCAGGACCAGCTTGAATGCCACTGCTATAAGAACTACATTTCCCAGCACTCAGACAAAAACTTGAAGGTCAACTCCTTTTAACGTCATTTGAAGAGGGCTCGTTTCCGCATTCTTGGCTGCTTTGTTTTTGATCCTCGAATTCACCATCCTCGTTATTATTGGTGGATTTCTGATATACATTACCTGCTGTCCAATTAAATCACTGTACGCTTTTTTTCCTGATGGATAAAACACTAAACTATCTTCACCACTGTAGTATTTTACGAAAATGTAGACATTTTGTTAGTTTGAGACTTTCAGTTAATTCTTCTCTTTGTCTTGCATTATCAGTTCCAAATGTGCCAACTGTTGGCTATTTTATCATATTTCAGCATGTCCAATCCTGACTTTCATGGTTGATGTGAGAACTTTTTAACAGCTTGTGCTTGTGCTCTTTTGTGGCTGACTTGCTGAAATTTGACACTGGCTGCAGCAAGGGACAGCAGACGCACACTGGCTATAGCATTACAATAAGTCTTTCTCAGCTGTTTGTCAGAGGCGTCTGTGCCCAATGTTAAATTTAGTTGTTTTTGTGACACATGTGACACCTTCTAAACCCATGCCTACTCAGCAGACACCGCATTTCAGCAGTAAACGATTTATATCCAATTACCGTCTGTAATACTTTCGGTGTACACCAGGTGGCAGTGTATCGCAAGTAAACAATTCACTCCATCAGTTAAGCAAGTTAGAAATATCCCAAATACGTCAGGCCAAATATTGGTGAAAAGCTCTCAAATTTGGATTACAGTAGGATAAATTCATACTGAAGGTGCATGCATGTAAGATGTATCCGTTGAGTGAGACCCGTGCAATTCTATTGGATAGGCTACTGGGCATAGGCTATGCACCATCAAATTCTTTATTGAAGAAAAAAATATAGTCATATTTATGTACTTCTGCATGTTCTCTGCAAAGAAAGAATGGAATGGTGCATGGCCATCAATATCTGGCAGCGCGTGTGCTGGTTAGAGGCTCTGTCATTTAGATGAACGGGTTTGACTGAAACTAATTAAAGTTTTCTGCACTCTGACTTACCTGTACAGTCAATCATCCCTTCTGCATCTCAAGCGGGAGCGACTTTGTTCTCATACAGCTATTGTTGACATTTACAGTCTAAACAGTGCATCTGATTTAATACCCAGAGGTTGTGCTCAGTCACCAGCTTTCCCCTGCAGGTTAGATTTCATATTTATGAATGTGGGCGAAAGCTACTCTGATGCACTGGAAGGGAGCAAGCCTGTTGAACTTGGCACGGACTGTGCCCAAGAGTTTTTCTTCATGTACCATTTGTAGGTTGTATATCACCCTGATATATAGACTGGAGTTAAATATAAGTGTTTGTTTAACGCTCAAATGCCCTCCTGCTGTGTTTCAGTGTATAATAGAATATGTCCCATTCATTTTTGGACGTTCTCAAGTTCTTACGCACAAGCCCACTGTGAATCCCTGAGACAGCTGTCTGCTAGGCCCCAAAACATCTACATCTGGCTGGGATATTTCAGATTAGCAAGTCAGTGGTGCGCCATAGGCCACCAGTGAAACTGTATGGTTCATTGGCCTTTACAAATAAAATAGTAGGCTATTTCTTATCTTCTTTCCCTACCCACTTTTCCTTGACCTCGTTGGAAAACGTCATGAGGTCAAGGAAAGCTAAAAAGATAAAGAGTGTATATAGTCTACTGTACTTATAAATTCATTAGGATTCAGGAAAGGACATCAGCGACTTTAAGAGAATCCGAATGCAATTACACTTACGGGAAGGCGGGTGTTATTGATCTGTGCCAAGTTGATTAGATGTGGTTTCATAGCGCAAGGAATTGTGGGGCTTTTCATGCTGCCTTTGGCTTAATCGGAAACATCAGTGTACACTATAGTGAATGGGGTTGGTTTGAAAGGCTTTTTAGAGAATCCTAACACTCCTTTCAACTAAATATTTCTGGGTCATATCGTAAGGAAAGGAACTTTCCTACTCAAGAAAAAAAGAGAGAATCTGACTGTAGCCATGGAGATCCACGTGAGATGGGCTTCTTCTCTGGGCTACTAATTGTATGCAGGCAGTAAATGAGGCAGCCCAATAAATGGCAGCTGAGACGGTTTAACAGAGTGAAGAGGGCCTGGGCAAGGGAGGAGGCCTCGCCGGACGGACTACAGGCAATCAGGAGGAGGGGGAGGGGCAGGGTCGAGAGATTGATGGCTGGCCGACAGTGCTGTTACTGACCTTGCTGGATGGCAGTGGTGGTAGTCCCTCGAGCCAGGCTGTGGTTCCTTAGCAGCCCCATCCCCTCATCACCAGACCCCACCCCACACACACACACACACACACACACACACACACAAGCCACCCTCCTCCCCCTTTCTCGATTTTTCTTCAAGGAGGAGGGCAGGGAAGGATCAATACGGAGAAGTGGAGCAGTAGAGAATTACGGCTGGTGTTACCATCCCATTTTGCCGTATAATTCCTAACCTGGTCAGGCCTCTCATTGCTTTTTTTATTAGGGCAGCACGACCTGTGACAACAAGATGACCAGTGCGATACTCTTGTGGGTTACCCATGACTACAATGCAGGTCAAAGTGCTGTACTGTGTACAGGTAGAAATCAGGTCAGCTTTTGGTTGTTAGATATTACCGTCCAGACTGGCAGACTAACAAAAGGGTCAAGAACACAATCCTGAAATGGAATTTATTTAGCCAACATAGGGGATTGAGAAATGGAATTTGATTTGAGGGATTGTGATTTGATGCTATTCTGCCCCATCCTGCACACGCCCCTATTTTCCATGTTACGTGTCAACCAGAAATATGAGTGCATGCCATGGAATAGATTCAGTCCCCCAGGCCGGTGCATGAAAGACAAGAAAGGGATGGTTAAAGGGTTGAAAAGTTCATGACTTCTGTCTGATTACAACATACAGCATGTTGAAACAGAACAAAGCCTGTATACATTTCTCAACAACGTATGAATAAGAAATCGTTTGGTTGCTACAGGACAGGATTTAACCTGCCAAGAATGACAAAAAAAAGGCAGGAAATGATTAAGTGTTTCATTATCTATCTAAGAACAACTTCCAACAGCAAATGAAAAGGCAGTTTTAATAGGAGTACCTGCGATTGCGTAAGGTTGATAGGTCAAGGTCACCAAGATCACTGAGGACTGAGGTAAGATCAACACACTCACATAAAGTCTATTTTACAGTGTGTGTTTGTGCCCATATAAGGGCATTGTGTTTTCCTTGACAGATGAGTGATTGGTTTGTCGATAGCAAGCAAGCACAACCCAGCGCCCAGAAACCCCCTTATCCTCTCAACCTTGGGGGTAGTTGCCATGGATACTGAGGGGCAGTCCTTGTTGGCTGGCGTAGTTTCCTTATTTTATTGCACCTTGAGGAAGAGGGGGTGAATGTCAGCAGTGAATGTCACCTCTAGCCTACCTAAACAGTTACTAGATTACATCTCACACGCTGGGTATAGCCAACCCATCTGCCACCATGGAGGACGGCTGTTCGAAACAAGGCACGATAGGCCAAACTGATGTGTATTTGGTCAGAAATAATGTCATAAATAACACTGGAGATGTCTTGCAAACCACAACATCTTGACATGAGAATTGGTAGCCTACAGACAGCAAAGCAGAGGTACTAACAAAGCTGGGCAAAGCGTTTGGTTTTAAACCCATAACAATCTATTTGAAGCAGTTGTGTAAACAACTCGCATTGTGAAATGAAGATAAATACATAACCATACAAAAAGACAGTATTCATGTCCCTAGTGAACTAATAAAGGGATTTCAGCCTGATCTTTAATGGGAGGCTATTTAGAAGATAGGGCCATTTTGGTGATAAGGGATGAAACCGCCTTTGATGAGTGTAGGAAGGTGGAGAGACTGTTTGAGGAAGTCCATGCAAATAAGGGAAGAAGGGAAAGGAGGGGGGGAGGTTAAGGAGGAAGAGGAGGAGGAAGAGGAGGAGTAATCAGAGATGTGGGGAGCAAAAGGCAAAGGAGAGCCAGAGGAGCTGAGAGAGAGAGAGAGACGGAAAGATGGAGAGATGGAAGCCCGAATGGGAGACAATAGATGAAGAGACAGGAAAATAGAGGAAGGGGAAGGAGGTAAAGAGAATGAGGGAATAGAAAATAGAAGGAGAGAGAGACAGCGAGAGAGAGAGAGAAAGAAAGAGAGAGAGAGAAGGAGAGAGAAAAAGAGAGAGAGAGAGAGAGAGGAGGGTATTTAGTATGCAAGGGCAAGCTGCCCCATCTGCTTATCCCAGCAGTCCCTGTCGTATAACTGTCTCTAGGCTGTGGGCCGCATAAAGAATGTCTCCGATTTGATGTAATTCCGCGAAAATTAATGACAGCTTTACTCGCAACGGGCCCTGAGGGAATGATTAGTGTTTGATCGTCCATCTGATCAGCGAGCATGCCCACTGCCAACGCCGCATGGCCACGTCTCATCAGGGTAGTGCCTTGTGCCGGCATTTTGGAACAACAACAACGTGCACATGTGCTAGCCTGTCACGCTACGTTCCAAGACATGGACCCAGTCACTGCATCACAAAGCACAGTTTGGGGCAACACTCGCACACACACAGGCTGCCAATGAGATGCCACCCCATTAATTTAGATACGAGTGCCAGTAGTAGAAATGCATACGCAAGATGCATATCAATACCTCACTACATATCAATATTTCTCTCCTTCCAACCATACAGTTTTTTACACACACCATCTCTCATTCTCTCTCTCTCTTTCTCTCACACACACACACACGCACACACACACACACACACACACACACACACACACATCAGATAAAACACAGTAGCCTAAGAGGGGATTCTGATGTTAGTAAATTTTTATTGTGCAGCAATTATAGCATCAGATGACAGCGAAAGATTCAATGGGGCTCTTGTAGGCAAGGCCAAACCCCAGCTCTCCCTGTGACCATTTTTCTCTTTATTTTTACAAGATGTCTCTTTATGGTATTTGTGATTGGAATTGGTTAGTCGTCTTCCAATCAGACGGGAAATGGATTGGGAATTGTGCGGGATGGGAAAAAATTGATCCAAGAAATGGACGTTTGGGGAATTCTGTCCTCGGAGAATGAAGAGGGCTATCCCTCTTCCCGACCCTAACCCCAACCCCCAGTCCAATCTTGTCCTGCTTCTTTGCTTTTAAACAATCAACTCTGCACAGAAAGCTAAGTACTGGTCTGAGACCAGTTTGACTGACCCCTTCTTTACGGCATGCGCAAGAAAGGGAAAAAAAGGTGACTGACCACAGAACGGTTTACTGCAGCCCTTGCATGCCCAGACCATCCCCCACGTCCAGCGGAGTTCCGTCAGCTCCTTGTCCAAGACCAGGGCATTTACAAGCCAACGGGGTATTTCTTTTTACTGGGGCAGCCTGGTGCGTAGCTCTGTGAGCCAGCCACATTAAAAACAAAGCTCCCTGTCTTATCACAGCAAAGCCAATGGCTCTCTATCAGGGCCTGTCAGTCCAGCCACACGGCCCCTTTGGGCTCTCGTCCGGTGTTATGTGCCGTGGTGAAACAAACAAAAATAAAACAACAGATCTCAAAGCAAAGCAACAAATAAACAAGTGATTGACCACAGTAAGGGAGTCAGTATATAGCCGGCAGCCAGGAGAGAGGAGCAGGGAGCTCCAGAAGAATGCAAATCTACAGATGCTATGATATAGGAGAGCTCTTATTCCCATCACAGTAGAAGAGGGGGTTCTTGCACAACCTCTACTTTGTCATTCATCATAAATAGCCACGATGGCCGCCTTCCCATCTCTCTGAAGTCTTTGTCATACACACTCATTGGACAGCTCTGAAAAGGCAGAGGGAAAACATTGCTTGATCTGAGTTAATATTATGATTTGCCTGATTTGTGGCAGGAGGTACTGTTGAGTTCATGTTTTTTTGGACAAAAATAAAACATGATCTTCTAACATGATCATGATCTTCTAACACCATCATTGTATGGATTGACACTGTGGTATGGATCTAATGCTGACTGTGATGCTGCCCCCCCCCCCCACACACACACACCCATATGTGGCATGGTAATCACATAACTCATCAGTCTCAAAAAAGGGAAATTCTTTTGTGCCCTTTTGGATAAATAAAGCATCTCTATCTCTATCACTATCTATCTAATGAAACGAGCAGTGTGAAGGTATTGCTGGGCAAGTTAATTAGATGGGGAAGATTTAGTGTTGGTGGAGTGCTGGCGCTGGCGCTACATTAATTTGCCATCAGAGGAGAGAGTGGCTGATAGGTCTGGAGCCACACCAATGCTGAGTCTGGGTACTCTGGCCGGACACCTGGATTGTCAGTAAGGTGCCAGGCCCAGACTGCAGGGCAGATTGGTCCGTTGACTTTGATGGAATTGAGACGTTGTTTTTTTGCGATAGTTGTGTGTCTGCTGTCACAATAACTGCAAATAAGCTGGGGTAATAGCGAGAGCAAAGGCAGCTCTGGAAACGATGCCCTCGCATCTGCTGAGATGGACCATATCCACGGCAAAACTTGCACCGCCAAACTTTTTAGCTTTTTTCCCCCCACCCTTTGTTATTTACCTCGATGTCGTCCGCCATCTTTTTTTCCAGACATGAGCTCAGGCGCTGCTGCACCATGGCCCGCCACTCTCCTCCTCATCATTCTGTCACTTCTCATATCTTTTTTTTTTTTGCGATCCCTCATTTCCATAACTCCATATCTCATCCTACCCCCCACTCTCTCTCTCTCTCTGTCTGCCTTCCCTCCCTCTCTCCCTCCTTCCCTCCATCTCTTCTCTCTCCCTCCCTCCCTCTCTTCTCATTTTATATTTTTTGGCTGAGCTGGAGACCTTTCTCGGCGTTCTGACCTTTCAGGTTTTAAATTAAGCCCCGCTGCGGCATGTCTCTCTTCATAGTCCGCCGGTTACGAGCCGCCGGAGGACCGCAAAAAAATAACGATTCTGATGAAATGACCCCTTTAAAAAGCTCTTCCAAATTCCTCCTCCATTTTTCTTCACCCCCCTCCCTCATCTCCCCCTCCCCCCTTCTCAGCCACATTAATATTCACCCTAATGAGAAGCATCCTTAGCTGCCATAGCTGTAGCTTTAGCATCTGAAACAGAGCTAAGCAGAGAGACAGGAGATGGCTGGAACCCCCAGCCCAAAGTCATGCCTATTAGCAGGGGGAGTTGAATCAAAAGTTGAGTTTATGTGATGTGGGAGACTCATGCTCAGTAGGAGGTTTTATGTTGGCTTGAAAAGTCATTATTTTAGGCCCCGTCGTTTATAATTTACATGGAGACGGATATTGGTCATCAGTTATTTCGGAACTACCACAAACAGCCTCTTACCTCAGCAATTTTCTCTCTCTCTCTCTCTCTTTCTCTCTCTATCCCACTAACTCACTCATTCTCTCACACACTCTCTCTCTCTCTCTCTCTCTCTCACACACACACACAAACATACTGTACACACATGCATGTACTTACACACAAACACACACACCCTCAAAAGAAAAACAATAGTACAATTGTTACTGTTTCCTATTATGGTGTCCTTACTGAAGACCACAGTGCATAACTATGCAGGTCTAATATGTATGAAGATTTGTCTATGGACTGAGGACATACACAGACTTGAATACCATACACTCATGTCATGTCTGAGTGTTTCTGGGCATGTGTATGTCTCTGCGGGCTGTGTGTGTGTGTGTGTGTGTGTGTGTGTGTGTGTGTGTGTGTGTGTGTGTGTGTGTGTGTGTGTGTGTGTGTGTGTGTGTGTGTGTGTGTGTGTGCGTGCGTGTGCGCATGTGTGTGTATGTGTGTGTGTGTGTGTTTTTTTTTTCAGGCAAGGCCTCCATGCTTGTGTCTATGACTTTATACTTTGAGCGTGCTCAGTGAGTTCCTGGTTTTTGTTTTGGAAAGCGGAAAAAATCTGGATTTGCTTCACTCGGCCCCAAACGCTTGCTCTCTCTCTCTCTCTCTCTCTCTCTCTCTCTCTCTCGCTCGCAACAGAAATATCTTTGCAGGCTAATCGCTGCAGCATGGCCTGCAATCATTTCCCAGCTCACCACCAGAGAGGACAATACGGGCATACCTGTTCATTAGGGCCCCCGTAAAAAAAGTCGGCCTGAAAAAAAGTACGACCAATTATGGCTGAATAATTATGGCAATTAGGGCCCAGAGAGGGGCCTTGCAATGGAACACATTCTTGGGCTTGTTCAGGCCGACGGCCAGCGGTGTTTGGGGCCTGTTCAGGCGCAGGGCCAGAGGGCAAAGCACTGTAGCTCGGTGTGATTCACTGCTGTTGTGCAGCAGAGAGACAGCAGGAGGCCGCGAGAAGGCCAGTCGCCCAGTGTGGGCCCAATTAAGAGCGGTGCGAGCACATAAGCAGTGCAGGGAACACACACACACACACGCACGCATGCCACAGGAACACACACACAGCACAGTACAGAAACTGCCTGTGTGTGTCAAGCACACCCATACACACACACACACACACACACACACACACACACACACACACACACACACACACACGCACGCCACAGGAACACACACACAGCACAGTACAGAAACTGAATGTGTGTATCAAGCACACCCATACACACACACACACACACACACACACACACACACACACACACACACACGCACGCACGCACGCCACAGGAACACACACACAGCACAGCACAGACACTGCCTGTGTGTATCAAGCATACCCATACACACACACACACACACAGACACACACACACGCACAGGAACACACACACAGCACAGTACAGAAACTGTGTATCAAGCATACCCATACACACACACACACGCGCGCACGCACGCCATAGGAACACATACACAGCACAGTACAGAAACTGTCTGTGTGTATCAAGCATACCCATACACACAAACACACACACACGCCACAGGAACACACACACAGCACAGTACAGAAACTGTCTGTGTGTTTCAAACATACACACATACACACACAAACACGCACAACACAAGTACAAACACACAGCTCAGTACAGCTACTGTATGTGTGTCTCACGTATACACACACACACACACGCTACAGGAACACACACAGCAAAGCAATTCTCCTTCTCTCTGTGTGTCTCAAGTACACGCGCATACACATCACATATTGACACATATACACACAGGCACACACACACACACACACACAGGGACACACACAATCTATCAGCACATATACTCTCTCTTTTGCTCTTTGAATCTTACTCTGTCATTAGTATACACGTACTGTACACAGAAACACACAGACACACACACACACAGAACACACACACACACACACACACACACACACACACACACACACACACACACACACACACACATGTATGCAAGGGTGCTTGAATCAGCACATGCATGCTCTCTCTCTTTTTTTTGTTCTGTCAATCTTACTCTCTCAATGAACGCATACATATTGAAACATTCATGCAAGCACACACACGTGCACGCACACACACACACACACACACACACACACACACACACACACACACACACACACACACACACACACACACACACACACAGCAGTGCACTCCCTGTTAGCCTTAATGCACACATACACAGACATTGGACAAATACATATGGCTCACATATGAGGAGAATCTTTGTGAGATAAAGGTCAACCTCGACAGGTTTGCATACAGATGGATCATTCATAACAAACACACACAAACACTGTGTCATGTACATACATACACTTGAGCCATTTTGTCACCATTTGTGCAAAACATTGCATTTTTACTTGTTTACTTGCATGACGTTCCCTGTAATGAATGTGTGTGTGTGTGTGTGTGTGTGTGTGTGTGTGAAGTTTTATGGTCTCTAGACCACACAGATTTTTTCTTTGAAGCAACACCAAACTCCAAGCTGCCATGACTGTTAAATACAATAGCCTACACATGTAACATAAATGACAGTATAAAACTTGAGTGAAATTTAAGTTATTTGATGAGAACCTTATACTATAATTTAATAAGTCAATTAATATAATTATGTTCAATAGATTTCAGTGATTACTGCAGTGCTCATACATTAAGGAGAGAGAACCCTCATAAAGGCCTGGTGGAGCCAAATCTGATGGTGATTATAAGATGTCCTGCTAGTACATTAGTATAAGGACTTCTTTATCCATGTATCATTTGAATGCCTTAACTTTTTAATTATTTTTTTTTTTATTTACCTGACCTCCGTTGCCAAAGAGCCCCACTCACCACGATTTGTGAACCACACTTTGTCTTTCTGGATTTCAAAGACATTCAAAAATATTTTCTCCTTTTTCAACTGATCTGACAACCAATAAACAAAACAACAGTAAAGTTGGACATAGAGTTCCAAAATAAAAAATGCAGAGCATGGAATTAGCAATGTAGCATGTAGCATTAGCAGTGTAGCACTTTGCGGTGTGGTTTTGCTTAATTTGATGGTGCTCCGCCACAGAATGTCACTGTATTATTTCTGTTCAGCCAGCGTGCTATTTATAACCTGGCAGTCATTTAGCAAAAGGGCCCAAAGAAACGGCGCCCATAACCAGGCACATTCACAGTCCTTCCATCAAGGCCACACACACACACACACACACACACACACACACACACACACACACACGCATACACACACACACACACACACACACACACACACACACACACACACACACACACACACACACACACACACACACACACACACACACACGCATACACACACACACACACACACACACACACACACACACACTTTTGGGACAACAAACTGCAGACTCTCAACAACTCACTATTAAAGAGAATTAAACTATTCAGTGCTGTTCTAAATAACCTAAAGTAGATGATGTCCCTCTGTATTTTCACCTACAGCTTGGAGCATAAACATTCATTGGGTGTCTGGAAGACATTAGCACTTGGGTTTTTACAGCATTAGGAAGATGGGTGTCTTTACAAACGCAAGAGCCGCACATTTTCCATTTCAAATTCTTTCCCATAAAATTCCCACCAATACTACCACCGCTACTCCAGACGTGGAACACTGGAGAGGGGCAGGCTGGAGGTGGGCTGAACGGAAAACTTCCCCCTAAGTAAGGGGGGGGGGGGATACAACGACAATATCACGGAATTACATTCTTAAAAGAATGGCGCGAATGACGAGAACTGGCATTCAAGCTACAACACAATAAAAACCCCTTACTAAGAGAGCGACTTTAAGGAGGACAAGGAAAGAACGGGTCACAACTGAGAGAAAAATAGGATTAGAAAGCAGCTAAACACTCTTATACCAGATTGAGTGGAGGAAAGGGAGAGATGAGAAAGGAGAGATATAAAAAAAATGGGAGAAATGAATGAGAGCACAGAGAGAGAGAGAGAGAGAGAGAGAGAGAGAGAGAGAGAGAGAGAGAGAGAGAGAGAGAGAGAGCAAAGCACAGGTGAAGACTCTGAGCCTCTATTCTGCCTTTTTATGGCATGCTGCTTAGCATAGCACCCCCAAAGAAATGTACAGCCAGCTGAAAAAGCCTTGACACACCCACGAGTCCATGCATGGAGGCACACACACACACACACACACACACACACACACACACACGCACATACACACACACACACACACACACACACGCACATACACACACACACACACACACACACACACACACACACACACACACACACACACACACACACACACATCTACATGTACGCACACACATATGCACAAGGCAGGATTTATGTTCTCTGAGAATGGCAGTAAAATCCTGGAAGGAGTTCAATTATAAACAAAAATGTATGCATAGACATATATTACCTTATTCATGAAAACTTATGGATGCACATACATTAAGCTGTGCAAACAAACACACACTTCCTACTTTATGTTATATAAACACAGACAATCCCAAATGGTGCCTGCACACACACACACACACACACACACACACACACACACACACACACACACACACGGACGGACACACACATGGACGGACAAAGCACACAAGTAAATGATTTATAGTCTGAAAAGGGAAATATTTCAACTAGCCATTATATGTGCGGCAGCAAACAAATAAACAATAGGGTAGTTCTCCGATTCTGAGAGAAATGTTTGTTCCAGATACAAATAAACTGAGCAGCCAGCCCCAAGCACATAAACAGTGAGCACATAAACTCCTGCGCTCATTCTCAGCAGCAATGCCGGCCATGTTTACAGATAAATCACGCAACACATCAGCTTCTCTGTCACAATTAGGCAACCCTGTGGATTCAGACACACACTCAAATAGACACACAACCCCACGCGCACACACACACGCACACACGCAGACGTATGACTTGACTCGCCATAAAACAGTCAAAACATTAGTACATAACGAGTGGTTAAGAAGTGGACGCATAACTCCAGTAATGGTGGTGAATTGAGAGCAACACAAGTGGGATAACAAGAGGCTGCAGGATATAAAACTGTTAGTAGCGAAAGCTAATTAGCACACACTAACCACCAAAGGAACTCTGACAACTGTGAGGACACAGTCAATGAAAAAGAACATTGATGAAACACATGGGACGCTGGTGTATAGTTACATACTCGACACACTGGCTGCTTACAGGGAAATAATAATACCTACAGCCTAATTAACGACGACTGTAAAGCCCACTTTTAGTACTGTAGTCCTGTTGCTGCAATGGATGGCGGGACTTCTGGTAAATTGTGGGTTGTGGTATTATGAGCTATTTCACGCTCAGCTTGCTTGGAGCTGGAATGTGGGAGAAGAACAGAGAAGGGGGGTGGGGGGGGGGGGGGTTGTGTAGGAGAGGGCCGTGCCGTACCGCTCCGCACTGCAATGCGGAGGAGAGAGGTTTCAGAGACTTGCTTTGGGCTGATCTGGGTTCAGGGGTTGTGCTCCGGAAACTCCCGCCTCTGATGAAGGATTTCGAATTCTGATCTGAGGTCAGTGATTAGGGAGCAGGTGGACGGCATAGTCTGGTATATATTTGGTTGTCTGTGCAAGCCCTTTGCTCACACAGATCACACACAGCCTCCCCTCCCTCTCTTTATCAAAGAAATAAGCATTTTTACAGAGTTTTAGCTGTAAAGAGCCAGAGAGCAGATAGCCCGTAAATCTGGCTGTAAAAACGTTAAGTTGTCAGAGGTGCCATCAGCTATCAATCGTGCTCACGGAGGCTGATGAAGGGGAAATAGGTGATAAAAAAACAGCATTTTAGAGAAATTATGTCTAGTCTTCCATTTGCAAAGTGCTGCAGTCGCATCCCGGGCAGAATCTTAATCATGAGCCAGGCTCTGGCTTAGGCAGAGGAGAGCGAGAGCTATAGTGTGTGTGTGTGTGTGTGTGTGTGTGTGTGTGTGTGTGTGTGTGTGTGTGTGTGTGTGTGTGTGTGTGTGTGTGTGTGTGTGTGTGTTTGGCTTCAGCTCTCCACACTCCAGAAAGGGTGGCCAAGTGCCCAAGGTAGAGAAAGAGAGAAAGAGGTAGAGAGAGGGGGATGGGATAGAGAAAGAAAGAGAGAGAGAGAAAGAGAGAGAGAAGGGGAGAGAGAGAAAGAATGAAAGAAAGAGAGAGAGAGAGGTTTTGGTGGGTAGGTGGTGGTGAGGGGGTTGTAGAAAATTATATAGCCGGCATAAATCACCTCCACACTCCGGGCCCACCCCCCTACACCCCCAACCCCTCAACCCTCCAATCTTTCACACCCCCCTCTCTTTCTGCCTGTCTTTCGTGCTGTTTCTCCCATCTCTCTCACTTCATCTCTTTACTTCAGCCCATTTCTCTTATTCCTTCTCTCTTTTATCTCTCCTGATTTGCACCCTCTATTCTCCTCATCGTGATTTTCTTCTTCTCCGCTAACTCCCTCCCCCATTCTCCTGCCCCCTTTTTGTGGTTTCTCCGTGGGCTTGCTTCATCGATTCTCTCTTGCTTACCATTCAATGTTTAATTCCCTATTACCGTGCGTATGGAGCCAGAGAGGGACATGACTGATTGAGAGCCTTCAGTCACAGCCTGTGACTGTACTACAAAAAAACCCTACCTTAGTCTGACTCACTTGTTCAATACATGCATGTGCGATAGATTCGTTTGATTTCAGTGCACAATACATGAAGATGCATGAACTGCTTAAATAACAATGACACATTTAGTTGGAATAATAGAATGACATTGTTGACAACAACCTTGTTTTGATTGATGGGGATATTAACTAGATGAAGCTCTTACACATAGAGGAGAAGAACACAGTCTATAATACCTACATGTATTTACCTATTTGGTTTCATGGCTAGGCAACTGATCTTACAAAAATCTTACACCTTAATTTTGAAATGAGTAGATGAATGAACAATGAAGGCCTCGTTTAGCACAATTGCGGTGTTGACTCTCTAAAGAATTCATTTGACTAACCCAATGTGTCTCGCAATCAGAATCAGTTGTATTGTATTGAAAGTATACCTTCACACACAAGGAATTTGTATTGAAAGTATTCATACGCAAGGAATTTGAAAACATTCTACATATAGACATGTAATATACACTAATATGATGAAGCTGGGGTTGAATTATGAACATCCATAAGGTTCGGGTGCAAGTTAGAGGAGAAAAGGATTTTCAAGAGGCAAGAATCTGTTGTGTGAATCTTGCCTTCAAAACTGTAGTACAGTAATAGAGAACCAATGGAGAAATCCCATACTGAAATATTATACACATGGAAGCCAACAATTGTTTCCTTCGGAAAAATACTTCTTGCTTATTTGAGTTTACTAACATATGTTTATCATTTAATCTCATGAAGTATTAGAACATGAAGAATGCTTCTAAATTTGACATTCTAATGGAGAGTACTGGAAAGAGCAATTTGACTGAGGTGCTGTGCTGCCACCTATAGCTTGTTTAGTTAACTGCAGAAGATGTTCCCCTGTCAGTCAATGGCCATGAGAGTCAGTCTATCTGTGCTTTACTTCTACAGTATATAATGTATGAGGATGTCAAATGGTTGATATTTAGACTGAGGTTTAAGGTATATCATTACTATCATGGGATTCAGATACTGCAATAATAATAATAATAATAATAATAATAATAATAATAATGTGTGACGTCAGGGTATCCTATGGGCATAGACATTGTTAGGATGTTCAGACTTTTTTCAAGCCTAACCGTAGCACACTGGTTACACAATTTTAAGCTTTAGTTTGTTGTTGGTTTGTTGTGAGTTTGTTTGTTGAGGAAAGATCCAGGCCCTGACCCTATGAGGATTATAAACACAGTCCTGGATCCAGGGCCGGTTCTAGCCTTTTTTCTAGCCTTTCTAGCCTAGGCCAGATTTGAGGTCTGACCCCTCTTTTCTAGAAATGCAAGCGCAAAACTGAAGAAAAAAGGTTGTAAATGTATTGCAATGCCCCCTTGATATTTGGTAGCCTGACATAGCCCGCCCATAATACGAATGTTCATACGCATCATGGTCTGGGCACGGTCCTCTGGGGCGTGTTTACATCGGTAGAGAGTCTACCAGCCAATAAGCGAAGCTGATTAGACGAGCTGTCCAATCGTTTCAAACCAAAAGTGAATGCCCTCTCCCACCCCGCAGTATAATCGTGTCAGGTTAAAGAACATCCAGACCATGAATACGGATGAACAGCAGTATTATGGTCGGGCTATGTCAGGCTAGATATTTGGTGCCCTTTGTCTATGCCTAGAACCGGCCTTGCCTGGATCCAAAAAAGTTGATTAGTAGTAAGTAAGACTTTCTTACCTTTGGTCTACTCAGGCATGTGAATGAGATGCCACAGACAGGTAGTACTGATCAATGATCTAAAAATGAGAAAATAAGAGACTTTGTATTAAATGTATTCAAGAACTTTAGACCAACTGTGCATCAATTACATTACTAAAAAATGACTCAAAGCATCTTAAGAATATACATTAGTCTTTAGCGTAGCTTCAAACTTGTTTAACTCCACAGCCTGTTATATCACATGCATATATGCAATAGGGTACGGTAGCCTATATAATTACAGGATATATATTCGCGGTATATTAAAGATGTGAGATAATTATTAGCATACCCAAGAAAAAATGTCATAATATGACCTCATATCCTACCGCTCAAGACCTTGCTCCAACTGATGGGGGAGGGGCACAGGGACAGAAAATGTTAAAATCAATACAAGCAACAGAAGCAAGGGGGCAGTAGAGCACACTTAAAAATCAGCAGAGCTCTGGTTTGAACCTGGCCAAGATGCAGCGTATGCAGACTGTGCTGCACTGGGAAGACCAATCACAGCTGTGACTGAAGAGGTTTTTTTTATTTTTTTTTTTTACCTCATCCCAGAACAGCTTACACCAGCTTCATTGAATGTTATGTTGATGTTTTATGACAATAGAGTAATACTCTTAGATGATAGATGAATTTAATATAGATCAATTGAAAAAAAAGTGTGCACACACACACACGCACACAAACACACACACTGGTCTAAGATGGAGAGAGCAGAGTGTGTGTCCTGGCAAGCCGAGATGACTAGTCCACAGGGCAGTAAATACCAATGTGCTATGGATCATATTCTCATTCATTTTTCATTTCGACCCTGTGAGTGGGCTCCTGCCAGGGAGGACTGTGTGGGAGGCGTATTCAGAGACAAAATGGCAGACACTGTGTGTGTGTGTGTGTGTGTGTGTGTGTGTGTGTGTGTGTGTTTCACAGGATTTCTTTTCCTTAAAATTCTCTCCTCATAACCATTAAAAAAAACACACAGAATAAAAACCCTATCCGACTACTCAAAATAAGTGTGCTAGTTCTTTAGGTGTCCTGTTACACCATGCTGCTGATAGTAATATTTTTATGTGATTTTATCTCTTTAATATCTTGCCAAGTATGCCATCAATAATTTGAAGCAATATCAGGTTGTTGTCCTCATAAAAAGCTATCTTTATCCATCATAATACAATTTAAGCTATTCTACAAATTGTAAATAATACGTTTTATTATTGCCAATACTAAAAATTACCCTACATTTTTTTTTTTTTTTTAAGGGCATAAATTCAAACATAAGGCTTGAAAACCGAATATTTAATCTATAAATAAGCATTTATTATTTATGAATTATTCATGCAAACAGGAAATATATAGCATTTCTTCATATTGCATATACCTTCAAAAAGTACATAGCTGCTGCATTATGCATGGAATGCTTCTACTATTGAATAACTCATGGGTTTATGTGTTTGCCCACTACAGAGAAATCTGCATGGTTCTAACTTGTTTTGTAGATCTGTCTCACCTCACGGCTGTTTCTCAAAGCCTGCATACAAGCAAGGTCGGGGCATTTTTTTTTTTTTTTCCTTTTTTTTTCTTTTCAGGGCATATGTCGAAAGAACACCTGTAACCTGACTCAGAGTCTTTGGGCTGAGATGCCTTTGGCAGGTTTATGACTCCTGAGAACAGGCACACACACACACACACACACACACACACCTAAATAGACGCTCCACTGGTGCATGCTTATGACCAACGTAACTGTCTGACCACACATTCCCGACCATAGAGAGGCCAGCTCTAGCAACAGACCAGACAGGGCTCTACTTAATCTTTTGTGTGTGTGTGTGTGTGTGTGTGTGTGAGAGAGAGTGTGTGTGTGTGTGTGTGTGTGTGAGAGAGAGAGAGTGCATGTGCGTGTGTCTGTCTGTCTGTCTGTGTGTGTGTGTGTGTGTGTGTGTGTAAGAGAGAGAGTGTGTGCGTGTGTGTGTGTCTGTGTGTGTGTATGTTTACACAGCTCTCAGTTAAGAGCAGGGGGCTCTGCTGAAGGGGATGAGAGCTGGAAGGAAGAGAGCAGAAGCGAGGTGGGTGTGTGGGGGTGGGTAGTGGTGGTAGGTGGTGGTGGGGTGGTGGGCGGCTACCTCAAGGACTGCCATTAATGGCTTAGTCATTAGGAGCCTCTGGGATAGCAGTCAGATTCAGACCGAAAGCATTCGAGTGCCCTCAGGTCCCGTGTGCCATGATTTACAGAGTATTTGGACATCTGTAGAGCACTTTAACACCTTCAGCACTCACTCTTGCTTTTTCCCCTCTCACTCACTCACTCTCTCTCTCTCTCTGTCTCTCTCTCGGAGAGCTGGGTGGCTAAGAAAGACGTCAGAGAGACGCTGCAATCATCCTTTGCATGTGACTCACACTCTGTCACCTTGTTCTTATCTTAACACACACCCATCCAGGGCCGCGCCTCACCTCACCTCGTTCATCCTGTGTGTGTGTGTGTGTGTGTGTGTGTGTGTGTGTGTGTGTGTGTGTGTGTGTGTGTGTGTGTGTGTGTGCACACCGTCTGACATGCAACTGCTCACAATCTGTGGCTCCTCCAATTTTTCGCACATCCCTCTCCAGCTGGGGCCATCAATCCAGCTGACAGCTGGCTGTCGCTCCAAAGAGCTGTGTGGTATCCAGACAACTCATCTCTCTCCCTCTCTTTCTCCCCCTCACTCTCTCTCTGTCCCACTCTTCCACCCTCTTCCTTCCTTCCCCCTCTCCCCCTCCCTTCTCCCATCTTTTTTTTTTTTTTTTGCTCTCAGTTTGTATTCGCTGGATGTTTGTTTTCGGGAAATAGTTTTTGAGTGATATATGGCCCTTTGCCCTGCAAACAAATAGCAGAGTCTAAATCATTTTGTTGCACTTCGTTTGTCACACCATTCCACCTCGACAGGCCCAAGCCGTGTGAAGTTGTGTCAACGACGGACGCCCGTAGCCATGTAGGTGGGGCGGCCTGTATGCCATGTATGTTGAAAGACAAGCTGCGAAGATAGTGAGAGAGAGAGAGAGAGAGACAGAGAAGGAGGGGACAGAAAACGTGGTGATTAGTAGGAGAGCCAGACAGGATAATTGTTAGATGCTCGACAAAGCCTCTCAGCGCGTCTCAAGTGCTTGCATGTGAGGAGGGTTTTTTTTTTACACCTCAAGTGGTCAAATAGCCCCGGGGAAGAATGGAGATTTATTGGCTCCTGCTCTGTAGACCTTTTTGTTTGTTTCACAAGGGACAGCTCAAAATGTCAGTTTGAGACAAAGAATTTGGGGGCTTTATGACTTAAGTGTGAGACTGTCATATTCCAAGCACTCAGCCAGCCTAGGGTCTCCTTGGTCTTGACTCTTTCCCTCAATGGCATGTTGTGGGGAAATATAAAGAGCACACTGTTAACAGGAAATATACCAAAACAGCTCTGGCAGGCATGTGCTCAAAAAGTACTGAGAAATGATGCTAAAAAATTAAAACCAAAGATGAAGTGATTTCCCTACGGAGCAATTTATTTTTGCAATGGTTTGAGCTGGATGGATTGGAAATCAAGCTGATTTTAGAAGAGAAACCACCCAGTCTCTAAACACTGATAGGTTCCTTACTTTAGAATGACACTTTACACAGCCTCTCTAAAGATGGCTGGACATGAACTTTGTACCATAATCACCCTTGCTTGCACATGGAGGGACCGCAGAGATCAAAAGACTGATGGCATCATTGTGTGAGAAACACATACGGCCTTGTGTGGTGCAGTTGTTTTCTGAACTGCAGATTAGGAATTTGCAAGGAAGAAGGGATGGGGCAAAAGGAAAAGCAAGAGGGGGGGGGGGAGGTTGGGGGTGCTGCCGCTGCTTTTAGGCATGCCATTGTAAAAAGGAGAGGGCCTTTTTTACGGGCCTCAGCACCAGGGAGGATAAAACACAACAAGATGAAACGGGAGACTTCTGCTCTCAGTGGCAAAGGCTGTCTGTTTTCTCTCCTCTCAAATCTATCTGTCTGGGTGTCTGCTCCACAGTCGCTTTCCCTCCATAAACTTGGGAGAAAAAAAAAAAAAAAAAAAAAATCAACGCATGTGTAATTGGTTGCATGTGGGTTTCTAAAGCATATCTGCTGAATTGGCTTACAAGTCTAAAAGTATGTTCTTTTAGACATATTTACTATCTTCTATTATGTCCTCTCATAAAAGTGTTTGTTGATAAAAGACTTGACTGTACAATGATGATCACCAGCATGAGAAGATACGAAATGATGTGTGAAGAGATTTCACATTTCAGCTCATAACTTTTGACAGCTTCAATATTGAATATAGCGTCTTAAGACTACCCCCTTGACTGAAGGACAAATAATGATCAAATTCTTTCTGATGTAGCTACAGAACATATCTATTCATGAGTTTACATCAAATAACAAATAACATACACAACACAAACCCAATTTGGATTAGCATATTAACATAGGAAGCATTTCTCTCTCTCTTTTTTTGTCAATAACTACTGATAGTCATCTGCCCTGTTTATTTGTATTAATATATCTGTTAACTTTCCACAGGCATTTCAGCGAACTTTTTTCAGAAATATTAGGAGGCGGCATTTCATGTCCACATGTTACCACACTACCTTTTTTCAATAGGAGGAAAAACTGACCAGGAAAAACTGATAAGTTTCAAGCAATATGATGTTCAAACATCCATTTTTCCCTTAATCCTCAACAAGGAAATTAAGCAAACAGCATTAATATCAGGGTGGAATCTTGACTCATGAGACAGAGATATTGTATTGTTGGATAATGGCTAATTAAGTTGTAATGTTTATTCTTTTACTGGCTGTGGCTTCCCAAGATGTACACAAGACAGAACAACTGATGACCAAAATGTATAAAGTGATGAGTTGATTTGTAGAGTGTGGTAAGGATTAAATAAATGCTTGCTCAATTATCAATCGAATTGCTTGCTTTCTCTATTGACCTACTTTCTGAAAAATGTTCTGTAAAGTTGTGCTCATCTGAATCATTGGCCTGTCTTCCCTCCCTCTGATACAGGGTTTAGTTAGTTCTCTGATTAGTTTGCAACACACTTCCAAGTGTGAGGTTGATGCAATGTAATCAACTTTTTTTACAAGGTAATCTACTGAATTTACATTTTTTTTTTCTATAGACTATCGAAATTATTTTTTGCAATATATAAACATTGTCAATATTTGTACCAAAGCCCAGCAACTCAGTATTGTAAGATTATGATGCCTTAGATGATTTAGAGCAGTGGTTCTCAAAGTGTGGTCCGGAGACCACTGGTGGTCCGCAAGCAAGCTCAAGTGGTCCGTGAGTTGATTACCATAAAAATATGTGTAATTATTTGAAGGCCAAAGAGTAGTTGTTCACTGAATACAAGAGGCAGACTTGTAATTTACGTTTTTTTTTAAGTATTATGTGCATTATGCAACTTGGCCAGGGGGCGCGAGGGCAGGTGGTCCCTGAAAATGATATTTTTGGGGGGCAAAGTGGTCCTTGGTCTGAAAAAGTTTGAGCAACACTGTTTTAGAGCCTACACAGAGACATCCTTGATGGTATGTGGCATCAATAAAATTGTAACAAATGCAGATTACGCAACAGTCAAAATACATAGCCTTTGATATTATTTAACTCCGTTTTAAGATTATATATCAGTGAAGATTAACATCACAATATAGGGCCTGTGACACCCTAGAAAATGCAATTATGCAAATCGCCATCAAATGTCTCCTAATTTACTTTATCGTAGAAAATTTTGACTTTAACAACACAAAGAACGTTACGTAACTTTTTATTACTGTTTGAGGTATCCTTGTTATGAGAGAATTTTAGATGACATGTAGTCATATGAAGGATGGATAAATGGTTTTATCACCAACAGCCATCCAGGACTATCCGCCTCAAAATAAAAGAAGTTTACTAGTTATAGCATGACATTCCTTTTTTTGTTTTGCTATCAGACATCATTAGCATGTCATGTTCTAGCCTAGTGATGCCAGAAAGCCTCTGAAAAATTCAAAAATTGTGACTGAAAAAAGTTTGTATGCCTTTTATGTAGCTAGTTTACTAGTTTTATAGTAAAACTGCATGGTGTCCCTTTAAAATTAAAGCATGAATTGGAACAAATAGATCAAATTCTGCCCACTCTAGTTAAGCTTACTCAGAAAACCTCTTGTAATATGTTTCTTTACTGTTTTCAGCAATCTTTGTAATAGTGTGACTCGAGTCACCTTTTTCTAGACATTATGGTTCAGTGCCCACTGTACTTGGTGCAGAGGTGTTAGAGTCACTGCCAATGTTGTTCTATACTTACAAACACAGTGAGCACCTAAAACCAAAAACTAAATGATACGCCTATTAATTTAGCATTTTTAAATACACTGCCCTGCCACTGGTCTCTTGCTTCAACAGTCGACAGCAAACAGTTCAGCCTGAGCCGACATCCAGCCAGTCAGTCAGCCCTCCAGCC
Source organism: Sardinella longiceps (assembly GCA_027497455.2). Classification (NCBI taxonomy): domain Eukaryota; kingdom Metazoa; phylum Chordata; class Actinopteri; order Clupeiformes; family Clupeidae; genus Sardinella; species Sardinella longiceps. The sequence continues at coordinate 3,613,781 of JAODXP020000018.1, forward strand.
CAGCCTCAGCTTGAGTCAGATCTGGCTCTTCGCCAATTTCTTGAAGGTCTATCCCGACCTAACCTTAGTCCCACTGCTCCACGGGCCTGCTGCCAAGACCAGACACGCTGTAGTCAGCCTGGGCCCATGCTCTGCAGTAAATGCCCAGATGTCATTACCTTTGCACAGACTGACAGGAGGAAAAGCCATTAAAACAGGCTGACTATCGGTGGAAAGGTGGCCTAAGGAGGCAAACTCTCTCTGGAAGCAAAATGCCATTTAATGCCCCTCAGAAAATAAAGGTTAAAAAAAAAAAAATTATAAGAAAAAAAAAATTGTGGAATGACAGATTTTACGTAAAAGCAATGCCATGCAATGCATTTCAAAGGTGAGCTTACCATTTCAATAAAATAGTAACTGTTGCTGAATTGATAAGTTGTGAGAATACAAATTAATAAATGAGGAAATTAAAATTAATTATGACGCGGGCACCTCAATGATAAACTGAATTGAGAAAAATTACGACACAGCTTTCAATGTCCTACAACAATAATATTGTCATCTGAAATCTATTGTGGACACAAGTGGCAGCCATGGTCAGTAAAATTGATAGTTCCAAGCTGAGAAATGGGAATGTTACAATCAAAGCAAACAATTATGGAATAAAGTGCTTCTGAAAATCCCTTAGGAACCAAAGTTGTTAGTTGTTTACGTCAAACAACCCCAACATCAAGACAACAACAAGATTGCACTCTGGCCGTCTACGTAATAGAGGTTGGCAAAGAGAGATGCTCTGACTAATGCAATTGTGGGCACAGCTTTTCTTGGGTTGTTCATGTAAGCTCTTTTATATGTTTGGACACAAGACCTACCGCGAGCAGATTTGTAACAGCCGTTACAATTTTTGGGCCACAGGGTGAGTGTCATAGCTTGGCTTAAGGACACGAGGGGTGACAAATGCTCTCTGGTTATTTAATAAGATGCCGTCTGATGGCTTCCATCTTGTGCTGCTGGAGTCACCAGTGGAGTTTGAGTGAAAAGGGGCGGAGAATAGGCACATCAGCATGGCTAAATGGAACCAGATGGATGCTAATTAACTGTAGGGCTGATGCAGTAATGGAAACTGAGTTAGGGCTCTCTCTCTCTCTCTCTCTTTCTTTCTCTCTCTCTCTCTCTCCCCCCCTCTCTCTTTCTCTCTCACAGGTGTCAAAGACAGGAACAATATGGACCGAGTCTTGTGGAAAGTACGAATGGAATATCAGGGCGCCAGGAAGCGCTTAGTGGAACTGGCGGAGGAGACCATTTTTTCCATGCGGAGGTCAGTAGAAGGAGCTGTTCTCTTTGCGTCATCATTTGTGGCTTCGGTTTTTGAAAGTCTGCCCCGTTTTGGACAGTCCCTGCAACAGTCCAAATAGTAATATCATGTTGTAAAGCTCCCCAACTCTCTTAATAAATACAAAGTGTTTTTTTGTCATGACTCATGGTCTATTATAAGTCACTTCTGAGCTTATGCTAGTTAGCTGAAGACATGTATCTTTTCTGAGGTCCTTTTCTCGTGGTCAAATAAAACAGTCCAGACATGGGTGTGGGTAGGAACGATATGTACTAGCCACTTAAGTTAAGGAAAAAACTTCAGAGACAGTCTCCTGTTTAAAAGTGAAAATGAACACAAACGTGACACTCTCTCCTAATTGGACTGAGAGACTGAGAGCTTAGTGGTTTCGGAATAGTACAATTATGTCACAGAAATTTTGGCATGCAGACAATTTAGTCAGACATGATGCTTTAAAGGTACACTAGGCAACTTTGACACCATTTGAGGTATCCTTTTTATCAGAAAATTTGTATTGGTACCATGTTGAAATTAATTTTAATGATATATAGTCATACTAAAGGAAAACTTTGACCAATATCAACAAAAGCTATATTTCTCAAGCTACTCGAGACTTGTCAGTACCGAAGACGCGAGAAATTTTGATCCACCTCACTAAGTTTTCATTACCGGTGTAACAGCCAACTCCAAACATAAAGTGGTGACCGAAAATAGAGTTTATCAAAGTATAAGGATTTATTTCAATAAATAACTATTAATGTTAAAAGTTTATGGGTTAGGGACGAAAAAACAACACAGAAGAGCATGGTGCTCTCAGGTGTTGTGAGAGAGAAATGCAAGCCCTCCTTGATGACTAGCACACTGCACTTTTATCCACACCAAGGCCAGGTGTGAACCGTTGAGTTGATTCAGACCATGCAGCACCCAAAGACTGTTGCACTCCCACTGCAACACCAGTGGGGGCGCAGAAGGGCGTAACACCAGACCATTAGCACAGACTGCTAACCCAAAGGGGCAGAACTTTAAACTGAGTTTTTAACATCTTAACATGCTCCAAATCTCACCCTAAAATGCAACATCAGTAGACCACTTACAACACATAACTTAAGTGTATGACCTCAAATGACTAAAAAAGTTGTTAAAGGGGTCATATTATGCCCTTTCTCAAGCTAACTTTTTTAGCTCTAAAGTTCAGAACAGGCTGTGTCTCATGGCGGCACGCACCATGTAACTACACACTAGAAAGCCAACACATTGAGGATTTCCCATGACAGGCCACCCCTAATTAGTCAATTAATCATTTTTCATTGTTCTCAGCTGCAAAGTGGCTGCCAACTTGTCTCTTATTATCACAATTATCCATTCTCGTTGCTCTCAGCTGCTTAAGTGGCAACCAATGTTGTGGGACCCCACCCACCTGTGACATATAGTTAGGAAAATACTAAACAGATGGTTTAGGCACACAGCAGTTGAACAGTTTCTAACAGTGGTAAATTGGCTATTTTAACAATCAAGGCCTTTTTATCAAATGTGTAGTGACTGGCAGTAGGCTATAGACCCAAGAAAAACACATTCAAAAGCCATAAAAAAGTGATTTTTTTTCATAATATGGGTCCTGTAGAGTTTGTCTTCGTTCAAGGGTCTGGGATTCCGGCCATTGACCTTGTTTGCATCAACCACATCGAACCCGAACAAATCAGCGAATCTAAAGAATGCAGTACAAGAATACAACAGGCTATCAGTCAAGGGCTGATCCAATCGTTTTAAATTTAAACATGTCCATCAATCATTTCTCAAATCGTAGACCGAGGGGCTGGTTATGATCAGGCTAAGGTATTTACATGCCAGTACAGCAACGTTTAGAACACTGTTTGGTTTTCTTTCCAGTATATTAAAGGATCAGCATCCTCAGCCAAACGTGGCGTTTTCAAGACGACGTAACGTTACAAAACGTTCCCTACGTCACCCATAGGGATGAATGGGAACTGTTACGTTACGTTACGAATTCGCCAATAGTATGCTCAAGTAAACTGGGAGATCAAGTGGGGCTATGTCAATTAGGACAGCGGTTAGTTGTTTGAGTCTCCATGTAGGTTAACAGTTTGGGGTGTTTCCTTGCTTACTGTAAATACTTATGTCAGTGGTGGCAATGACTTTTGGACAGGTAGATTCAACTTTTGCAGTGAGAAGAGTTTTGACTATGATTGGTTCTTCACCATTACACCAGTCGAGTTTAAATCTTGGATCAAGCAATGCTGCCATTGGAGGAATTCCATATCTTCGAATTTTGCTAGACGTTTCTCAAGTGAGGTTTGTAAGATGGACACAAACTTCTTGTTCCCAGCCATCTTCACATCTTTCACTGCATGTCTCAGTCTTCGAACACAAGGAGTACCGAAGTTTGATGTGACAACTTTTTCTCCCTGAAAGCGGTCTGTGACTTCAACAAATTGTTCTAAAACCTCACAAAGTTCCTGACTGATTTTTACTTCATATGGTGATGAACTGAATTGGACAGTGGATTTTAGCAAGGACATCATTCAGAACTTTGAGAACTGATCTCAGCATCTTCAACTGGCAAATCCATCTGGTGACATTAGCAGGTTGAAGTTTGAACATTCCCTCCAGGGCTTCTGTAGCATGGGTGGATTTGTGGCAAATAGCAACAAGTTTATGGACCTTGCCCAAGAGGCCTCTTATTGATATTGATCATCTAAGGCATCACACACTACCAATTGGAGACTGAGCAAAGCAAGATAGTCTTTCAGGTGGATAGTACATAATATCCTCCTCTACACTGACCACTTCTAAATCACAGGGGTCATCCTCCTCCTCTTCCTCCCTCTCGCTGTTAAAATTAACTGGTGGAAACAGAGTGAATGCCTTTGTCATATTGGATGCATTGTCAGTTACAATGAATGACACCTTGTTCTGAATATTGTAATTGTCCACAACGCTACATCCTTTTACAAAATCGGCCTATGGTCTATTTGAATGTGCCAGTTGTTAATTTCGGCAGAATAGTCTGTAATAGGGCTGTAACGATACACCCAACTCACGATTCGGTTTGTATCACGATTTTTGACCTACGGTTCGATACACCCCACGATTTTTTAAATATATCTTTTTGATAATCCTTTATGGCTAGAATAGGTTGCAAGAGACTAATCATATATTTTTTAAAGTTTAAAAATAATAATGATATTGTTTTGAAGCTTGGAAGCACCATCACATCATATCATGTGGTTGCTTTCTGGACTGAAGGATTACAGAATTTTGGAAGGGCGTATCACGAAACTGCCCTCTTGTATCACGATACAGTATCGTGACTCTGCGTATCACGATTTCTCGATTCGATACAATATCGTTACAGCCCTATCAATTACTTGCTGGAGAACTGGCTTGTAAGCGTCAATATCGATATGCTAAAGGCAAGTCGCTGCCACAGGATGTCATTGACAGGATGTTGGTATGATCAAATATATTGTAGACAGAGGTGTGTTTTTCTTTTAAAAACTTTTTATTAGGCTACTCAATAGACAGGCATAAGATGGTATCATTAGCTAATTTATTTGCCCCTGTCAAGAGCAAACAGAATTTGTGTAGGATTGCTTGCCCTTGTGTCAGCTACTCAATATTTTTTGTCCGTTATACTGGTCACAAGACTCACACACTTGAAAAAAATAATAATAACACAACTCATACTGTGTGCTATGAAACTTTCAGCAATGTAATTGTCACTTTGATGTAAAATCACCAAATTTTTGCGTTTTTGCCTGCTAGGTAGCCATTCGACGTCACTGAAATATATGAAATCTGCCTGAACTACGGTGCATAGCATACACCATTTCTAAATGTTGCTGATAGGGTAATGGTAATTTTAAACCTTCAACTCGTGTTCCAGACTGTATGAGGAAGAGAAACGTAGTCGCAGGCTGTAAGAACCAGGCTAGAAAATCATCTAGAACTGGCAAATATTTTCAATTGTGTGTCTCCTTTTAAAACGCTAACAGCTCAGCTTTATGCTCTGCAATTCGAAATTGGCCATAAACTGTATTAGTTCGCAAATATGGCCAGATCAGTTAGGTATGCCTTCACAGACTCTGAGCACTGTGGAATAAGAATCTCTCTCAGTGCTCTTTCGGGTTGCCATTGTGAATGAGGATTGGGCCAGATGCAGCATATTGCAACTTTTGCGCACATTATCATTTTGCATATTGCTGTAATTACAAAATTTTAATGTATAAACCAGCTCCGGTTCTCAATTATCTCAATTAACTTAACTGTGCCACAAGCAAAATGTCAGAATTTTTTGGATTTACATAAAGCAAGGCATTATTGGAAATGAAGTGCAAATTTGTGACATTTTGAAAATTATTACAATTTTAAAAGAGTATGTTTAAAAGCTAATTATTGTTAAAATTGTAAAAGTTTTGAATAAGCTTATGCTAGTTGAAATGCATTTTCCCATTGCCAGCTAACTAAATTTCTAACTGGTTAGCAACTATGTTTTAAGGAAACGGACGCCTGGCGTGTGGGTTGTATTGAAAAAACTGAAATATAATGTTGGAAGTACAGTGTTCAGCACTTTGTTGGAACCAGTAGGCCTATGTAGGCTTAAAACTGAATTACGTTTACATTTTTGCATTTAGCAGATCCAAAGCGACTTACATTTTTTTCATCTATCCTGACTTCCCAGTCAGCTTCCCCTAAAGCAACCCTAGGTTGCTAAAGGGCACAACAGTGGCTATCAGGATTTGAACCAACACTTCCCAGGCTACTTACCCAGCTAGCAAGGTTCCTGAACCACTACGCAGCCATCACCCTATAGTCAGTTCTGGGGGTGAATGGAACAGGGAGGGCAGTGGTATGGATAGGATCTGTTGGACAGGGCTGAGGTTCAGGGGAAGAGAAAAAAACAAAAACAAAAACAAAAAAAAAACCTCACTTTAGTCTGTGTCATGCTGTACAGTTTAAGACCAATACTACATTACTGGCATATCCCTTCTACTTTATGAGTCTTTTCCTGTCCTAGATTTTATGGCCATACCATAGCAAAGACATTTTTGTCTGCTGTCCATGGTGCTGAAGCCGTATACAGTCTTTATGCTGGCAAAGCCACACTGAGAATTTACAGGAGCACTCTGTAAATAATTTTCTACATATAATGAAGCAGAGTGTACCTTTCTAATCACTTGTCTATAAGGGTAAATAGAGGTTATGTGTTTCCCTTCCATCTCTGAGCATTTGTGGAAGGAACTAAAAATGATGGTTTACAGGAGTGTCAAAAACTCCGGTGTCAAACTCACCGGAATCTTCATTATTTAAAGACAATCTGTTTTGAAGAATTGGGCACAATCATACATCAGCACTGTGGAAGATTGGTTTCTTAGTAAAAGGAGGGCCTTGAAGCTGTCAAACAATGAGTACTCTGCTATGTTTTAAATGGGTTCATATTATGGGAAGAACACTTTTGAATGTGTTTCTTGGGTCTATACTGCCTCTTCACACACTATAAGTTTCAATTGTTCAAATAGCCAATTTACCACTGTTAGAAACTGTTCAACTGTTTTGTGCTTACACCACCTGTTTAGAATTTTCCTAACTACTGTATGTATGCCACGGGATAAGGTGGGTGAGGTCCCACAACATTGGCAGCCACTTAAGCAGCTGAGGGCAATGAGAATGGATAATTGCGGAAATAAAGAGAGACAAGTTGGCAGCTACTGTGCAGCAGAGAACAATGAAAAATAATTAATTGACTAAGGTGACCTAAGCTACAGCTGAAATCCTCAATGTGTTGGCTGCAGGTGTCTAGTTACCTGGTGAACACCCCCATGAGAAACAGCCTGTTCTGAACATTAGAGCTAAATAAGTTAGCTTGGAAAAAGGGCATAATATGACCCCTTTAAATAATTCCCCCCTCCTTACCCAACTTCGAGCTAACTGGAATATCTGAATATTTCAGAAATCCTACAAATAAAATTTGAAAACTTGATCACCGTCTAGTGTATGTGTGTGATTATTTATTGGGACTCCTTTCTTTCATTGGTTCTGGCTTCTGTGACTTGCCGAATTCATATCATCATGCAAGAGGTACAGACCTAATGCACCGTCTGAAAACAATAACTGTACACTGAAAGCAGTTCAGTGACATAAAGTAAACAAAAGCTCAATCTATGGGAGGAGGGATATCAGATTGGTGACACTTCACCTATACCATCCTCACCTAGAGGCAGAGGTTACTTGACTTAGGTGCCTTTTGTGCTGTTTCCAGGTGCAAACATTGGAATGTCTATAATCAACCACATCAACACCAGTGGTCCACTTGGCGGTATCTGCCTCTGCCTTCTCATTATAATGGATCTCCAAGGGTCCCAACACTTGAAGACTGGACCTACAATACAGAATATTTAGTTATATCTAACATCACTATGCATCATTCTTACAAAGAAATCTGTTCTTTTAACTCACTTAAGCATTCTTATGAAGATTCTGATGTTCATCAATGACATTTTTGTCTAAGACTTGCATTGGAGATAATTTTTACTTATAAAACGTGACAATTATTTTCACAGTACAAAGTGAAAGAAAACTATATTGTAACATTTCTAATTTAGTAAGTAGAAAGCTCAGGAGGTCGGTTTCATTGGATTTATTGGTCAAACACCGAACACAGTAAAAACTCTGCGTGTGGCCTGTTCCTGGCGAGGAACTGAGAGAGAGAGAGAGAGAGAGAGAGAGAGAGAGAGAGACCACCAAAGAAAACTCCAGCACCCTCAGAGGCCAGCCCATTTGCCCTCGGCGGCCACCAAGGTTCCTGAACACTACATAACAAACATTCAAACACACAGTTATGTTTATTGGGATATGCACATACAGTAGGAACCACTATGGAATGAAATACGGCTTGAACAGTTTGCAGATCATGTTTCAAGATGGTGAAAGAGCATTCGATTTATTTGTGGACACCTTGTCACACAGTTTAGACTAACAGGATCTATCTTAATGGAACTGTGTAACATTCTACCGTCATGTTGGCCGGGTCTAGCCTACCAGCACATGCAGTGTACCCTTGTAGTTGATTATCTGCAGTGTAGCCTATGTTGCTTTGAATAAAAGCGTCTGGAAAGAAGTCATTATCATACTCAATTTAGTTACTTTAGCCACTGGAACTTTTCATCAGGAGTTACACAGGAGAGAACATACTCTTTTTTATCACAGTCATCCATCAGTCACGCTGTCCTGCAAGTAGTAGTGGGTGGCATAAATCAACTGACCACACAGTAGGCTGACATAGCATTACATTTTACAGTGCAACAGCACCTGCCAAAAACAGGGTTCCATTCTATTGCTGATCTGCCCAGCACCATCAGGGCAATATAAGGCAATCACGTCATATGCACTAAAAGACACCCTCTCCAAATGAGTTTCCATACCTCAACCATTGTTCAACTAATCCATAACTCCCAGCACCAACTATTCTTAGCTGTACCGAATAGATAGGCATACTTTGACTTGATCACAATAACATCTTACCTGACCCATGCATTTGTCTTGGATCCTTCACTGGTTATCAACTTATTTATTGCGCATTCTGTTTTTAAAACTGTAAGCTATCCCAAAATAGCAACACCAACCTAAAATGCCTGAGTGTGCTTCTGTACATCAGGATGCCCAAACTCCTTTAGCTCCTTTTTTCTCGAAAAACCGACAATTGTCAGAATTACACTATTTACTATTTCGCTACACTACACACTAACGTTATTTATTTCGTGTGAATCATTCTGTTGTTCATCGGGTGATAACGGTATTTTTAAGTGACAATGGATGACAACGGTATTTTAAGTGCAGGCGTAAAGCAGTTATGAACAAACTGTCAGCTGTACACCCACGACATCATGTCGCATTCAAATACTCTACTCTAACGGGAGCATTAATCTTGTACTGCTGACACTATTTACGAGTAGAACTCGTCAACCTACCTATTTTGGAGTCAGGGATGCATTACGCACGCTCTGTCCATAGCACCACCAGTGACCACCAGTGGTCTCTTGGCAACATAGGCTACAGTATTGCAGGCCAGTAGCTCAGCCTAACATTTCCTCAGTGTAATACCTGTCCTGCCAATATATCTGATATTATCAAAGACGCATACTTTAAGAAAGACTAGAAAAAAGAGACTATTTTCGGCCTTTCATAACCTACCTAACTTAACTTCCTGCGCGTGTCTTGACAGTCTGAATACTGCACGTGAAGTCCAGTCCAGTGGAGAATCAGTAGTGTTGCCATTTTTATAACGTTAACGTTATACAGGACGCTACAGCTACTGGTTATGACTTCAAATAACGTTAGCCTACTGTAAGTCAGTATTGTACACGAAATGTGATTTCAAGCCAACATCATGACAAACAAAGAAGTGTTTCAACGCTCAAGCCAATGGAATAGAGGCCTCCGCTACAGCTACCCTGGCATTGGCCTAGGCCTCTTCTAACGTCAATCCAAAGGCTTGGTTCCTCGGGCTGCTTTTGAGAGGGTGTCCTTGGAAGTACAACATAGCTTTTATCGGTAAGTTCAAGATGTTAACGTTAACCTGGCATAACGGGTTAGTATTATTGAATTGGCTGCTAGGCAAGCTAACGTCAGGTTTGGTAGTGTTGATGTTGCATAGGCCTAACGTTACCTTTAGTCGTTTTACTCTCGCTGTGTCCATATTTCTTGGGCCCATGTGTGTCAGTAAGATAGCCTAACATTAACGTTAAGCCTACACTGAGAACATTCAGTGAAGTGGATTTCATGGGCAGTTTCTCTGAAATCCGTGTTTCGTCTTGACTTCACGGTTTTAATGCAGTTTGCACCAGTATTGATGCTGTAGGGCAAACTACTGGCAGGCTGGCCTTGTGGCGAGTACCCACCATTGCATTAATCCTTTCCATACTGTGAAGATGTGTTCTAATTTTACAAAATTAGTGACATCTCACAATTTAGTGGGGAGAAAAAAAACACATTTTCTGGATTAAATAGTGGAAAAGTCTACCTAGGCCTAGGCCTATATACCAGAAATGGAAGTCTGGTAGTGGAAGTGGAAAATGACATATTTTATAAAATTATTAGCCTAATCAACAATTAAGTTGAAACATTACTATTTCACTGAAAGACAGACTTAGGAACTATGCTCTTTTGATCTCATTAGAGAAAATTGGTCTCTGCATTTTAATTATTCCATTCGTTAAGTGACACACACATCACACAGTGAACACACTCACCATGTATACTGTCAGTACCCATCACAGTTAGCAAGTATTAAATTGGCTCAGTATGACCTTGGTCCTTTTGGAAACTTGAAGATTACTCTCTGTAAACATTTATGTTTGTTCTTTAGATTATCGTCTTGACCAGAAGAGAACAGAATGGACCGCTGAATGTGGAGGGTATGCAGTGATGAAGTCAAGATGGTGGGGTAAGTGACCTCCAGCAAAGATTTCAGATTCACAGACCAAAATGGGCCATGAGGGGCCACTTCCTGTATCCATGAGGTAGGTTCTCCCTGCGTCTTATTATCCCTCTGTCTCGGATGGCCGGAAGGATGTTGCCTAGCGACATGCCTAGCACGGCCCTTTTTCGTCGGACAGTGCTCTTGCCTTCTCAGTTGAACTCCGTGGACACCGAGCTAGAATTCTGACAAATATTCCAACATGGCTGTGCCCAGTGTCACTTGCTGTTTTCATTGTGTTTGGACTGTTTTTAGTGGTTTAAATGACTATTTCAATCACTCATATTAACACTGCGTCCATATCACTGCCTATGGGTGTGGGAGTCAGTGTTGTGGTGAGGCCAATATTAAACACAACAGGTGTGCTAAATGTAGCCTAGGGTTGCTAACGGAAGACAAACTCAATCAGAAAATTACGTGGACATTTTCATTGGTTCTCCACGTCCGACAAATTTGCATAATAAACCGCTTGAAGTGTGAAAGTGACGTGACATCCAAGATCCGAGACGGTTCGGAAAGTATAATAAAACGCAGCATCTCTACCACTCTGTGAAGCCCGATCATGAGGTGCTTGCACCTGTTTCATACGCTGATTAATGGATATGATGCATCGTTATTAGTGCATTCAAACGATTAAAATATTTTATCACGATTAATGGCATGAATGCCATATTTAACTCATACTTAATCACATGCCATTTTAAGATGCCCCTATGCAAGTCCAGTTAAGAGATCCTGTAGGCTCCCACTGATATTGCAAGTCCGATATCTATGAATAGGCATGGACGAGCTCGCGATGGGACACATTTTACTCCGGAACTTGTAATTTATCAATCCCTATGAATTCTTGGCAATGTATGTAACGGTACATTGAATAAGGAACGTCAAAAATTTACCTAAATCCTGCAAGTGGGGGCTTTAAGTTGACCAGAAATGACCATTCAAAAGACATTTTGACCTAAAGACTGTAGATATTGCACTCTGACTTTGTATCACTAGGAGCAATCAAAACACTATTGCAAAGTCAAAGAGCAGTATCTATACAATTTAAAAGTGTTATCTTACTGTGTGTTTGTATTCCATATATATATTGTTAATGGATTTAATAGCTTTCACTTTTTTGTGTGTTTTATTTAAGAATATTTATAGGTTGTGTGTATTTTCACAATACGACGATTTTGGAAATTAATAAATATGTACATTATTGTGCATGAAACAATATATCCCCAAAGCATTCTTTGTCAGGTTACAAATGAAGAGTTCAGATGCAAAACCCCCTAACTCCACTTGACCACTCTTTGAGAAAAAGGCCATTTTTTATCAGGCGTTTAGAGTATTTTGATTTTAAACAGATATTTTAGACACGGCAGGGAGCAGGTTTCTTTTTTTTTTTTTTTTTACAAAAACATTTCATTTACATATTCTAGATTAATACAGGATTCACACAATATCATTAACTCAGTTTTCACAAAAATGGTGTTCAAATCTTGCATCTGAACTCTTCAAATACAAATACAATGGTTTCTATTTTTTCATTTTTATTGAAAACAGTTAATTTACACAATATAATTAGTTAATTCATCCATTAATCATACAATTAAAATCAGTCATAGGCAAAACAGCACATAGACCGTCTATGTTAATCTGTGCACTGGTCTCCCTGTCCTCAGTCTGATCGTCTGTGTCAGTCTGTGCTAGCCTGACATAGCCCGCCCATAATAATGCTATTCATCCGTATTCATGGTCTGGAGGTTCTTTAACCTGACGCGATTATAGGGCGGGGGCGAGGGCATTCAGTTCTGGTTTGAAACGATTGGACAGCTCATCTAATAAGCTTTGCTTATTGGTCGGTTGTCTCTCTACTGACGTAAACCTGCCCCAGAAGACCGTCCCCAGACCATGAATACGGATGAACATTCGTATTATGGGCGGGCTATGTCAGGCTAAGTCTGTGCAGTGGTCGCCCTGTCCTCAGTATGTCTGTCCAGTGGTCTCCCTTCCTCCAGGCTGGTCAATATAGCCTCATACTGACTTAGACTAAGTACTACCTAGAACAGCCTGGTTACAGTACATAGAGTTCACCTCGTTTGGACACAGAGATTTAACAGTTCTGGTATGCCCCTTTGACAACGTTTGATTGGCTAATATCCCTTTTAACTTCCCTGACTGGTTGCTCAATGTTCCAAGTACATGGACCCACTGTAATAATAGAGGCACTGGTCACACACTGTAATAAGATTGACGCAGTGTGCTCCACAGTGCACATACAAAGCAAGTGGCTGTTTCTCCTTAAGCAATGCTTGTTGTGTCCCAGAAAATCTCCCTGCCATATTGGCGGCTCCATCGTAAGTTCGACGTTGCAAGCCTGACATAGGAAGATGTAGTCTCAGGAGTACATCAAGCCCAATCATGGCCATTTGTTTACCTCCTGTGTGATTAAGGCTTTCTCCACTACCTGCTCTTTGCCCTGTACTGTATACCCCGATTAGCGTCAATTAGAATAGAAAACTGAACTACTGGTAGAGACCAGATTGTTGTTTCAATTGTGTCTTAACAGTATTCATTTTGGCACTGTGGGCTGGCATTATAATGGCAATGAGTAAGCCAGGAGGTCAGAAGCAGGTTCATCTTTAGCGTTAAATATGAGAAGATGGTAGAAATTCCCTCGAGTCACATAATGCGCTGGAAAAGCTAATCCTTGCCTAGCCAGATACCTCACACATCTCATGATTTCTGTAAGGCAGTGTCTGTGTTGCTCAGATCCATGCTTTTGAGAATATGGGTGCAAGGTCTCTCAGCTCCTGTAGATCATCATCGTTGAGCTTTGTAATCTGGCCAATAAAAGTCATTGGTCACAGTTGAGTCTTAGGTTTACAAGAGATTCTCCCCACAACAGTTTCTAAACGGTTTCTAAAAAAAAATCTAAAATCTAAAATAAAATAAATGCACAGCTATGAATAAAAAATTAGGATGAAATTCTCTATGCCCATGCCTTTCACATTATGCTTGACCTTTTTGTCTTTCATAATTTGTTTGTCTCTAAGTTTGCTGTCTCATCATCTTTGGCCTGCTAAAATTTCACAAAAGAGCTGTCTTAACCTCTCTTCTGGACATTTTCCATACAAATTCCTGAGGTACAAAATGTTTCTTTTCTCCCATTGTTATAAAAAGCTCAACTTAAAAAGTAGTGCAGCTGTATGATAATGGTATGACCCTAATCTGTGATGCAAAATATGGGTTAGCAATAGTGTTAGGCTACATATTTGTGCATCCTATAGCATCTACTGTATAATACTATATTCAGATAGGAATTGCAGGATAACAGTGATGTTACCGACATTGAGCTTTTTTTTAGAGAACTTACTCAGGCGTGTCGTAAACCATCAGTATGCAAGTGTTTGTACATACTTTGCCTCTGCCTTGCTCATTTCCTCCGCTAAGGAGGTTATGTTTTCGCCTGCGTCTCTCTCTCTCTCTCTCTCTCTCTCTCTCTCTCTCTCTTTGTGTGTGTGTGTGTGTGTGTGTGTGTGTGTGTGTGTGTGTGTGTGTGTGTGTGTGTGTGTGTGTGTGTGCAACATATTTCGAAAAGTGCTGCACTGCAATTTGGTTGAAATTTTTGGACAACGTGTATATTGGGACAAGTAAGAAGTGATTCAATTTTGGTGCTCTTGGTGATCCAGAACACAATCTGGAATTTATATTGTGTCTGTGACCACATTACCTTGACAGAGGTCTGCGTTCTCAGAGTGCTTTTCTAGTTAATTCTGTATCACGGCTCACGTTGTAGGTTGTTATTGGTTTAACATCACAAAAGAGCATTATGACAGAGAGTCAGGCAGGTCTAGTGAGTTGTTTATCGTAGTCTTTCAGTAAGTGTGGTGCTGAAACACACCCTGGTTCCTTCACCCACTTTTCCAAGTGGATCCATCCATGTAATGTCGGATGGGAAAATGACAAATTCATATTAAATCAAACAGAGAATGTATTATATCATAAACAATAAAGCAACAAAAAAAGGAACACAAATACAGACAAAAAATGTTTAAGATTAAGATGTTTTGATTATTTACTTTCCTGAAGTACTTTCCTGAAGTGCAATTTTATTTTAAGTGCTGCTTTCTGTCTGTAGCACTTGCCGTCTTTTGTAAACATTTCCATGATTGTAATTATGGTAGCAATATGATGGTAAGCTACTTGGTAGTAAGCTTTGTAAAAACCTCATGCTGACAAGTCATCAAGACATGTCAGTGAGAAAAGTTTTGTATGCACACTGTTACGTATAAATCCTTCAGTACTTCTCCAGACTTTCAGTGTGATGCATTATCAATCACAAAACCAGAATGTAAGTTTTAGCAGGTTGTTATGCGGTGGTTGTGGCACTGTTAAGATGTTACAGCTTTCCATGAAAATCACTCAAAGTATTTCCTTTCAATGCCTGTGGAGTTAAACAAAATAGACGTAGTAGTTTTTTTTTGAGAGTGTGCCTTCCTGTCTATAGTGTTTTATTATTTAAAAAAGGTGTTGTTCAGTTTTAGTTTCATAATTCAGTCATATTAATTTAATAATTCTATCATAGTAGGTTTTCTATCTTTTATAATTGACAACAAGCCTCCTTAGGTCACGCCAGCAAATGCATGCTGGGACAAAATTCATTGTTCTGAGTGACTTGTGGAGAGTCCAGATGATGAATTTTGTCCCAGCATGCATTTGCTGGCGTGACCTAAGGAGGCTTGTTGTCAATTATAAAAGATAGAAAACCTACTATGATTCATATTGCTACCATAATGGCGTACCACCACACTTCCGCCATTGTGCTGCCAGACCACTTTATCAGCCATAGATTAACAACATTTGAGTGCACACATGCTTCATATCCATGACTTTGAAACATAAGGAATTGAAAATAAAACATGTACAGCGTGTCTTAAGTGATGAGAGGGGAAAAAGGGATACAGAAGTTGTTTCTGAGGACAGGAAAACTTCTCTCTGCTCATGAGTCCCCAAAAGTCACTGTCCCTTGATCTGCTTTTCAGTCCTATGTCATTTTGGATCTCAATTATCCCCATATCAACACCAGCTGGTAACGTAAACACTTGGTTGAAATTTGTGGCTACCTCGTCTATGTTAATCGACTGAAAAGGATTAGTGAGGAAAGAAACAAAATTTTCCATGACATCTAGCGCACCAGAACGTTGGCTGAACTCCACTGTAATTTTTTCTAGATGAGCACAGTAGAGCTCAGGGTGAAAAGTGCGCCTGTCTTTCACAACCTGCGGTGACATTTGTGCCAGGTTTGGGAAGTGCGTTAACTCCCCACTCTTAAAGGAATGTTCCAGAGTCGAATCACCCCAGGGTCCTTTGAACCGTGACGTCCAGCCAAGTGTTGCATCCGAAGTGTTTTCAACCATAATTGAACACTGCCAAGTTCGCGAGCTAGGCAGAATAGCTCAGTGCAAGCGCTATTGGAACCTGAGCCTAACTCCAAAATTACTACACTAGTAACACATCCCATGTTACCAAACTTCTACTGTAGTTCGAATATGATTTTTACTCACTAAAAGATAAATTTTGAAAGTTTGAAAGTAGTCCAGTGGTTTGCAATACACATCTATACCTTAATAGCCACTTATAGCTACTCTGCAGCTAAAGCTGCGTTGATGTCATGTCACTTCCTGGACTTGGTAAGAGCTGGTAAAAGTCCTCATTGATTGTCTCCGAATTCTAGTTAAAACCAAAGCATTATAATTATCATTTTACAATTATAAAAGAAGATACAGAAAGTTCCAAGGGTAATTACCACAGATTCTACAAAATTGGTGTATTGGCACAATTATGTAGAGAACTACAGTATATACAAAGACAGGGCAGAAAGAAAATCTGAAGTTCCTGAACAATTGAGAGGTTGATTGCTTGATCAGCTCTGATTTGTCAGGCCGAGGGACAGGAGCAATGTTCTTTAGAAGTTTTTTCCGGCGAGGTGCTGGACGGGGCCAATCTTCAACACTCCTTTCATCCTTCATTTTCAATGCGTCTTCCATGAGGTCTGCACTGAGATGCACTTTCAATTTTCTGTAGTCGTTGCATGTGTCTTTAAGGGTCCAGTCAGTAGTGTGGTGACAACTTACAGGAGAGTTGTTGGCCAGACAGCTAGTAGTCATTGTTCTGCATGGTGTTTTACTGTTAACTTGAGTATTTCCCAATTTCTTTTGAGGATGTTGGCTTGTCGGCTGCTCCCTTCATGTTCGCAATCAAGCTTGTGCGAGAATTGTGAATATTGACTACATTGGCTGACTAGTTTAATATCTTACTGCAGCAGACCATCAAACTGCTGCACTATGACATCTGCTACGACAAAAATAGAATAAGAATTGATAAATCATTTGGCAATGCCTGTCAAACACATTGAGGAAAAATTCATGTGCAGCCTATGATTTGCCTCTCGTATTCCTACCTGCAGAAGTATTAGTACTGTTTGTCCTGGAGAAACCTTTGAACCAGCCCTTTCATGTGAGTCATGCATCTTTCTGGGTCTCTGTACATTACTGATGGATCCAGGCACACCATCTACCTTGAACAATCAGATACTTGAGGGGACTTTTGTCCTGCACTTTCCTGTTGATGTTACACAGTCCCTGCATGCACTCTCTCTTGAACTCTAGAACCCTGAGCTCTGCACCTTTGATGCTCTAGAGAAGGAAAGAAATTAGCCATGAACAGAGAACATGTCTTTAATGACCTGGTTCAACCTAACCCTTTGTAAAATTATCTTTTGAAAACATCACTTTACCTTAAGGACTGACTCTGCCCCTAGACCAATGCTGATGTCTTTTGGGCTGAGCCAGATGGTCTTGTCTGTGACATTCAGCTTGGTCAACTCCAGGTCAGTGATATCCTGGAGGACCTCTCTCTTTATGAACCGTCTGAGCAGACTCTGGTCAACAAACAAACACAAAAGTGTCTGTGTGGCACATTGATCACCAACAACAAATAATGTCTACACTACTTTTTTTACTCTCCTAACCACAAACCCCATATTGTCAAAATGTGTTAATTGAGCCAAATCTATGGTTATTATAATGTTAAGTAAATTATTACCATCATCAGCTCAGTCAGATCCTTGGGGAGGAATGGGAGAACAGGCTCATATGTCTGATATTTTTTTTAGGAAGGGAGTCAAGGTCCTTGCAAGTACTGCATAGAAAACAGTTTGGCCAAGATGAGTGGATGCTTTATGGCTACTGCAGCTGTGTCATAGGATGCTGAGAAAGAGACAGAGAGGTAGAGCATTTCAACCTCAGGACACAGTCACACACCTATTCCCAACATTTTAGAAGTCCCTACCTGTCCCAGGGTTTGAGAGTCTCTTTGTTTTCATAGCTTCTATGTACAGGAGGAGTGATGGCCAGACTGCCAGGGCTCTCTCTACAGCGGGAAAGTTTTTTTACCCAACAATGTGCACAAAAAGACAGGAGGAACACACTGGACTTGGTTACTGTGATGTAATCCTCTCTCCTGACAGGCACATTGTTAAACAATGTGTGCATTGCTTTTGATAGTATTTAATCAGGATACCTAAAATATGTAAAGAGCCAGTCGGATGACGGTTTAGAAAAAATCCGGAACAGAGTTTATTAACAAAAAGCAAAACAAAAACCATGGTGCACCAGGGGAGAGACAGCATGCTACCCGCAAAAATCCATCAGCTGCTCTGCTGCTCTAACTAAACAGCACTAAACTAAAACAGTTTCCTACTATAAATACAGCCCCAGGTCGACGGAAGATGGCGTTGGACGTCCCCAGTTGACGTGGACCCCACAAAGTCAGACCATAGTGCCAGGGTGGTAACCTGAGAGTAGATAGCCGTAGATAGATAGACGCAGGGGACAAACATGCAAGTGCACGTAGGAACACAACAGCACATGATATTCTGTCTTATCTGTAATGGTGAAACAGCAGGAACAGAATGACTTAAAACACATACGCACACACATATCTCATGGAAAGACAGTTGAGTCAGGCCTAGCCCAAACATAAAGACATAAAAAGCATATGGTTATGAAAATATTAACTATACAAATTAATATTAAATTCTTATCTGACTTCCTTCACTTTCAGCAACTTGTCCAGCTGCCATTGAGTGAACCCCCACTTAAATGCACTTTGCAGTGTGTGTAGGCCACAGCTCCCCACACAAATAAGATGTACATCTGAAGATTTTATTAGAAACTTACTAGAAACCAAATTCTCTGTAGCAAAGCTCTGTACCAGCACAGATTCCTTAGAAGCCAGATATTTTGTGGTAGTTCATGTCTATGGGAGCAAAGTGGAGTTCATCCGAGCTAGCAGTGGCAGCCGGTGCCCCAATCAGTCAACCTTGGTAGATGCAAAAGCCCGGTAAAGCTGTAGATAGCGCAAATTGCATTCTTCTCTTACATTTCATTTTTGTATTTTTCTACACCATGGACTTTGATATATGTAATGTATGATTTTGACATGATCTAAAAAGAAAAAAAAGTTCAGCACATTTACAGACTTGGCGCACACGTGATTAAAAGTTTATTTTCTACAGAATGGAGAGTCACATAGTCTTGACAATAATATGAAATGGGCAGGGGGCTTTGGAGATCACCATACCATGTCCTAAATGTACATCCATTACTCAGAAAAATAAGACTTTCAGAAATTCGGTGAAATTCTTGGATTCGGTCATTGACCTTAATGTTACAGAATGAGCCTCTCCACTGCATAAAGGCTAGCCCCACCCAGTGGTGCCGCCCATCTGCCATATTTGGCATGTCCCTCATGACTCCAGGAAGTGGGTCCTCATGGTTTATCTCCCTAATAAAAGATCTCTGGTACCACTTTGAAATACAAACCGGATTCCAATGGAATGGAATAAAAATGGAATTTAATAATTTGCACACTGTGCAAAAAGCCATTATTTTCCATCGGTTATAACCACTGACAAAATGAGGGCGTTTCTCTAGCCTGACATAGCCCGACCATAATACTGTTGTTCATCTGTATTCATGGTCTGGAGGTTCTTTAACCTGACCCGATTATAGGGCGGGGGCCTTCAGAGCATTCAGTTCTGGTTTTAAACGATTGGACAGCTCTTCTAATGAGCTTCGCTTATTGGCTGGTTGTCTCTCTACCGATGTAAACCCGCCTCAGAAGACCGTCCCCAGACCATAGATACGGATGAACATTCGTATTATGGACGGGCTATGTCAGGCTAGTGTTTCTCACCATGCTTCGTTAAATTTACATTTACCCATATCTCCAGCATGAAATAGGTAGCTATCCAATGTAAACTAAGGTTAAATAACAACATAATGGTGTTAAGTCAAACTTTCTTGTGTTCAGCTAAGATTTCCTTAGATTTTTCACGCTTCTGCTTGGCTTTTTGCTTGTGGTCTGTGCTGTGGTACTGTACAAAGTGACGTATTCAGACCCGGCTCAAAAGACTTTTGAGGTGAATGCAATACGGAGATGCTACATAGGCTCCTCCACAAATTTTTCAAGACTTTTTAAGGTATTATTTCCAAATTCACGAATTCAATGCTTTTAAGACTTTTTAATACCCC
Source organism: Sardinella longiceps (assembly GCA_027497455.2). Lineage (NCBI taxonomy): Eukaryota > Metazoa > Chordata > Actinopteri > Clupeiformes > Clupeidae > Sardinella > Sardinella longiceps. The sequence goes on from JAODXP020000018.1 coordinate 3,634,173, forward strand.
GCGGGAACCCTGTATTTTGCGGAGTTACGCAGGCACAATTACGCCTAAAAAACTTTTGTTGTCTGCAGTCCAAATGTCTGCTGTTGTAGAGTCTTCAAATGTCTTTTGGTGTTCTGCATTCATTTTCCCATACTTTGTGTCAATGTACTGTATGTAGAAAAGTTTTTCGACAAGGTGGGCCTACCCCTGCTTGGGTTGGTATCAGGTTTATGATTGCTCTAAAGGAGGCTGACTCAACTGTTATTAGTGGCAACTTTTTTTTCAACCACATACCTGGCTATTAGCCTGTTTAGTTCAGACTGCGTACAGAGTTTGTGTTGATCCGAGAAATCAAGCTTTTGCTGTTTTGGCGGTGTGGCTCCTTCATCTCCCCGTGCCTCATCAAAGCTCCCATCTGGGTTTGGGCTGTTAGCGGTAACTTGGGCACTTTTGGCCACTAGCTTGGTGCTGCCATGAGATGAAGAGAGATGCTTCAAAAGTTTGGAATTACTGGTTACTGATGAGGACAAATGCCTTGTTCCCCGACACAATGTGCATTTCACGTAGACATTTTTGCCTTTTTTTGCATTTAAATGTAAAATGTCTTCACAGTAGTAGTCTGTAAACTAGAAATACAGCATATTTCTGTATTCACACTGTTTACAGACTAATACAGTAAAACAAATAATACAGCAAATTTCTGTGAAAATTACAATAATATTCTGTTTAGGTTGTTACTTTAACTTCACAATTTGTAAGCTGTAAACAGGCTAAATTTAGCATTTTCCTAAAATATCAATCTTAATTGCTAACAATGCTTTGATTGCTTAAGACATGCATTACTGTGAATTATTGTGAATTTCAACATGAATATTGCTACTTTTAAAAAATGGAAACAAGCCCTGTTGGACAATGCAGAGAAGAGATTACAAGTAGTAAACAAAAACAGGCAAGCAGTGTCTGCTTTCGACTATAATAATAAACTAAAATTGCCAGCCAGAGGCTGCCCCTAACCTTGCATAACCTAGTTGACGTTTTTTTAATAGTAGACATACTGTTTGAACACTGACAAATTCATGTCATAAGTTTATCTTACCAACAGTAAGATGAGCTTTACCTTGAATAACACAATAGGTCTAAGAAAAGGACCAAGGCAACATCATTAGTAATATTTGCAACCCTACTATTAAGACTTTTTTGATGACATGAGTAAGAACACATTCAGCAAACAAGAATCTTTGCCACATTTTGAAAAAAAAATATACACAAGCAGGATTGTGTTTTTCCTCTTAAAATGGTCCCTTGAGTTCGATGAAAACTTCCTCAGAGTAAACGTACAGTACGTTATCTGCAATGTTTTCTCTGCTGTCTAAAAATATACATTCATAATGACATTTTGAACATGTGCAGAATGCAGAATTGGCAACATTTGGAAAATACACTCAAGACCATTATTATGCATTAATTAAAAAAAAACCTGTGAGATAGTCACCTTAGTTGTTATGGATTTAGTAGAGATGATCATGACTTTGACTGCCACTGTTCCTCTCTGCAGCATTATTCCAATGTTGTCACTGTCAAACAACAGCAAACAATCATAATCATAATAATAACTGCTACTGTATACAATTAGGGATGTACAGTATACATTCTAAACTAATGTTTATAAAGTTAATACCAATGTGGCAATGGCAAAGGAATTACTGGCTACGGATGAGGACAAATGCCTTGTTCCCCGACACAATGTGCATTTCACGTAGACATTTTTGCCTTTTATTTCGATTAATGAGAAAATAATGACTGTATTTCCAATTGGAAAAGTCTTGGGCTGACCGCTCGCCATCGCTGTCGACTGTCAATTCAAAGTGTGAGCAGTCGACTTAGCCTGCCTACGTATGTTGTATGTTGTTGTCCAAATCTATTCTGATTGGTTTAGGCCTTTATCTCGCATCTCCCGTCTCACACTAGAAAAAGGGTGAAGGTGCAGCGTGCCTGATGAAAACAGCTGAATAAAGTAATGCATAATATTTTATTGAAAGTAACCAGTGTTGTGCAAGATGCTATAAAAAAGTAATTAGTTACAGTTACTAGTTACTTCCCCGAAAAACTAACTCTGTTAGTAACTGAGTTACTCTATTGTAAAAGTAACTAGTTATTAGGGAAAGGAACTTAAGCAATTACTCCACAATATTTAAAATACATTGAAATTCTAGGCTATGTCGAGAATTTGCCTGCTCCCCTTATCATAGAACTTCAAATTACAGTAACTGGAGGCTATTTTCAGTTATTTATAATAAAACAATTTCTATGCTAGATATCAGCTTTAATGTAAGAAAATACATGTAGGCATCCATTTTAGCACACAATAGGAAGCGTGCTATTAGGCTAGAAATGTTTTTTAGCCTAGGCTAAGCTGAAATTGTGTAGCTTAGTAATTATCTGAAATATTGATACAAATCAATAACAATTCAATAACTAGAAAAGCGCTCAGAGAGCGCAGACCTCTGCCAAAGCAGTTTGGTCACAGACACAATATAAATTCCAGATCATGCTCTGGATCACAGATCGCCATCAAAATCTAATCAGATCTTGCTTGTCCCAATATACACATCGTCCGGAAATTTCATCCAAACCCATGCAGTACTTTTCGAGTTATCCTGCTGACAAAAAGACAAACAAACAGACAGACAGACAGACAAACCAACGTGACCGAAAACATAACCTCCTTGGCGGAGGTAATAATAATAAAACAAAAAAAATCTTCATGTTTACATTTACATTTATGCATTTAGCAGACGCTTTTATCCAAAGTGACTTACAAAAGAGGGATAACAATCAAGCTGCAACAAAATACAAGTAAATGCCTACTGGGAGTGCCATTTGCTAATAGTAGAGCAAGTGCAAGAGTTTAGAAGTGCTTGATCAGTGCATTCCAAGTAATTTAATGAACTAGGACAAGAGATACTCTTGAAAGAGCTGGGTCTTCAAGAGTCTCTTGAAAGTAGATAAAGTGCCTGTTCTAATAGTCTTGGGAAGACTATTCCACCAGTTAGGAACAATGGATGAGAAGAGCCTAGATTGACCTGTGCGGGGTGTTGGTCGTTCTAAGCAGCGATCCTTGGTTGAGCGGAGTGATTGGAGGTTAGCATATGGTTTGATGCTGGCTTTCAGGTAGACTGGAGCACTTCCATCCAGTACTCTGTAAGCCAACATTAGTGACTTGAATTTGATGCGAGCAGCCAGGGGCAGCCAGTGGAGCTCCATGAATAGTGGAGAGACATGTGCTCTCTTTGGCTGGTTGAAGACCAGGCGTGCAGCAGCCTTCTGGATCATCAGTAGTGGTTTCACTGCACAGGCTGGTAGACCTGTTAGAAGGGCGTTCGAATAGTCAAGGCGAGAGATGACAGCGTCTGAACCAGGAGCTGTGTTGCATGTTGAGTAAGGTACGGCCTGATTTTCCTAATGTTGAATAGAGAGAAACGGCACGACCTAGCAACAGCAGCAACATGATCCGTGAAGGTCAGATGGTCATCAATTATTACGCCTAGGTTTCTTGCAAGGAGCAACAGATAGACTATCTTAATGCTGATGTTATGGTGCAGGGTTTGCTTGGCTGGGATGATCAGCAGTTCCGTTTTTGAGAGGTTCAGTTGAAGGTGGTTGTCTTTCATTCATGGAGATATGTCTGAGAGACAGAGATCCGTGTTGTCACTGTAGAATCGCCAGGAGAAAAAGACAGATAAAGCTGGGTGTCGTCTGCGTAGCAGTGGTAGGTGAAGCAATGCGAGTGGATGACTAGACCCAGTGTTGTTGTTGATAGGCTATTTTTGTGCATTGTTTATTGCACAAAAGTTAATGGGTCTGAAATGGTTTCAGACTTTCAGCACATTGTTGTCTTGGTTGGCCATGTAGTGCTCAAATGCAAGAGGGACAAGCTGCTTGACAAAGGCTATGATATTGACATCATGGGGTAGCTTGGAGGCAATAGAAGTTTGGAGGTTTCACTTTCAGAAACGGTAGGATCTCTGTTTGAGATTTTTGATTAGAGCATTTAAGATGAACATATTGCTTGAGTAGACCAACACGGCATGCTTGTCCCTCTGAGAGACGGAGCTGAGGATGAGCTGTCATAGCCTATTATTTTTGATGTAACAGTAATTCATTTGATTACTCGTTACTGCAAAAAGTAACGGCGTTGGTAATATGCTGTTATACTCTAACTCTGTTATTAACTCATTGACTGGCAGCCGTTTTCAGAATAGAGAGCTCCATACTGCCAGAGGTTTTGGAGAATTTTGACTGTTTTTTAAAGAGCCACCGAATATTTAGTGTTATGCCTATATAAACAATGAAACTACCACAAGAAAGAGCAGACTGTCTTCTTTCACCAGAAAAACAAAGTTAGTTTCTACCCCTTTCCATTGCTTAGAAATCAGCAGGCGAACATAAGCTACTTTCTCCAAAAACTCCCGTTTTTGACCAAAGAAGGGAGAAAAGTAGCGTTTTGTTTGTCAACGATAGTGTCTTGGATGCGCTCATTTTTCGGTCTATTAGCACGTCAAACATCGGCAAAATGTCTTCTTTTGATAAGACCACAAAAACAACAGTAACAGGGGGCTTTTGGTAATAAAATAGACATTGTTGTAACAAGGTAAATATATGCTATTACAGGCTGTGACGGCGAGAACTCAGTAATCAACATCCAGCTCGCAAATTCTTACCTGACCCGGAACTGTGAGCTAGCTGGGCAGTGAAACAAGTCACAACTGCTATTTCCGTTTGCCCAAGGTTGATCTCCTCCACCTCCCACGATCGGAACACTACTCGAACTACTATGGCAGTGACACATACTCTGATCGAGTGTGAACTGCCTAAACTTCTCCGATTTACGTCTGCACTTTGCTAGCGGCATATTTAGCCATGTCATTAGCTTTCTCTACTTCTCCCTTGGCTATACCTATGAATCTATGCTCATCTCACATCCAAAGTGACACACTGCCATCCTCAGGATCAATTTGGAATAACAATTTTCGATGGAGAATTCTGATATTTACAGACAAGGTTCCCTAGGTCTTTCTGCAGCCTGCCCCATTAAAAAACGCAGTTGACGTCTAAAGACGTCATTGGCAGTGAACGATAGTATTTCAGTTGACGTCTAAAGACGTCATCGGCAGTCAATGAGTTAACAACACTGATTATAACGCTGTAAATATATTCAGTTAGATTACTCGTTACGAAAAAAAGGAACGCCTTCAGTAACACCGTTTATTTGTAACGCTGTTATTCCCATCACTGGTCAATCCTTAAAGTCTAGTTTTCTTACCAACTGACTTTCAATTGAGAGAGTGGCAAGGGTGATCTTGCTGATAGCCTACTCACCATTAGCAACAGTTACAGGTAAAGTAAAGAAAATTCTCAATGCATTGCATGCTGTGTAGCTGCAGCATAGCTCTATATGGCCTTAAGAAGCTCAAGAGGGGACAGGTTATGTGTGAATGTGGAACTATGTGTAACGGAGGCCAGCTAGCGCGGCTAGCTCGGCGGTAGTGTGTAAATCCTCATCACCCAATTCCATGGGCGCTTCTAACACGCTGAGTTAGAAGCTCGGGCTTTTAGCTCAGTTGGTTAGAGCGTTCCACTCCCACGCCGGGAGTTTGTAGCTTGCGGGGTGGCGGGTTCGAGACCCGTGTGCGGTGCGGACCGCCACCGGCTACATTGGTGCCGTGACCCGGATGGGAGTGAGGATTTGGAGGGTGAGTGTAACGGAGGCCGACTAGCGCGGCTAGCTCGGTGGTATTGTGTAAATCCTCATCACCCAATTTCATGGGCGCTTCTAACACGCTGAGTTAGAAGCTCGGGCTTTTAGCTCAGTTGGTTAGAGCGTTCCACTCCCACGCCGGGAGTTTGTAGCTTGCGGGGTGGCGGGTTCGAGACCCGTGTGCGGTGCGGACCGCCACCGGCTACATTTATGTATATGTACACTTTTTTTTGACGATCAGCAGCTCTTCAGACAAATACATTTGCTGTTCTTCAATGAATATGGAAGCTTAATCAGTGTTGTGGACATTTTTTCCTGTTCTGGATCTCATTTGTCTTGCACCTGGCCTGATGGTGGGATGTGCACACAGCTACTTGTCTGTACTTTGCAAGCTATTATCTCTTCTTACATATCCCACAATCTCAGAAGAGGTGCAAAAGATTCACATACCGAAGATGTAGTCGGGAACCTTGTACTCAGATGGCTGATGATGCTATCAATTGAAAAAAAATGTTGTTGCAGTTGAACCAGATGCATTTTGAATGAGTAGTCAGTAGAGTAGATCATGTAAGCTGTGTGAATTCTGTAGTCAATGGTTTTTAAACTCTGCTTATTTTACCTTTGCCACAGAGATGTGCTGTTCTCAGTTGGCTTTTTCAAGCTGGGTCCAGAACAGCTGATCTGATGTAGAGTGGGTCAGCAAATGGCCGCTCTTCTCCTAATGTTGCTGATTACATTTTCACATCAATAAAGATCCCCCGGAATCTTTTCTTGAGAGAGCATTGCCGGCTATGGATCATGCTTCGCAGGAAGCGCACTCGCTGTTTGAGTTTTTCCAAAATGATGGTTTATTGACAATACAGGACAGAGCATCTTCTTCAGACAATCTTCTCTCCCTGGGTAAGATTGGTGGCCTCGGCAAATCGAAAAAAAATCACAAAGCTCCAGATTCCACTCCCTAATTGAGAAGACCAGCTCATTGTGGCCTGTGTCCTGGACAACACTCCTGATGACTTACCGAGCTGCCTTGACTTGGTTGAGAGTTGAATTCCACCGTGTATTCACAGCAGTGGGTATGCCCCGCTGCCCAAACTTATCTTCAAATGCATCTTTAAAGGTGCTGGATGTATGCAGGGGAGAGCTCAGTTTGGAGCATTTTGCAAATGTACTGTTCATGATCCGTGTCCTTGAGACAATCATCAACAGTTAAACGGCAGCGTATGGGCAAAGCAATGCTGATGTTTAGGATGTCACGCACGACCACAAACATTGTTAAGAAAAGAAATGCAATATCCTCATGTTTCTGACCATTACACTACTAACAGCCCTTATGTGCCAGCATTTAATTTTGTATCCTTTTCCTGTTGGTAAGCAGGACTAAGATGCACCTCATAGGGAGTTGCCAGGATTGTTTTGCAGAAAGGACATTGATAGAAATGTTTTTAAAGAGGCAACATACACCTACAATTCTTTTCAAGCTTTTTAGGTGGGCCACGTGAGATGATGTAAAGGGCCGCATCTGGCCCCCGGGCCTTATGTTTGACACCCCTGCAATAATGCATCAATCCCAAGATAATATATAATGCTGATTATGATGCTGCTCAAATCTAGGGGACATTCATCTACCATATTCACAAGACTCAGTTTGCATGGAGTCGCAAGAGTAACCCCTGTTGCAGACTGTACACTTCTGTCGACGTATCCCATTAACTTTGCATGGACCTTTCGCGAAATGCATTGTGGGTTCTTCCGTCCCAACAGCTCTGTTGTGTCCATCGAAAAGTTGAAAAATGTTCAACTTTTCAGGTAGAAATGAATCCGCCAACCAATCAAAATTGACTCTGTCAGACACGTCCTCCATTGTCTGTCAACAGACGTGTATTCAGTCTGAACTTAACGTAAGGGATGGATTTTTTATATCGTCTTAATGTGTAATTGGCTAATCCATTTGGCTGTCACAGACTGCACCACTGTGTGATTGAAGATAATAACTTGTACACAATATGTTTGTGTTTTCGTTTCTAGTCCTACCAAGCCATTTATGATATAGAGATAAATGTGCTCGCCTCTCTATCGCTACAGCTTGTTTCTTCATGGATGGGCAAAAATAGAATTTTGTATTGAACAATCACACTACTAGGAAATTCCACCAAGTTGTGACTCAAAGCAGGAAATGATAAACAACTATATAATTATTAAATAAATAATTTGAGGAAAAATGAAACTCCTTCTGTACGTTTTGCATCCAAATAAATTAAATCATTTTCTTGTAAATGCCTCCTTGTATAAAATTTAATTGCACCCCTAAACTTTTATGCGCTCCTAAATTTTTAAACCGGGGCCTCCATCTACCCAACCCTGACATCATGAGACATTCTTAAAATGCAACAGTTAATCAATTAATGGCTGACTATTAAATTGATCAACATTGACAACTGACTACTCAATTTAAGTCTTTCTTTGAAGGAAAGTGCCTCAAAAGTCTAAAAATTGAAAATGGTCCAATTTCCTCCAATTTGACAAAACACCAAATATCTCTGAGATGTGGAAAAATCCAGTAACTGGAAGACAAAGCCTTTGCTTTGGAAAACACTGGTTTTCAACATTAGATAGGCCTAACCACAGAATGAATCAAATAAATAATCTATAGATTTAATTAACTATGATAATCATCATCAGTAGTGGCCCTAATCAGCAGGCAATCTCAGATCCTGGTGAAAATGAACAACTTATGGTCACATGTGCACTCCTTCAAAAGTAAATGTTCTCATTTAAAAAATTACTTCAATGCTTTGAATTGCTTGATGGCCAGCCTCAAAGCCTAAATGGTATATAAACATCATGAACTAGAAAAGCGCTCAGAGAGCGTAGACCTCCGCCAAGGCAATATGGTCACAAACACAATATACATTCCAGGTCATGTTCTGGATCACCGATCGCTACCAAAATTTAATCAGCTCTTGCTTGTCCCAATATAAACATAGTCCGAAAATTTCATCCAAATCCATGCAGTACTTTTCGAGTTATCCTGCTGACAAACAAACAGACAGACAAACCAACAAGACCGAAAACATAACCTCCTTGGCAGAGGTAACAAAGTAACATTGGTAAAAAGGTAGTTTTACACATTTTAACTCCAACTCCAAAACTTTCTACATTAAGACAGTCAATAATAAAAAAAGAAAACTGAAAAAAAAAAAAAAAAAAAAATCTAAATGACTCAAAAAAATGTCAGTAAGCCTATGGTCCCCTATTGTCTCATTGCTCCAGTACAAAATCACCAAACCATTTTGGCTCAAGTTTGGTTTGGTTTATTTATAATTACTGTACAGTATAGAAGAACAAGAGGATCCAAGGAATAACATGTGAAAGTGAAAAACACTTTTTTCCAACATGGTCCCTGAAGTAACCAAAGTGTCTCTTCTTTTCAACCCCAATGAATGAAACGTGCTCTGGAAAGAGCACCCTAACTAAAGTGAGGCTTGGAAATGGCTCTATAATGCTTGTGTAGCATTTGAAGGAGGATTTTGGGAAGTATTTGGGAATGCTTAGCCTACTTTTGAAGGAGAAAATGTGTCATTCATAAACCCATTGAAATGTGAAGTTAGTGGACTGGACTGGAGGGCTTTACTCAGGAGAGATGGAGATGGATTGTGGTTTGTCAATAATGGGACCAAGGCTGGTGTGTGGCTGTATTCCAGTAGGTCAGAACAGTAAAAATGTGCTGCTCTTGGCATTAAAGGGATTGAAAAACACTTGACATGAAGGGATTGGATCATTTTTAAACCCGAATAATTTATAAAATGAGTAGTTTTGCATTGGCTTATAGAAATCGTCTAGTAAATTTAGATGAGATGAGGACCTTAAATTGTGCAGGTTGGATGTATTTTCTGAATGAACATTTAAAGTGATTTTGATTCATGTGAATTTGCTTGAAATTTGTTATAAGTTGGGTATCTCCAACTGTGACGATATTCAGCTTTTAGAGACAGCAGCAACTATGCTGAAGTAGCCTACCTATTTTTCAAGAGAAGGATGGCCGTCTGGAAAAAGGTTGCATCCTGCCATGAAAGATAAGCGGATTCTTGGAAAGTGTTATGATTAATACTTAAATGAGCTGATCAACATCTCTCTGACATACAAACCAGTCCAACTTCCAGCAACGTTGGAATTTTAGCCATGGCTAGTAGACTTCTGTGCAAATTAGGCCCCTTAAGTGTTTGCCGCCAACTCAAAGTAAAGAGGGAAAGAATAAGAGAGTGTTATTGCTGTTGTTGTTACTCCTGTAGTGGTTTGGAGAGGCAAGATGGAGGAAGATGAAAGACATGCCTAAGTTGTGGTTGTGCTGTTTTGTAGTTTAAATATTTCAGTTGAAAACATATATTGCAAAAACTACATTAATGCTTGCTAAATTATTACTGTGTAGAATGCTCTTATGCACATGAACTGTAATGTAACTGTACATGAACAGCTATAGTAGTTGTCTTCCTTAGCATAACGTCAAGCAATCAAGTGATCCATGCACTTTAGCCAAGACATTAATAGTTCTAATCAGGTTTAAATGTTTTGAAGAAATGTTGAGCTGAACCAATGTTGGCAAGAAGAAAAACTATATAAAATAACAGTGACTTGGCCTAAAAGATTTTTTTCTCAAGCTGGACACCATACATAATTTTATTTGGTTAACATCTGGACAAAGATGAATGTAATTTAGAATGGACTATCATTATTGGTGGATATATTGTTCAGAAGCTCTGACCTCTGTTTGTTTTTGCGAGACTGTAAATCAAATACCATCTACAGTCCTGTAAATTCCCCTCAGGCATTTAATATCTTACTCATGCAAATTATTTTACAACCTCACAACCTGTTAATTATTCAATTAAAGACTGAATTAATTAAGGTTTCTAAGCATTGCGATGCTGTCTTTTCAAACAGCTGATTTTCGAATGACGTGCCTTAAACTATCCATAAAATCCAACTCGGGATGAAAAGTTTCAGAATGTGGTTTTTCATCGCCCTATAACCACTTTGTATACGTTAATAAAAGAGCTGCAATTTTAAATTTCATTTGGTTTGTATTTACTTCGTTTTATGGAAACACTGATGGAGAAAAACAACTTTTATCCAAGTAAGAATGGGCTTTTAAAACACACCAATTAAACCAATAAAAATGCGCTGGACCTTATAGAGACACACAAACAAGTAGTTAAAATGTCTGTGTTGGCTGTTGCGGCTTCATGACCGTTTCGCCCTAACATTGCTTTTCAGGCCAGTGAAAATATAAGTTCATCCATGGGGTTATTTAATGTATTCCATAATCATTCACGCACGAAAATTGCGAACTTAGAACTGGGAAATTTCAGAAGGTTAACGGAGACGATGCATGTTCTTATCACCACTTGCCACCATTTCGATGAGGTTGAGGGTTTTAAACATTCTAACATATTAAATCACTACCCAGTATGTGTCTTGATCAGTATAGATGAGATGATATTCTTTCAATGGAACCTGTGACTTTGTCACAGTAAGTCACAGCATCACATTGATTGTGCACAAAACCTGCTCACATTATGCCAACGTCTTAGTCTCGAACTACTGAAAACGGGAAATGATGATGGGGTTCCCTGAAGTGGTTAATCACAAAACAAAAACTTACATTTTATACCCACACAACATATTGTATAGATGATGATGCATTTATTGGCATTTTATTCGCGTGGAAATGCATGCGCAAAAGTTTATTATAATCTTTCATGGAGTCTTCTATAATTAGTGATTAGTAAACTAATCAAATGAGATCGTAGGAGGGCGATGCATGCATTCAAGCACCTTAGTAGAGGACACGCTTATTTCAATCAGTTTTGTGTAGTGTTTGACACTAAAGAAACGGACTAAACGAGCAATTTTAATGTGGACTGGCAGGTGCGTGAGATACCGTCTTGACATTCTTCCGCTTGGCCGTCCGTGAATTTTGTCTTCTTCAAGAGTAAGTTATCACAGGTAGAATTCATCACCTTTTGAAAGTGTTAATTTTTCTTTGGAGGCGCAATTAAATTCTGTATTAGATGTAGTTTAGACATACTTGGCCTGTATAACTCAAAAACTAACTTCAGTCATTGGCCTGGCTATATAAAGTTGTGTGTTTTCTCATACAATGGCACGAATTACCTTGCGTCAAAAGAACATGAATTCCGAAATTGTATTAGCCTTGTCCAGTCTTGTCTTACGATTGCATGCAGGTAGGGTACAGTGATGCCCTCTTCAATGGGAAAATCTGTGCTATAAAACATATGAAAATACGGGCTACATGATGTAGCCTTAGGATAGACAAAAAAAAAGTTTCTTCGTTGTTGCAGACAGACAATATGACACCGTAAATGTAGGCTATTCCGAAACATACTCTCTCATTCACACACACACACACACACACACACACACACACACACACACACACACAATGAGAGTGAGAGATATATGTAGCCAAAGCTTACAGTTGTTGGTTCAAGAGGGAAATGGGACGACACTTTGCGCTTCTGACATGAACTTTTGACTGGATGGTGTGTTGTGTAGGTATGAACTATGAATACAGAGGTTACAATCGCTACATGTAAATACTTCTGTGTACATCTGTTTCACGCGAGGTTATAGTCTGAATATACTACAGCCAAGATTCGTCTATTTGTAGTATGACTTAATTTTTGACTCATGCTGTTTCAGGAGTAATGTAGCCTAATCAGTGATTTAAAAATCAGTTACACCTTGAAGGTGTTGTGTATCTTGGAGTTGCAGCTGATTTTAGTCACTTGATTTTAGCCACTAGTCAGTTGTTAAGTACTTTTATGTCAGTATCTCTGTCAAGATCAGATGTCATGATAATGGCTTATGTTATGTCAAGCAGAAGGCAAATAACTGGTTTTGCCACTGTGCGTATCCAGACATTGAACTTGAACTCACTTTCTGCAGGTTTGGGTTCGACGTTCAAATTCAATATTATCGCCATGTGAGTTCGGATGCTTTAATGGAATATTTTCAGGTTTGTTTCTTTTGTTTAGCATCCTCGTTTCTTGTTTTATATTATGGTTCTTACCAATTAACAGGTCTAGGTGACTGAGTGAGGCTATAGCATTAATTCTTTAATGATAAAGTAAATGGCTTCCACACTTAAACATCGATGGGAATTGAAACGTGTTAACACTCCTGGGACAATTTGGATTGTCTAAACGAAAATGTTACCATTTCTGGTTGCCCGAATCATTAAAAAAATGCATAGGGTCATCAGCTTTTCAGTCAAACCATATTCACTACATCTATTGGGATGTATTTACTCTTAAAGTTGATTATTTCTAACATATTTAAATCCAGAGAACAAAAATTCGAGGGACGCTATTATTTTAGAATGCGTTAAGAAATGTTGGTTACAATAGCCTATGTTAAGCATTAAGAAATGCATGGTTACAATGCTTATGTTAAGCTAAAGGGCAGTTGTTCCGTGGCTGTAAGTGATGTTGGGTAGTTGCATACACAAGAAAAGGAGGTGTGTGTGTGTGTGTGTGTGTGTGTGTGTGTGTGTGTGTGTGTGTGTGTGTGTGTGTCACAAAAGCGGACCTTGACCTTGACCAGACATCCTATTTAGAAGGAAGCCAAGTAGAAGGGGAGGAATGTGAATGCCTGTTAGATTTTTCCTGATTTCTTTTGCATATAAGTTGACAATGAGTGAGTAATGTGGTTATCTGTTATTTCCAAGGTTTGTAGCAGCGTAAAACAGAACGTACCAAAAGGAGGCTACTTATTGCGTAAATATACTTCAATAACACAAACCACATGGAAGTTATTTGTTTAAACTCGCCTTCCTACAATACAGGCATTCATTTGATCCCTATACTAATTAAAATAGCCCTTTGTGCTTCGTAAGCCTGCTTATGGGTAAAGATTATGTCATTTTTGATTAATTAGTGAACATCTCAGATCATATAGGCTATTTTTAATTCAATTTCAGGTGTGATTGCCACGGTTTCGGATGCACCCAGTCTCATCAGCTGTAGTCTAGACAGAACTCAACCCAGGCTATTTTCATGGCATTTGTGTTATTCCAGCATACTTAGTAAGTACCTACTCTATAGTGTATCCCTTGATACTTTTCGTTACGTCGTTCTTACCTATCTCTACCCAGCAGGCTACTTCACAGTTATCTAAAGCTCAAACAAAAACGTAGTTAGGCATACAATAAGCCTCGTTCTCCATATTTTTTTTCCAGAATGAAGTAAGATTTAGAATTATTAATAGGGCTATACTTGTTTGACACACATTTTTATGTTTTTGAAGTGTTAATGTCAAATCTAACACAGTTGGAAATAAGGTCTGCTAAGGAAGAACTGGGCGTCTTACAAGATGTTAATCGTTATTTTATTTTAGACTTTGGCTGCGTGAGGGGAAAAAAAATATTGCAGACTCATTGAAAAGTGTGTTTTTGTGCTGAGAAGCATATAGGCTGAACTTTATGTGGCGGCACCTGCAGGCCATGGTCTCATAGAATGAGAAACAAAGCGACTTCAGGATGTGGGAATGAGCCTCAACATTTGAAGCCACTGTTTTGTTCCATCAAGTGGTAAAGTGAAATTGTTAAATACACCAGTGGCAGAAATCTGATAGTTTTTTTTTTTTTTTGCTGGATAATTAATGCTATATATAAGGTAATTAACGATCATAAGGTGGTATATCTGTGTGTATAGGCTATACGACAATTTTATGTTGACTAACCTAAACATCAGACGACGTGCGCAAAAAGGAGGATGTCCTGCATGTCCATGCACGTGTTCAGAGCTTAGTTGACTATTTAACTGTTCCACGCCGTTTTCAAGGGGTCGTCCATTGATATGGACATGTTTGTCATTGTGGATATATACCGACTAATGTTAAACCAGATTATACAATATCATTGTCTGCTTCACTGGATCACACTTGGATGGATGGACACATGGATCTTTTTTTTATTTTTTCCAAAACAAAGATTTGACTTTGAGTTAAATAATATCAACGTAAAGGCTTTGATCGCCCAGGGATTATAGGCTACTGGTCTTTGTTGTAAGGCTGGCTTGTGTTTAAAATGGACAATTAAATATTGATGTATAAGTTGTTGATAAAGTTGGTGTGTAAGTTGCGGAGTTATGAAAGGAAGATCATATTATTTAGCCAACCGGTAAGCAAGAACGTGAAAAGAAGAAAATAAACTAAATGTGTTGTTTCTTATGTATTGTAGACGCAATCTGCACCTTTTAACATATGTTACTAGGTTGCCGGTAAGCCAGCAGGCTGCCAATAGGCCTGCGACCGGAAGGGGCAGAACACGAATAGCAATGCAGAAAGTATTACAAATCGAAGTAAAGCAGACTGCAACTGCTGGACCTCGTTTACTATTAACATCCGAAACATTTTTCATCTTTGGCTGAAAGTGTGTGTGTGTGTGTATCTGTGTGTGTGTGTGTGTGTGTGTGTGTGTGTGTGTGTGTGTGTGTGTGTGTGTGTGTGTGTGTGTGTGTGTGTGTGAGAGAGAGAGAGAGAGAGAGAGAGAGAGTGAGAGTGTGTGTGTGTGTGTGTGTGTGTGTGTGTGAGAGAGAGAGAGAGCGCGAGAAGGAAAGAGAGAGAGACTGCGATTGGAATAGAGCTTTCCAAAGACTTGAAATTCATTTTCTTGAAGCATAAAGAGCACTCCACATGAATGCCACAATAACAAAATAATAGTTCGAGATTGTATCCTACAAATCAAAGAGGACAGCTTTTTTTGTCCTAACTTTGGTGAAAGGTTGTAATGTTTTTGTTTCACATCACAATAATTCAGGCTAATGATAATAGTCTGGCTATATTTTCAGTAAGTCTGTGTGTTTCCACTAACTGTTAAGGGGAGAACTGTTCCCAGTATGCAGCTCGATTGTTGATCAAATCTAGTCTACACCTCGATTGCAATTTAATCGTTTTCTCGGATTTCTGGGATGTTAAAGCAGCTAGTGATAATTCTTGAAATGTACAGCTGAGGTTGAGTAATTGAGCAACATTGTACTTTACGGTCACATTATAAAGAAAAGAAAATGAAGCGAAGCACCATTCCCACTCATATCAGTGCTTTGCTCATTAGCATGTCTGGGCAGAGTGTGGTCGCCTCTTTTAACTTGAACTTGGACTTCCGACTAGAGGCGTCTGGAAGTGGGGGAGATATTTGTCTCGTTTTAAGTCTCCGCAAAAGGACACACATGTGGTGCGTATTACGCGGGCAGTCACCAGAAGTGCAATTGAATTTTTGTACAAAAGCTGAATGTATAGTTGTAGCTGTTCATTGCATTTAAAACATAGTTATAAATACAAAGGAAATTATATTCCTACACGGATGTTATTATTCTGTTAATTGGCTTCGGAGACTGAGTACCTCTGCCATAACCTTATTTGATGTGTAAATGGTCGTGTAATCTGTGTAAATAGAAAATAAAGAATACCCTCATACTAATGGCATATATCCTGAGATGACCCTCAGTCTTATGGGACCTTTATAAAGCCTACTCCTAGGCTGAATTTTGCCACTCTATCTCAGCATGGCAACTCTGTGAGTGTCCATTCTTAAAACAAAATGACTGCCTTGTGTCTTTGGAAAATATGCTTACCAAATGATGCATCATATGCGTCACATTGACAGCACTACACCAGCATATATTATTGTGCAATCCTTATGCACGCATAAAATGTCAGACATACATTCTGCGATGCTGCGAATCTATAATTTTGCAATACAGGTTGAGAAATGTTGTTGGGTATGGTTGCAGCATAGATGAATCAACATTTAGTTGACACTTCCCCTCGTCTTCCTCAGCCACCCGCATTGTGCGTACTGACACATGGATATGTGTTTCCTCATTCCCAAGGAATGTTTAGATTATAAACAAGAATATTTAGATTATAAACATTTCATATAATGCTGTATTGTAGCACACTTTGAGCATGTTTACATTTTGATATGTAATTAGGCCATCTAACTGAAATAAAAGCTTGCTTGTGGTGGCGGCCATGGCACGATATTGATGCAGTGAAAACTTATACAAGCCTCCCTAAATGTTCAACCAAAGGGCTCTTGGACACGAATTCGTAAACCCTGGTAGTAGTACTTAGGCAAAACGAGAAATATATCTGTTTTGACTATATTCCTCAGAGGTAAGCACAAATAAAGGGACGAGAGGTTTGTAGCTATACTTGTGTGGATATCGGACTCTGCATCCATGCAATTATGACCACTTGAAAAGCCATATGGATCCAATCGAGAAGTAGGTATTTCTGAAGCCTTGCAGTTATTTTTTTATGACTCGCGGAAGTGAATCTCTCTGTGGCCTGTGAAAAAATACTCTGATCAGAATGCCAGGCTCTGGATTACTTTTTTTGTCTAAACAATAGATCATCCTTGGATACACCCTAATGTCGGTCCAAAGTGGTAGGTACAGTGTAAGATGACGCACAACACGATGGACCGAAATCTCTATAATTTTTGCCAGCTACTCACTTCTCGGGTTATTTCTTACGCATTGTAGCCCTTAAGCCTAAAATGTGTTGTAGGCAATCCAGTAGGCTATACTTTTACCCTGTATTAACTATTTTACGCATACATCCATGTAACTGTTAATGTAGCTCAGTTTTCAAGCTCTACAGTAATGTCCTATATAATTTTATTTATTAATCCAAGACCAGAGGAATATCCATTTAGCAATTGCAATTTTTACCATAAAGTTAACCTGGCCAGTATAGGCATTTACGCTTAGTAATCGTTGTATAAAATGTTGTATTATGAAGATTATTTACAAATGTCAATCAACCAACAAATAGATAAACATTTAAAAGTAAGCTTACCCAAACAGTAAAGCCGGGCTGCTTTTCTTCATTTGAAAGAGAGCTGCTAACGCTTTTTGCGGATCTAAAACTATAACCATTGTTGAACATTTTTTAGAGAAAAGTTATTCCCGCCCCAACCCCACCGACAGCAGTACAATCTAAAATACTCAATACCAGCACGCCACCATCTTTATCAATCTGTTCACAAATGTTGCAACGTCTGTTGATAGTCATTTGAGGGGGAAAAAAGTTTTGAGCAGGTAATTGACATGAGCTCTAATGCCATGGCCCTTGTCCTGATCTAGGCTACAGGTTTATATGGAATTTGTCAATTAGACTAGTGTGCTTTGGTTTAATAATTTTTTACGCAAGAGTTGAGGAGAGTGAATAGGACATTATCACATATAGGACTGAATAGGACAATATAACATATTGCTATAATGAATATGTTATTATTGTATTTCAAATTGATCGTGTATCAGCTATTTCTCCTTATCTGAATTAATGCTGGATAATACAGTTAGGGGAACCTTGCAGCTCACCAGCTACTCATTGCCAAATCCGAGTTCCTCTAAATGAACAGAAATAGGCTATTTATTAGACGAGTAAGCTGGTCTCTGCAATGTTTAATTTTAGATAATAATGTCAGAGAAATGAAAGAAGACTTTGGAATACATTATACTATTTTAAATCCATCAAAAACTCACACGTTTGTTGCTGGTGAAACAGAACTTTTCAAAATGCAAACCTCGCACATTCTCTGCGAGGTTCATCTGAGCTATTTTCAAATTAGCCTATGCTGGGCTTGCCTCTCACACCAACCAAATTTGTCGAATACACAAATCTACTCTTATCAGAGACAAAGGAGTATTTTTTTGTCTTATATAGTCCATCAGCAGAATATGCTCGTTGAAAAAAATGTCTTCACCATAGTAATGTAAATATTTTTAGTGCAATAAGTTAGTTTAGGCAGGTTGTTTGGTTACACTGCAATTGGTAGCACAGTCCTCATATATCA
Source organism: Sardinella longiceps (assembly GCA_027497455.2). Taxonomy (NCBI): domain Eukaryota; kingdom Metazoa; phylum Chordata; class Actinopteri; order Clupeiformes; family Clupeidae; genus Sardinella; species Sardinella longiceps. The sequence continues at coordinate 3,652,793 of JAODXP020000018.1, forward strand.
TATAATTTACCTCTAGCTAAGAAACCAAGCCATAGCTAATCAGTTGTGGCCCTATGTGCTAGCTAGTTTGGGTAGGAGATGGCAGAGCAAATTCAAATTGGACCTATGGAACATTTGCGAACACTGAGCGAAGTCCTGATCAGTCCTTGTTTAAAATTAACCCTTGGTGGCAATTAAGAAGCCTGTATAATTAGAGAATAGTGTACACAATCCCCATTCATTTTATGCAAGATAGCTTGTGATCCTAACTGTGGGTCGTTTCAAGAAATTTAATTGTAACGGTTTTTGATCTCCAGGAAATAAGACAACAGGCAAGGCTCTTGGATTCATGACTGCACAGAGACTATAAGTAACCTCACCACGGTTTTGTCTTGGACCAGAACCAGTCGAATAATCTGAGACTTTTTTAATGGTTCTGTCTTGAGGATATGCAAATGTGAATTTGAGGGGTGAGTAGCCCTTAACCTTGAGACGCTATGCGAACAATAGACGCTGTGATCGGTCAGCCTGTAATATATTGTCAGGAAGTGACTTAGGTACAGTTTATTTTTATTTTTATTTTTTGTAGAATGAACACGTTTCCTTCTCTTGTTACTGACTATAGTTGTATTGCTTACAGAAACTATAATCTCTCTCTCACTCTGACCATGTAGTCATGCTTCATTTGCGATCTATCCTGACAATCTTAAATATAATGGCCCACAGGTAAAAATAAGTTCACAAACTAAAAACAACCATAGGATATTTTGACAAGCATGAATGTGTTCGATGTGAGTAGAATGGTTCAGACATCATTAAGAACTAAACAGGATGGTCGATTAAACGACCATCACCGCAAGCTAAAGTTACTCTTGAAGGGCCATCTCTAAGACCGACTGAGCGGCCTGGACCAATAGCCTACTCTAACGTAAAATCTAGCCGCGTAAATTGAAGGCTCAGCCCAAATACAGAGCAATAGTCTTATCATACGTTTGTATAACATCACAACAAAAAAGCCTATGTAACAAGTTGAGACATTACAGTAGAACAGTTGAGAAATACAATATGTCAGCTGAGACCTCGAGTGGATTTGCCAGAGAGAAGAGTTATAGATTATTCTCCACAATTTCCTTTCTCCTTGAATACATTGCTGATAGATTTCCGTTTGAGTGCCTGGATTGTCTAGGAATTGTTTGGCGCCTCTCTTCCCTATAGTTTTTTCCTTTTCTGTCTCTGGTCCTTTCATTTGTGTAGAATTGCATGCAGGCGAGTGTGAAGTTCATTCTTGTCTGTCTAGACTGCGATTATGACCCTGTTTGGCTGCGTATTTTACCTTGACCTTGGACTTCCGTGCAGCTGCTTTTTGGAAGAGGCGTCCATATTTGTCACCACTGCAAGTTGTGTTTGTCTAACTTGCAGTGTTGCTGAGCTGTCGTGGGTTGTTTCAAATGTACAAAGATTTTTTTTCATTCTATTATTTCATTCATTTTCTGACTCTGTTACACCTAGTGTATCTCATCAAGAGATGGTGATGTATGCCCAACCATCTCGCTGCATTTGTTGTTCCTTTCTCGTCCAAGTGTAGGCACAAGGAGGAAGGCTATGCTAGTTGAAGATTATATTTTTATGTTAAAAGTTTAGGGTCCGTAAGGACAAGGACATGGACTCTGACTAGTGTTGGGCCTATTAGTACAACTCTGCGATTATTGTATATAGATTTCCGTGTTTTTCCTTTCATAGATTTCAATATTTTTTCGTGTTTTGTTGTATTCTTTAAGTTGTTTTCTGACATAGAAAAAAATAAATTCTCTTTAAATTAATGGATAGGTATTCACAAACAAACTCCGCCGTTTTACGCAAAGCTTATAACATTGCCTGATAGCCTGAAGGGCTCGATGAAGGAGCTTAAAAGTTACAGCAAAATGCTTAAAATGAAAACATGTAAAGCAATTCCCAAACAAAAGAACAAGCACAAGGAAGGTGCATAAATTTATACCAGTGAGGAGAATGGGCGGTATGAATTCAGTCAGTAATTGTATGGTGTTTACCCAAAGAAAGCTTTTTGTTTTACGCAATGGAAATTGTCAGCCTAAGTCAAAGCATTTTGTTGCATAAATCTATTTTTCAATAGCCCCGTTTCCCCTCTCCATGGGAAACGTGAAATAGCATATTTATGTTTTCAGAAATCTGGGTCCCCAGGCTGTGCACAAGCACCTGCCTCGTGCACTGACTTGATTTTACAGATTTATTTTTATTCTGTACTACATTAGTTTTACTCATTTTGCATTTTAGGATTTTTTTGTGCTTTAGCTATGCTAGACCACTGTATGTAAAGCCTACGGGACTATATGAGGCCTATGCACCACCTCTTACCATTTCCTTTGCCATAGCATCTATGGGCGCAAATCGCGCAAATCAAGCGTCCAATCTAGCAATATCCACGACTCCCTCACTTGTCCTCTATGATGTTAGCCAGCCTTTGTCATTCATTGTCACAGTTGTGAAATTTTAACCACTGTTAGAATGTGTCAGTGCAATCTGCTACGGGACAAGTAGCCCCTTGGCAGCACACCACCAACAACAAACAAGGCACTCAAGAAATGCTGTTGAAAATAACTGGATTTCGCTGCCCTTTTTGCTTGACAACTTATAAAGCTAGGCATCAAAGGAAGTTGCATGTTTCGTCGTCTACATATTTTTATTTGGATATCTCATCCTACCTCTGACATCTGATGGGAATGTTCACCTTGATCTCCGTGTCCGGTGGTCTACCACCTAGTATGCGGTACTAAACAGTTTATAAATGCTAAATGGTAATAAACAATGTTGTGCGTAAATGTAGATTTAGTTGTTTATAAAAACAGGTGAAAGGTAACTTAAGCACCTGTCCTCAAGGCGGGTTGGGATATCTGTTGTTCCTAATTTCTGTTGCTTTGTGTTTTCATTCTGGTCTAATGTGTCCCAATGTCGCAATACCACGGGCATGAGTTGGATTAAGGTAAATTAATATTTAGTCTAGGTATCTTTAGTCTAATATTTAGTCTAGGTTAGAGCATTGAATCTACTACAGGAATATCTAACATGCAGTCGGTTTGCAATTTGGTGAATGGCCTCGAAGCAACATCGTGTTTTAAATACTGCATTTTCGGCAATTCACCAGCGTGCAAAGGTTTATTCTAAATGTTGATTGAACTTCAGAATACCCCCTATAAGGTGAAATTGTATTAAATGTCTATTTCTCATCTCATTCAAAGTCAAAACCACTCCATTTTACAAAATAGGCTAAATACATATAAAATAATGAGACTAGGCTAGTAGAAAAATATCTGGTAGAAATCTTGGATGCATTTTTCTCAGGATTTAGACACAGTTGATCAAACAAAATGGTCTACAGATAATGTTTTGGTTTTCTTCACATATGGTGTCTTTCCCTTTAAGAACATTTGTTTGTGGTGAATTCAGCCAATAGACGGTCTTTGGAGCTGATGGTAGGCTGCAGTGAAACGTGAGCCAGTGGATCTTTTAAAGGGATTATCCTATCCACCTATAGTTCCGATCTCTTTGGGCTCGTTAGCATATCACGTGCTTGTGTCTTAATGAACTGAACGCACAGGTTTTGCGCGCGCATGCGCCTGTGTAAAATGTAGTTGGAAATGAGGTATCTGCCTTGGAGTAGTCGACTTTTTAAAAGCATCGGCAGTCCATGATATGACGACTTCACTGGTTCTGCATCCACGCTGGGCAGACACCTTGATGTACGTTTATGAAAAAAGCCCGAATGAAAACAGTCAGAATAAAAACCAAACCATGGAGGGATTAAGCGGGAACTGTCCTGCAACTCACTGCAGGGACCTCATCTCACACCCCGCGCTAGGACGACATTCTGGTTCCATAGCGACTCACCAGGGATCCGTTTACTCGGATATATCCTCCCCTGATAGCGGCCGACAGTGCCCCGGCCCACAGACTTCATCTAGCGCCTCTCTGGGCTACGGCTACCCATTTGGAAACCCTTACTACGGGTGCAGATTATCTCATTCGCACAATGTGAATTTACAACAGAAGCCTTGCTCTTATCATCCAGCTGAAAAATACGTCGAGCCCAACACGGCGCTGCCCTCAGAAGAACTCTCAAGCAGGGCAAAAGAGTTTGCGTTCTATCCAAGCTTCGCCAGTTCTTACCAAGCTGTACCGGGATACCTAGACGTGTCAGTGGTTCCCAGTATTAGTACACATCCAGAACCACGGCATGACGCATTGATTCCCGTGGAAGGTTATCAGCACTGGGCACTATCAAATGGCTGGGACGGGCAGGTATATTGCTCTAAGGAACAAACACAGTCGACTCATCTTTGGAAGTCTCCCTTTCCAGGTATGAGGACAATTTAACTCTCACATTTATGTATATTTTTTGTGTCGTGTGAATGAGTGAATCAGTGGACTTCAGAGCGTAACAGAAAATATGCCTTTGCGTTGCTTACAAATTGAAATAGGTCGCTAATTAATGTTAAACTTAGTTTATCGAAATATCATTTGGTTTTCAGTTTAAGCTTTTGTTTTTGTGTCACACACTTGCCTCTCTACTCCCGCAAACACTGTGGTTAATAGTCGTATCCCGTCCACTCATATTATACAGTCTCCTTGTGACAGAGAGCTGAGAAATCTCAGGAAATTGGACTGGTCAGCGTCAGCACGATAGATCTATTAGATACAGGTGTGAGTCCAATCCCCTCCGAAGTATTGCTCACAGTATTTGCAGTGCACTGCCCTTAAGTCTATATGTAAAATATGTAGGTTAATAGATGGAAAATTAAACAGGACAAAGGTTCGTCATACTAAATATCAAAATAATAGAAGTACAAGAGTTCATGCAGTCCTAACGGTGACTGGTGCGGGGGCACAACAACATACCTTTGCTCCTGTATGATAAAATTGTAGGCACTATTTGTCCTGAGGCAATAAATCTTTGAATCTTTGTCAGGATAGAGCCAGAGCAGTGCTCTGCAACGTGTTATAAGAGCTGTGCACATGTCAGTACCCATTATTCATTCAGCATCTGACGCCCTGGATTCAGTTCCAGTTCGAACAGTGCACCTGCGCATTTTGCATTCGTCCTTTATAGAGCTTGCTAGGCCTAAAACACATGTCATCACTAGCTCATCCTTGTTTCCCCAAAATCAGTGCACCATTATGAATGTCATTGCGTGTAGACGAAGATTTTACAATATTGCATTTTTACAATAACTGATTGGCCACTAAAATGATCACGTTTAGCATTGACTCCTTTTTTTCTCTCTTTCTTTCTTTCTTTCTCTCTCTCTCTCACACACACGCGCGCATTCAATGGTTCTCTCTCTCTGTCTGTCTGTCTCTCTCTCTCTCTCTCTCTCTCTCTCTCTCACTCACTCACTCAGTCACACACACACACACACACACACACACACACACACACACACACACACACACACACACACACTTCAACTAAGTTAAATACCTACTAAAGGTTCAGTAAGCCTCTAAAAATGACCAGCTGCAAATTTACCGCAATTAAAGTAATGGGGTGCTTTATTCAGATTTTATGGTGATGCATGAACTCTGTAGTCAACCCACAGAGGTCAGAACTTCATATCCTCACGTTTTCCACGGGACTTAAAGTTTCACTAAATCGAAAAATATAAAACATTTTCAGCCTTTGTTATTGTAGTAGGTATTGTCTATACACCTATTCTGGTACTTACGCTACCTCATCTGAAGTATTATTCAGACTAACGGATAGCCTAAGTGGGATGCAGTTTATTCCATTTTAGTGAGAAACAGTCAAGTGAAAAATTTGACAATCCTTGAGGAAATGTCACTTGTACACTTGCAACTAGTGTAAAGTGAGTTGATGCAGTTCAGTGTCGAAAATACCGTATTCAAAGACTGCCCTGAGGCTCCAAGGAGGTTTGATTATTGGAGAGACCGTGACACTTCCGTATCCGACAAAAACATCCTCTTTGGTGCATCGTATAGGCTACATTTTCTTAATCTGAAACATGGCATGGAGGATACTTCATGTCTAGTAACAAATAAAAACATGAACTATATTCTGATTTATGAGGATATGGCGCTGATACTAGGTTGAAAACCTCAAAATATCTGCAAGTCGTTGAAACATGGCACCTACCTACCTACCTATTATATTCTCTTCATTTCTCCTTCAGATGTTGTCCCCTTGCAGCCGGAAGTCAGCAGTTACCGTCGTGGTCGCAAGAAGCGCGTCCCCTACACTAAGTTACAGCTAAAGGAACTGGAAAAAGAGTACGCAGCCAGCAAATTCATCACCAAAGACAAGAGACGACGTATCTCCGCCACAACTAACCTCTCAGAACGCCAGGTTACCATCTGGTTCCAGAACCGTCGAGTGAAGGAGAAGAAATTCGTCTGTAAATCCAAGACAAATAATCACATGAACACCTGATGAATGGCCCCATCACTTTCTCAGCACCATCTAACCGTTCTAAAAGTCTGCAATGTACCTCCTGTCACTTATCAAGTACCGTATGAAGAACAGTTGAGACAATTTCCACTTACCAACCCTTTCAAGAATACTTTATTTAACTTCAAAGCAATGCACACTACATTCTTCATAAGTGTATGGCCTAAGCTGTGAAAATAATTGTTATGTCAACTCTTTTTATATGAATGTACATATATAAATATATAATATTTAAGTGGTCTCCGTTTTCTCAGATATTTGAAGCGTGTCATTTTTATGTGGTCGTCAGAATTCAGTGTATAATATTCCAGATTTTAATTCTTGTTTGCGCACATCAAGAAAACACCAGCAAAATTAAAGAATCCACATAAAACAAGAGAAAATTGATTAGAAAATAACCTAAATAAGAGAGGGAGGCAATTGTTTGAAAAAGAAAAAAATAAATCAGTGGACTTAAATGGATCAAATCAGCGGTCCATACCAAACGAACACTTGCTATAGAATGACTGCATGAATTCATTCTGTTCTTAGGTAGGCCGCTATGCGACTGTTGGCGATACACTACGTCGTTTTTCATGCCAACAGTACAACCAAGGCTGCTAGTGCTTATATGTACAGTGCAATGCCTCTATTATTTAACTTTTATCCTCTCGTATGACAGGGCAGTATTTTGGAATGTGTCTAAATCGTTTTTGTGTGTCGCTACCAGTGAAGGATCCTTGTCTGCCGTGCAACTGGAATGATTGTAAAACATTGTATGAAATGATAATATAATAATGCACAATCCCTCAATCGAATGTATATATATATCGTATACAGAGAGAGAGAGAGAGAGAGAGAGAGAGAGCGGGGGAAGTAGCGCATTGTGCTGATTTTGTTCACGACTTGTAAGCAGTCTGTACTACCTGTTGTGCAGTGTGTGAACTGTAAGCCCATTGTGGTGTTTGGTCGCTAACGTGCTGAATAGAACCATGTTTGTTAAATAAATGACTTAAAACATACTTCACTATTGCACTCAGTCAAAAAAATAAGTTGCTGTTTTGAAAGATTCTTGTTGCGTATATTTCAACAACGCCTGTGCTGTGCGCAAACGGGGGCCTTCATTTCGGATATTGTCATTATGGATTGTAGGCAGTTAAGTATGAATATGGTAAATATACAGATTTTGTAGCCTATTGATCTTTTTGTTTTCTTTAGTGCTTTGGAAGATGTGAATACAAAATGCATAATTTTGGAAAGCTACATAAGAGAAGCCCACTCTTGGGCAGGACTTTGAACAGGTATGGGGCTCCATGTGTTACGGTTAATGTCTAATCCAAAGCAAAAGTAGCCCATACAATCCGGGTTGAAATGGCCTAGCTGCACGGCAAAGGCTTGGTTCGTCTTGTACCTTTACTCAGACAGGCCGACATATTAGGCTATTCCCTTCATATCATCACCCTAAAGGCCATTTTTTTGTCAAAGGAAAAGTAGAAATAGACCAATAGTCCTAGTAGAGTGTTGCCGATAAATTCACACGTACTGAGCGTAAATTCGTTTACAAATTTGATTTATTTTGCTCACTTTCAAGGGGCACTCACATTGCAGCTAATTTTAAGTAGGCCTATCATAATAATCTACAGCTAAAGACTTTGCAAGAATTTGATCTAGGCTACTGTAGACAAACCAGTGTTCCTCGATGCCTAAACTTGCTTTATGAGGATTTCACTCGTCCATTATTTCATTCTAGTCATTGATCATTTATTGAGGTTGCGTTGAACATTTCACATACGTGAAAAATAAAGTGAAAGTCAGGACAAGAACAAATGTACGCCTAGATTGTTTTGTATGCGCTTGCAATTTTATTTGTAATATAAGTGCATAAGTCCACTGTATTCACCATGTTAAAAAGACAAGTTAATGAATATTAAACAGGCTAGACAGGAGGGATAACATTAGCCACAGGCCGGCGTCAGCGCCGCGCATGGACAATCTTCATGGTCACGTTCAAAGGTATGTTGAGTTTTTGCGTGAAAGATAAAATTTAGACATACCTTTTTGTAACTCTTTTGCATGGAGTTTGAAATGTCATATTGTACGCTAAATGAACTTCCGCTGCATTCAAATCAATTACACATTGTGATATAATGTGTAACACAAATTGTGGTATAACTATAGCACACATTGTGATATAACGTGTTATTCCGTCGACTCGCTGAAAGATAGCTATACATTATGCCAGTTACTAATTAACGACTTTTAAAGAAGACAAAGAATAGAGAAAACATTAGCCACAGATCGGCGTCAATAAACAGGTTGTGGTAGGCACAACAAGATATTCCCGTTAATCTTGCACAATTATGTTTTACCTAGAATTTTATATAATCCAGATTATCCATCCAGAGCATTCGCAACTGTTGGCTATCTTTAATATTCCCAGGCCTATCTCATGGTTTTAAATGACCTTTCAGGTGAATGTAGAATAATCCCATGTTACATTTGAGAAGGCCAGTTTGGATGACCTGCTCATCAGTTGTACAATAAAATGTAAAATGTTATTTTAGTGGTTGACCATATTTATTGTCAAAATAGATGTCGACTTTTGTTTAGCCTGTGTAAGCACAAAATTCAATGTGTTCATCCCCGTCGTAACTACTTACACACACACACACACACACACACACACACACACACACACACACACACACACAGATGTAAAGCAGATAAAGGAATGGCGCATGTAACTGAATAGGTTTGTGCAAGAATCTATGCTATAGCCAACTCAGGAACACTTAAAAACTCAGGAATTACACAATTTGGAAGGCCTGCTTCAGTGCACGTCCATTCACCCTGTAAGAAGGTAGGACTACGTTAAAAATGATAACATTAAAGCCGTCTACGGTTTCAGATGGTAGCCTAATATTCTTCTAAAGTCTTTTGACGTCATGTGAGCTTTACCCTTGACCGTGACTATGCAGTCACTTTGACCTTGACTCAACTGAAGCTTGTGAATAATAAACAGTGGGCCGGGCATGGGTGCTCATGGTTTGTTTGGAGGCAAACAAGGTGTTATTCTCCCTGTCTAGACGACTCGACGTAATGACGTGCCATAAATACATAAACCCGGAAAATGCACGAATGTCCTGTGACCTTAACTTCTTTGACCATTTTGACGAAGACTATTGTAAACATTTGCTGGGATCTTCTCTAGTTTTATTTTCAAAGAGTAGTTTCACAACTCTCCATGCTACAGGTATGCAGCCCCCGTATAACTATTTAACCACTGGGTATAGCCTATTCCTCTTGTATCACTTCTGTGTTGTATTGACCACAAATATGTAGAGGGTTTACGTCTTTCGGCAGCAGACATAGTAGCTGTGTGGCGTGACGCCGGAATGAGTAGGTGATGTCCGCACTCCGCAAAGCTTAACTTGGCCTCGTGGTCACATTCAAAGGTATGGCGACTTTTTGCTTAAAGATTAATATATATTCATAATTATGTGGGTCTTTAATGCAGAGATTAAAGTTTCATATTATTGTAGATTAGCCTAAATGGTCTTTACCTGCATTTAGGTCAACACCACATTGATTACAAACGGCAATTGATGGTCTTTCTGAAGGCGGCCTGTGGATAGCCTATCTACAAAGATGTCAGGGCTGTAGATGGAGTGAAAAGTATAGGCCTAATTTGTTATGAGTCGAGAAAATAAATATTTGTTCCGATTTGCCAGTGCAAAGCGAAGTGCGTAGGGAAGTGAAGCTGTTCCATTTTTGACAAAAAAAATCTAAATACTGTAAGAAGATAAATGTTTTGAAAGACTTTTGTTGCAGTAATGTAATTATAATTTTCTAAAATAGGCCTAATTTGCTGATAAAGCATAGGCCTACAAGTATTCAGCTGTTTCATATAGGCTATTTAGCCGAACATATCAATACAATATTGATTGTTAAATATTTATATTTATTCACAAAATGGAATAGGAAAATTGTAGGTCTATTACGGCATAAATTGATAATATAAATGTGCCACACGAACTCGGGCCCCCACGTAAAGTCTAAATCTTAAGTCTAAGATTAAAATGAAATAGAAATTAGATTAGAAATATTAATGTTAATGTAGGCCTATAGCTTACTACACGGACGTATTGTCAAGACGGAATTTAAACATACATTAGAAATTTAAAAAAAAAAACTTACACATGTAGGTTAGGCTATAATTTTTTTTATTGTGATCTAAATGGTTTTAAATTTACATAAACAAAATGCCGATAAGGCATCATTTAGTGATATATTTGTAACTTTGTAAACGTGTGTGTGTGTGTGTGTGTGTGTGTGTGTGTGTGTGTGTGTGAGAGAGAGAGAGAGAGAGAGAGAGAGAGAGAGAGAGAGAGAGAGTAGATTTAAAAGGGCTAGCATTATTGTTTTTGCAAAATTATGTAAATATATTTGCAAATCCGTGCTATATTTGATCTGTGCTAGTTGATCTGTCTAAAGAAAATATGGCCAATTGATAACTAGCCTACACATAATCTTTGAGGGTCCATTTTTAACCAGGCCAGGCTGTGATTAGGCTTCCTCCAGCCTCCAGGAAGGGGGCTGATAACCTCTGCTGGTAGCATGGTGAAAATGTCAGGAAGTGAAACTTTCCTTCTCCATAGAATGGGCAATCTCGATAGCGTGCGCATGCAGAGTTTTTCAGTTCTTTCTGATATGACCATCAGAAAATTTCAAACCTCCTGTAAATAAGAAAATATAATGTATTCTATATTTTTGTATTTTCTTCAAGTTAGTATTACAAGATAGGATAAGTAGGATTTTACAGTTTGAAATGAACACATTCTTTAAACCATTTAGGCCATAATAGTGCTTACCTTGACATATTGCAAAACATTGTAGGGTGGCCTAAAACCATTCAAGGATCTTATTATCTATTTAAGTAAACAATTACAGGAAATGCAAATGGTAAGCGGTTGGTAAACAAATTGGATTATAGAATTTGCATTGCATTAATAAAAAAGCGTTACTCATATCTTCAGTTTGCGCGGCAATTTGTTATAATAGCATTTTATTATAATAGATGGATAGAAAGACAGAATTACAGATTTGCAGCGTTCAACAATTAAGCCATTAAACAAAATCCTAAATCCAAATAAGAAATCCATCGGCAGTGAGAGAATGGGAGATCCATCCAGAGGTTTTGTGTTTGCGTTTAATGACGTTGTGCATTTCCTAAGGCAGTGCTACTAAGGAAGGGGAAAAACAGTGGAAGACTGTGACAAAGCCGAGGCGGTAAATTACCCTTTTATGCACTATTGCCCAGCTTCGATTGGGCGAGCGATTCTAAGGCAACCACCTCAAAACCAGACAGACAGTGCACTAGACACTGACCTTGAACTGAAACTTTATTTTTAGCTTAATAACAAAATAGCAAGTGATCAAAAGGTAAAATGTTGGGACGTCATTTTAGATTATTTATTGTGGAAGACGGGGGATATTTGAGTTGTCTTCCAAATGTTTGGCAGATGATAGGCTATCAGGTTCTAGATGGCCTCTGCAACCTAGCGCATGGGGCTTTTTTTTTTAATGCTGCTGCGTAACCAATTGATTTCCAACCTCAGCCTATTGCAACCACTGCATTAAGGCTCTTTTTGCATAGTTTTCTGATTAATTATTTGTACTTTAGCAAAGGCGTGCCTTGATGGCATTGCTCAAGAACATTAAGTATCATGTACTTTTATAATGATTATCTGCCGCCCATCATATCATCATTCTATCTTGAATTATATGTCGTTGGATAACTAATATATCGTTGGGTAACTAATGGCAGAAACAGCCTATTGGGCCAATTGCCATGGACCACTCGCCTGTGTTCACAATTATGATATCATGTTGGCAAGATATTAGCCAATGGATAGCCTACGCGAGATGCATATTTTAACATCTAGTTTTAAGTTGTGTTTTTGTTGTTGTTTTTAACTGAACTATATTAGAGTTTTGATGTCCTTTAGCCACTTGCATGACTCACATAGACTTATGTTGTTATTGTTATGTTGGTATGTTGTTATTGTTATGTTATTGCATATAGTCTTTGTGGTAGTAATGCCTGCAAGTGTGTATTCAGCATAGGCTACAGAAATATCATAAATTGATAGAAAATGACGCATGACGTCATTATTTGTTCCTGCTAAGGTATTTGGTTGAATGCGTTTTTCAAAGTAAAGATAAGCGACCTGTGGTTAAGTTCAAATATGAATTCATAGGGTGCCTGTAGGCCTGTATAATGATAGTGGGTTAGGGCGAATTCTAATATGGTTGATTATAAAAATGAACAGAGCAGTTTTTTTTACCAGTAAAATGAATCAAGAATCAGAGACCAGAGGCGAACTTCATAGTAATGGTTTAACGAAAGTTGGTATTGAAATGCATAAATCAAGAGCATCATGTTGCCAAACTTGACTTTCCAAGCTTTTATCAAATCTCAGCATTTTCCAAATAAAGTTCATGCAACATTTTAAATGGAACACTGCTTCTGATGAATTTCTAAAATTATTTTGCATTCTAGCGTCCACTGCTCTTGGCGTACAAAACCCCTTTGCCAAAACAGTGCAGTTGTAGCAATACAAAATTATTTTCTGTTTTAAAGCGTGCATGGACGTTCACAGATACAATTTCCTTACATTTTCTGTCATGACATTATAGTCAAATAATCTTCATGGCTACAATCACATCACTTCAGCTTGAGTCGTGGAGCGCATAGACCGACTAAATCACTTAACTGGCCTCCCCTAGCTTGTAAAGCTCATATAAAGGAATTGTGAGATGTACAACAATCTCACCAGAGTTTGGCTGCCAACATTTACGGGTGGTATCTGTTTAAATTGTTCAGGTGTGAGAGAATGGCTGAAATATTCGCAACGCTCTTAAAGTAACCTTATAGAATATCATCTTATTTTACAGAGCCAATAGTTCCAACCTGCTGACCCCGTTACTGTAAATATGAGTGCGTTGCAGCTATGAGCATCAGTCCCTGTTTAAAACAAGCCTGTAAAGAGGGGCATCACAACTTTATATGACATTGAATTCAATCGTAATTTGTTTGAAAACAAGATGTCACGTGTATTCTCTCACACAAAGAAAATAAATAGTATTCATAAGAGAAAGTATTTAAAATGTTTTGCCAGCTTGTAAAGATATCAAACGAGGCATGGGACACCCTTAGCCTATATTTTAAGAGTGTGCAGTATAAAACGAGAAAAGGGTTGGCACCTGCATGCTTTGAGAAAAGACACCAGATTTTACATTTTTAATAAGATAGTTTATAGTATTTTTAAAAAGCACGTAAAATCGTAATACAGAAGTTGATGTTTTGTTTTGTCAGAAATGGACCTAGTGGGTGGTACTTTCTGTGGCGAGGGCTAGTAAGGACACGTGACCATTGAATGACCAATCAGATACACCTTCAGGTTCAACTATGTTAAATGTCAGATTGCAATAAACTAGAAGCTGTTGGTCGGGCCCGCGGAAATGGGCGAGCATAATCTCCTTAATCCCGGGTTTGTGGGACCTTTGGTAAACATCCACACTGGAGATACGTTTTACTTTCCAAATTTTAGAACCTCTGGGGGACAACTGACTGGTCTACCATCTCTGTCGTACCCAAGAAGGGACAATGTTTGTTCCCTGTCGTGGAACCCATCGGAGCCGTGCAATGGATATCCTCAATCCTACTTCAACAACCCTGTCTCCATTAACCCTTCCTTTAACCGTTCATGTGAAATAATCCGCCCGGAGGAGAGCAAGTGTTATTATAGTAACAATAATGCAAACAGAGAGAGCTGCGCTGATGGCAACAGTCTTAAGCGGGAGGAGAGAGCAAGAGACAATTCTTTAACGTCTGAGCATGGACTGCACAATGGAATGACCAATAGTGGTACCTATTCAAAGTATGACTATGGAGCCGATCAGATGAGTCAGGATCCCTCTTCTTGTCAGTCTCTGGAGTCCGATTCCAATTCGTCGCTGCTCAACGAGGGAAGCAAGACCTCTACCAACGACCCCCAGACCCTGGTATCGCCGGGAAGTCATACAAGCATCGCCTCTGGCGGAGGTGGGTGCCACATATTCAGTCCTGATATGATTGCAAATATTTATGCTGTGATATTGTATGGTTTAGCCAAACAGGATTCAAAACTTGAACTTGACCAAGAGGCTCTTTGCCTTATACTTGTCATAGGAGCCTGTGGTCCAGTGTTTGCCTGCAGAGGGCAGGCGTGATGGTTCAACACCGCTAGGGGTTGCCCTAAAATTGCTCCAGGTTTCCCAGGCTTAGCGCTCAGTCATTTATACAACCAGTAAACACTAAACCATAAAACACGACGCCTCTGATGGCAGTGTTGTAGTGTAGACACATTTCCCCTTAAGCCACTCTCCATTGCAGTGTTTTTGTTCTTCTATCATTGGAACTACCTTTACATTATGCATAAATTAACATTGTTCTTTAGTCCTCTGTTGTGAATGAATGCATTGAAAAGACAGGGGTTTGTTTTAATGACTCGTAAAAGAAATTAATATATGTCGTTGTGCACTAAGAAGTCCTTTTAATATGCCTGGAAAGTAAATAGCCTAAGTAGGGGTATTTGCAAATAAGACTTCATTATCGCGTTAATGTTGCTTTAACTACAACAGTAAAACTTCTCATGACAGACTACTGTAAATTAGTAGTTATTTTCCTTCACGCAGCCTAAGACACGAGGAAATAATTTAATGTAAACGTGATGTTTTCACAAAGTTGGTATCCAATATATTGTGTGTAATGGCTGCTTCAAAAATCTGATGTTGCCTGACAAGCGTTAACCTTATGGCAACTGGAAAGGTTTGTGTTGGCCTTTGATGTCATCATGCTATGGCCACTGCGTTTATTTCCGACTAACATTTTGTCTTACTTCTCTTCCATCCAGGTGCGCCTTGGTACCCAATGCATACTCGCACCCGCAAGAAAAGAAAACCATACTCCAAATTACAGCTGGCAGAACTGGAGGGAGAGTTTATGCTAAATGAGTTCATAACTAGGCAGCGAAGGAGAGAGCTTTCCGACCGGCTCAATCTCAGCGACCAACAGGTTAAAATCTGGTTCCAGAATAGAAGAATGAAGAAAAAAAGACTTTTGATGCGGGAACATGCCTTGTCTTTCTTTTAGATGAATGAAATGAAGAATAGACCTCTCCTGCACAATTCTGCAGTAGCCCCATCTTTTTGATGATGATGATGATGTTGCTGCAGCTGGTTTTCGTAAGACAGTGCTCATATGCCCTCCACAGTCAAAGGCTCAGTAAGTGTAAATATCATCTCGAGATAGGCCTATGCAACGAGTTGGAATAAACAGCTGAGAGTGAGAACAGTTCACAGCGTCGGTGTATGTGTATTTAAGTGTTGTCAGTATTTAGTGTTTGCCTCAAGAGAGTATTTCCGGGCGTACGGCTCTGACAGTGTTACATCTAGACATGACGTTTAAAATGCTTGGATAGAAGTATCTCCTTATACATCGAAGTGTTGTTAGGGGTAAGTTTATGAGACCACTGTTTATTTTTTGCCTAGGAGGCAATGTAGGTGACCTATCTTGGAGTAATTGAAGAGGACGAGGAAAGAGATTGACAAAGGCCTAAAGCTTAGGTCATTCGAAAATCACAGAGCGAGAAGGTGAACAAAGTATTACAGTGCCTCATTCGAGTGCTCATATCTTATGCGTCGTACTTTTCTCTTATTCCAGGCATGGGTTCGGGCAAGAATCCAACAGCCTTTTTTCCCCAGTGATGGATCGTAGCCTACCCTATAGCATCGCCCTATTTGTAGTTTCCATCACGTGTGGCGGCACGTTCATGGTCATGGGCACAAAGTTTGTCCCAAAGTTAGTATATCTGGAGAGGCTAACCACAATGCCAGCATTTACAAGTTATCTGTCACAAAAGTTGCTAAATATATTCCCTGTTTCAAATAATTGTTCTACAGCCCTGATGGCCAAGAGAATGTTAGTAAGGCTAATGGATAATGCAGTTCTTAACCGTCCCCCTGCTGTTATTTGAAAGGCCTCGCAAATACTTGAGTTTGGGGAAATACACAGTAACTTGGTCGAATTGGTAATCCTACAATTCCTTTCTGCAAGGAGTGTAAAGGCGCATAAGCTCACGTCATTATTGCACATTTCGCTCTTGAATTCTGAAATCATAGGAGAAGCCATAATATAGAAAGCGTGCAGAATTCATGATATGTAATTAAAAGCATACAAAAATCGTACTATTCCGTACATTCCCACCAAAAAAATGTAATTGTTATGCATAGGTATATGTAGGCTATTTTATGATTATGATTGAAATACTGGTGAAAGATATGTAATGCATGCTGAGTTTGAACTAGCATAGGTGAGTTAAATACATAAAAGTTGTCTCCCGTTTTGAAAACTCTGAAAACCGGAGTTTTTGAAGACACTTTACCTCACTTCGCTGTCCAATTTTGTCATGTTTAATGAAAAAAGAATGAGTGTCTAGCCAACTTGTGAATAGTCACGAAATATTTATTATTATTATTATTATTATTATTATTATTATTATTATTATTATTACTGTTGTTGGTATTGTATAGTATTGTTGGTATATAGTCTCATTTTAATGGGTTGCTGCTTTTTCCTATTTTTCTTTTTTTCCTATTAATGGCATGTTTCAAGAGTACCAAGAAGTTTCTCTTATCTATTACATAGCCTATGGACAGACAGTAAACTATGAGAATCACACTGTGGAGATGTAGACAGTAAGATTCTCATATCGCTCATACACAGAATAAATTGGTCGAGTTTGGTACATCATGCATTCATTTGGGCCTGTTTTTCATTTCTTGCGCGTTGCATCAGTAGCCTATTGCATTCCCTATCCTTGTCTTGTATAGAATGTCATCTGTAGTTAAAAGGAATGTATCCCTGTGTATTGTTTATGAAAAATAAAGTGTATGAGTATTATAGGACAACTGATGTTTTTGATGTGCTGATTAACACAAATTAGGCCTATAGCTACCGATTTGAAATCTACTAGGGCGCCGACGATTTTAGACGAATGATACTAGCTTTTTATTTTTTTCGTTTCTGTTTTCAAGAACAATGTGTTTGGGTCTTCTTCAATGGCTTCGGCTGAAATGGACGAAATAAGCTATGACGGAAATGGAAGTAAAGTGTGCAGTTGTAATATTTTCTTGATTGTATAAGGCATTTTTTTCAATAGAATTAGTGTTGCATATCAGTGATATGTGGAATACTTTCTAATGCTAACCACATTTAGAATATCTGTCTTTGGTCCCTTGTAGTATATTCGCGAATTGTCTGAAGTTGAGCAGTTCGCTTACAATTTCTCTGTTGAACCATGACCAATATCTTCATTCAATATCGTTACAGTAATTTATATTATTACTAATGATACCCACCTAATACTTTAATATTTTGCTTAATACCTGACTCTTGACAAATGAGGACACATTTCCCTTTTTAGAGTGCCTTCATATATTGAGCCGTCATTGCATCCTCAAAAACAATGAACGTGGTATTACGCGTGTGCGTCACCTTAACGGAATCTGTGGTTCTGTTGTGATGTCCATTGCCAAATATCAGTACCTGTGGCCCATGCTTCATATTTGAATGTCCCTCCTGCCAGGTTGGAAGAGAAGCGCCTTTTAATCTCAAATGAAATGTTTACCGTCGCAGAAATGCTATTGGATGCGTTGGTATTAAGTTGCTAAGCGCAGAAGGTGTGGGCGTAGGTTTATGCCTAGTGTGTGACTTCAGTGAGTGTTGGTACAATTGCTTAAATTGGATTTTGGAAGAAAAACGTTCAGTGCAACCATAGAATCAAATTTCAAAGGCCTTTGAGGATGGGAGTGTGTCAGCAGGTAGGCAACAGTATATTTTCCGACCTAAAATATAATTTCCAAATAGTTAATTTAAAGATGATGAGCTCCTCATAAAATGATTTAAACTGAATGTAGCCGAAGCATTCTGATGACGCCATGTCAAATAGGCCTACGTAGGCTATAGGAGTGAAAAGGAAAGGCTATGGTAATTCCTTTGAAAGCTTTGCATCGCTTTTGACTTTGAGACCAGCCACGTCTGTTTATGGTGTCTTCTCTCCGCGGAGCAGAGGTCATTGAGCAACACCATGGCCTTCACACAGAACTTGTGTGTCATGTGGTCTAACGGGCCCCACACCACCCCTTCGTCACTATCTTGGCCGCAGAGAACGTATTTGCTCGTGTGTACGGTCGCGACGTGCATATGAAAATATTTTCTAAAGCGCACGTCTGCATGCGTA
This sequence comes from Sardinella longiceps, assembly GCA_027497455.2. NCBI lineage: Eukaryota > Metazoa > Chordata > Actinopteri > Clupeiformes > Clupeidae > Sardinella > Sardinella longiceps. Next base: position 3,671,573 of record JAODXP020000018.1, read on the forward strand.
ATTATGTGCTTGCGTACGACAGACTAGCATGTGTTTGTCATTCTGGGCCCATATATGTTTCGGGCGGTTAAAAAAAATGCCCCAGCGTCCGAGACAACAGTTAAATCACAATAGTATAATGCCCCACGGTCTCCCACAGACACTAAACTGTATTCCCTTTGAACTAAAATGAACCACTATGGTTTACAGTAGGCCTAGTCGCATCTGATCGCATCTGTTTAATTAAATATGTTAAAGCTTCCACTTAAAAAAAATAACATGAAGGCCTAAGTAAAGTTTCATATGTTGATGTATAGGCCTAGCAGATATCCACAAAAACAAGACAGGACCATAACAATCACCAGAAACAACAGAAACGCCGAACGGATCAATGTAGTATAAACCCAGTGACTTAACTGAAAAGGTATGTGCAGCATCTGATGGTAAAAGAGTAAGCAAGCCGTAACTGCAAACACTTTAAAGGAAAAAAATGTTCAAAAACACGTCCATCGCTATTGATTTGAACAACCAACCATTTTGTTGATGTGGAATAGAAATAGTTTGGCTGATATGTGGAAAAAAATATAATGTCATCGCAGCTTAAAAATGCGCACATGTTCTGACACCGCTGATCTAGCAAGAAACTGAATATCCGATGACAGTCGCCCCATGTGGTGTTTGGATTAATACAATCGCAAATGAGATAATTGGTCAAGGGCCTATTAACTGGTGGAATTAATGTTTTGATGTGAAGTGTCCCGCGTAAAATGCATGCACAAGATGGGCCTACACCTTTGCATTTGGTGATTGAATTTGGGGGATTAATTACACACTTGTAGAGGTTACAGCAAAGAAAATTTGGTAAGGGTGCTTTCTTACAACGCTTTAGGCCCCACCCCATGCCAGAGCTCTGTCTATGTAGGCGGGAACAGCATACAAATTGAAGGTCAAGTTAGTGTGCACCTTATATGGATTCCCAGTGTTCTGTGCGCAAATGTGGACATGAGGTAAACTTGAAGCATGCACGAAAAATAAGAAAACAAAGTAGGCCCATCTTAACATGTGTAGAAAGCTGAAATCTTCCATTATGTTTAAGATATGCTTATTGGAGTTCTGTTTGAAGTAATCATTATTAAAATAAGCAATGCTTATATTGCTCATATTTTTTCATTGGTGAAGCGGAGAGTGTCTGGGCATATTGAACTTATCTATCCACAGCTCTGAGCAACAACATAGTAAAATTGAAGTTAACGCAAAACGGATTGTTTATTGTTGTGTTAGATTGTGTGGGGTAAAGAATTTAGACATGTTTGCGTTATTCATGCACGCGAGAAAGTCTTCTAAAGGCGGCGGGAATCTTTGTATACTATGTATAGAACCTAGTGAGCAGCTGGCAACTGAATTACCTTTCCAAGGAACATTCATGATGAAATAGGTGTTTTGATCAATATTATTCTCTCATCCGGAGATATAGTCTTATCCTATAGACATTTACACTGTTGTTTTCTCTCTAAAGAAAGGTAGTGTTTTCTTGCAGCAGCTTTATCAAGTGCCGGCCTGCCTGAGTGAACCTGACAGTTAAGCGTGAGCGAACCAAATACTACTTAGCTTCACGCAAGTGTACCCTACATCCGTGCTCCAAGCATCTGATTTTTGCATGTAGTGTGCGGACAGTGAATGGATAGACACTTTGAAAACCGCATTGCTCCTTAGGGGTAGGGGCTGTCCTCTGCTAGCAGCACAAATATTATCGAAAGCAGAAAGAAAAACGACGATTGTAGAGGAGGGGGATTATACTGACTCAGTTGGCCGTATCTCCCCTTGATAAATTTTGCTTGACAGCCACGTAAAAATAAAACATTTCTCTGTATATTTTTCCATGTGTATGTCGCATTTTCAAGCAAAATATAGGCCAAGGGTCGCATCAGATATTGAACTTCAGTGCTAAAGAAGTGGGTGCTTACGGGGATTTAAACAGTCTCTTAAGTTATCCATGACGATTTCGAGACACCTTATTTCAGAAACCTATTTGAGGCCATTTGACCTTTATTTGTGAGGGGAGCTTCTAAAAAATACAAGAGTATCGGTTGTTGGGAGTAAAACAAATAGGCCTAATACTAACAAAAAAAATATTAAGCAAAAACAATGTGCGCACTATTCCAAATTCATTTACAACTGTAAAGTTAGTCGGATATATCTAACGCATACGGTGTGCCTTAAGGTGTTTTAAGATTATCCTCAATAGCTATTGTAACTAGATGTTAATGTAGCGCACAGTCCGGCGATAGGATACTTACAATGTTTTCTGAGAGAGCTTCGATTTTATGTGTTTAGATACATAATAATTGTGATAATAAGGACTTTAACAGTAACTATATAACCGCCGATATAATATCAAAAGGATTATTTCTACTGCGGATCACCTCAAAACACAATACCGAGAAAGAAAAAGTGAAAGAAATTCAATAGGACACAGAAATTGTAGGTCTCTGAATAAAGCCTTTGGTGGCCATCAGGGGCATTTCGTCAACCAAAGCGTTTGGCCTGTAAGCCGAATAACAAAAGACTGGACAACATTAAGCCTATGTTAATTTGCAAATTAATGTTTTCTCTTTTACGTTTAAAGAAATATTTTAATCTTGGACCGTTGGAGCGGCACTTCCATCTATTCACCAATAATTTCAGTCTGTATTATTTTTGAATAGGCTAACTCATACAATAAGATGAAATGGTTAATTGATACATCTAAGGATGCAAGTCTAAGAAAGAGCAAACATACATCTGTCGGGAGTGCCAGTGGTTGCGGTGCACCCTAGTATTATGTGATTTTGATTGACAAGGAAGTCCTGGGCACGTGTATGTAGCCTCCATCCACGTGCATTTCTTAATTTCCAAAAGCATTCATTCTTAGATGATGAGAAAAAGTTAGTGTATGTAGTTGGCAGTGCTACTTCCTCTTGGCAAGATACAAGCCCTTCCTTGTGACCATACTTTTAAAGCTGAATAATGCCCTTGATCAGAATGTATTGTGACTAGATAATGTACACATGAGACTTGTGTAGCCCCACAAAATTAATGGGATTTCATACGGTGCCGGTTCTCTTGCCAACACTCCACGGATAGGTGCACTCTCTGAGACCTCAGTAAAAACTAGGGCCATTTTTGTTGTTGCTCCAAACTGTTCACAGCTCATACAAGCGAGTTTAACAGCCCTACTTACATCCAATTAAATTTATCTAGGCCATGAGGGGACAGTAATGTTATTATGCGCGCTCCCCATATTTAGCCGTGGTTTCTGACCGATCTGAAACGAGACGCCACTGACTAGCTCGATAGTGGCGCGTGGTACTACTTCTGGACATGTTTTGAGAAGGATTGTAAGAGTATCTGTAGCATACAGCTATGCAAGTGGTGTTTTAATTTCCGAATGGCCAATATCTTACAAAGGGTTTGTGTGCAAGCATCAAGAGCAACACCAATCGATTGGGCTCTATGAACTCCGATCGAGCGACCTTTTACTTCACACATTTTCTTCACGTGTGGAAGGGCGGTCGTATTAAAGCAAACTGTATTCTTCGAAAACAACAATGTGCCACGGATTTAAGGTTGTAATTATGGACCTAGGCTGCAAATACATTGCTTAGATTCCGCAGACAGTGTCGTAAAGGTCCCACTCCCCCAACACTAGTGTTTGTAAGCAGAGAATGGCAAATATTTACAACACCTCTTCTTTCTGTGGCTATCTGGACACCAGAAACTTTAGTGATTGTTTTGCCCTATATGTTTTCACATTTACTTTTAGCTGATCGAAGTAAAACAAATACTGGAAGTAGGCAAATGATCTTCGTTGTGCATTGGATCAGCCATTTCTAACAGAAATAGTGCTTATTTAGAGAAAAGACGCACAACAGCTGAGCCTCTGGGTCCTACTGCGAGTAGATCACTGTCACTTTGAAATTAACCCTTTCACAAATGTACAACACCCATTTAGAAAATAATCCATCAGTGGTTTTAGGAATTCCGTATTCCATTTTTGCACTTTCAATATTCAGATTAGCAAAAATTTGAAGCAAATCTCTGTACATTTATTTTCTGTTAATTAAGGGAGGGGGTTATATATATTATGCAACAAGATATTTTTCATCCTTCTAAATTGCGCACTGTAAGCACTTCTATACGCTTCTATGCAGACACAAAATAAGTCGATATTCACATATCTTGTGCTCAAGATTGAACTCACGCGTCGCCTAGCCGTTTGCTTAATATAATTTTATCTAAATCCTATTATTCATCAACATATTCATACACAAGGATGGTGGAGGATATTTATTTATTTATTTACTTCTCAAATGTATTCCTCAATTTGTTTCTCAACGACATTTTCTTATTAAACTGTTTCTGTTTTTGTCGACTGGATGCCTACCTGTTTGGAGTTTGGAGTTATCGAGGCCTAGATTTCCTATCTCCATCAGATTTGGAGTAAGAGTGCAAGTGTACTTTCTTTCTTTAATGAATTACTTTTAGCTCATTTCCCTCTCTTTTTCTTTGTTGTTTGTGGAACAAAGAGGTTTGCTTTTCTCCAGCCATTCGCGCTTTTATGGTGGACGCAGGGAGGATTTTAGTGGTCAAATTCAAGTGCTGTGTCTGGACAGCTGTCTGTTTTCTTTGTACTTGGTTGTAGGCATCTTGCACCTCAACCTTTTATCTATCTTAAAGGGCTCTAAACAAAGTAATGTCATTGCCACAGACCTCTTTTTAAATACAAGTTCTGTGAACTATCCTGATAACCCGCGCGCATGGTTGCAAAAATGACATATATGTACTTTATTGTCCTTGGTAACTATTTTTCAATGAATAAAACATGTCAAGTATTTCTGGGCGTAATAATATTAAAAATGTAACACATAAGACGCATCGGTACAAAATCTTCATTAATCGCTTCGAAAACCGTCAAACCTTGGTTTTCTAGTGACTGAAAAAGGTGCATAAAAGACATTTGACAGGCTAGCACGACCTGTTAATTCCCAATCACACTTACAAGAACATTATACATTATGTATAACCATATTCTCAGCAGTTACTTCCATCGGGTTTATAAAGTATTGTAGTTGAAACCAAATCAGAAAAAAACATCAATAGGCTACTATGAAATTGAAAAGGGACGACTTGATAAAGATGCCGGAACATTGTATTCTGCATGTGTCACACAAACACAAGAAACGCTTGGAAGATTTTCTTAAAGAAAAATGTACAATCATAGACTACCAAAAGTATAGGCTACTATATTTTTATATTGGAAGCGGCTTCGGGTAGTGGCAAAGGTTCACTGCAGTTCTTCTCCTGTTCAAATTACGAGCCTATCTGTCTTATAGGCCCGTACGTGTACGAGGAATAGGTTATCTGTACGGACCATGATATTCCTTGTGTCGTTTCCGTTGTGAATGAGTTTTCAGTTGCTATTCTGTTCAACCAAACGCGAATATGAAGATTGCAAAAGAAGGCACAAGTCAGTGTGTCGCCTGACAACTTTATTTTGAAATTCTGTTTCAACAACTTGTATGAGAACTGATGTTCAACTGAAGGGTAAGAAAGTTAAATGAAAAGTTCTGTAGCAAAATTTAACATTTCACAACAGATCATTTTGCAAGTTATACAACTTCCACAATCATAGGCCTAAATGTATTCAAAAGGTCCACAAGTTTATGTTTAAGTTCACCTACTAGTGCGCAGTATGCCAAAAATAATGACACCCTTTATATAGCACAATCACTGCCTCTGTTAGGCTTAATCTATCTTATAATTGATCAGCCTGTCTATTTTCGAACTATCTGTAATGCTTTATTTCATCGATGTTGTCCCTTATTGCGGGTTAGTACAACACAGTGACTTTATTCATGTATTTATCTATGTAGCCGAAACCACCTCACTATCGCTCTCACCATCATATTGTCTCAACTTGATACGGGGTGGAGCTATATTTCTGACAGTTATCCAAGTGCAATGGTTTAAAACGTTACATAAATGTAGTAAATGACATTTACTGTAGCTGTGGAGGTGCTACTCTGACGTTTTTTCTCAAAAGTTTTGATCTACATGTCACTGTCGCAGGGATATGTAAGCGCTTTCAAGGCCATTGCCATAGAAAATAAGTAGCTAGCAGCTTCCGCCTTTTCAGTATTGCTGTCTATATTTAATCAGACCACTAATTAAAGATTCAACTATTCTAGCATCTCCAACTGGCACATTTTCTCACAGGAGTGAAAATGAAAAGGCTTACCTTTTAATTCTTATAATCACTGCAACTTAGCCTATATACACTAATACATTCCTGTACTACAAAACAGCTTCCCCATAAAAGGGACTGAAACAACAAATAGAAATCTGTTACTCATTTTCGTAGTGCTCCTGCAGTGTTTTGAAAATTAATCGTTTGAACCTCCTAGATCTTACCTAAGAGAACCACTCCTACGCATCCAAGTGTTCCAAATTGATATATGACAATATCTACTTTCGATCACGTGTCTCGGGGCGACTTAGACGGATTGCGCGTCATCTCGCCTTCCCAAATTTTCTCCTTCTGCAGCTCGAATCCAAAACATCTATCTATAGCACCGAGTACGAGGGAAAGATGTTTAACTCGGTGAATCTGGGCAACTTCTGCTCCCAGACGCGCAAAGACCGGACATCCGACTTTGGGGACAGAACGGGTTGCGCCTCCAATATCTACCTCCCAAGCTGTACATACTATGTCCCCGAATTTTCTGCCGTCTCTTCGTTCCTTCCACAGGCCCCTTCGCGGCAAATCACCTACCCTTATTCCACGAATCTGTCTCAAGTACAGCCGGTACGTGAGGTTTCATATGGACTGGACCCTTCAAGCAAATGGCACCACAGAGGCAACTATGCATCGTGCTATTCAGGAGAGGATTTGGTGCACAGAGACTGTCTTCCGCCATCCACCATGACAGAAATGCTTATGAAAAACGAGAGTGTGTATAGCCACCACCAACACCACCCGAACTCCAACCACCCTGCGTCCGGGTTTTATTCTGGAGTAGGGAAAAACAACGTTCTTCCGCAAGGCTTTGACCGTTTTTTCGAGACAGCTTATTGTGGAGCGGACAATCAGTCAGACAGTTGTTTACAAAAGGCTGAACCGAGTAAAGTGGACTCAGCGCCCCAACAGCCTAGTGCTGTATCGGGTTCTCAAGAGCAGAAAAAGGACCCTAACGATGGAGAGGAGCATACAAATTCGAGCTCGTGTACCTCCTCAGCTACTAAGGACGGCAACGGCAACAAGACCAGTCACTCGAGTAGGTACCGAAGCTGTAAATGGGGAAAGGTTAAGGGACTAGCCCGGTGTTTTGTCGGTCAGATTTTATGTGGAGTTTTATAAGCATTCAAAGGATTTTATTATAACCTACAAAGGTCTTTCTTCCAATGAGAAGAATTTTTACGATGGGAAAGCACTTTGAAAAAAGGGGATGTTATGCACAGACGCTGCTATCCTAGAGTCTGTGAAATTTTAAGAGCGCGCTATTGTGACAAATGCTAACTTTGATCATGAACTTGCATTGGGTGTTTTAAGGGATTTTCTCGTTGGGCTGTCATGAGTAAAAACCAATTGGGCAGAACATTGCTTTTGGCGTCCTGTGAACGTTCTTTTAGCAGCTTGCATGTAAACTAGCAAATCCCTCATATAGTCAAATGACTTGGGGAATCTGTGAGGTGGGTGCTATGGCTAGCAAGAACTGTCATACAGCCTACCGAATAACCTACACACATCCTGTACTAGGTCCTATGTCTCTTTAGAGCTGTGTGATAGCTGTGTATCATGTTAACAATCATAGTCCACCAATTAACCTGGGCGGTATTCCATTGCTTTCTTTAAGTACATAATCAACATGAGATGGTTATTCCTCAGTCAGCACGCGGTGGTTTGTCATGTCTAAGGTTTAACCACTCACATTCGAAACCTAATACGCTTTCCAACCCAACTTTTAGCCATAATGAATGTACGCTATCCAAAGCGTAAGAATCTGAATGACTAAAAAAAATGCCTCCCAACCTCTTCGCCACAGCTACATAGCTTTTGGAGGAAGTCTTATTAGATTTTCCCGTTTTGAATGAATGGACATAATGCTTTTAATTTGGTGTAGGCTACAACAACTTGATAAATATGACACACACTGGATTTTTTTTTAATGGCTATAGTAGCCTTAGGTTATGGTCAGGAAAATGAAGCCCGACTACTAAAGCTTTACACAATTCTCAACATTCCTTGTAGGCCTAATCATCAGATATTATAACGTGTGATGTAGACTTTATAGAACTTTATAGAACTCCTTTATATACGGTAGAACTCGAACATATTTGCATTCATCCAACAATAGCATAGCTTTTTTTCACAGCATTCACCTGGAAGCAAGTGAAATGCATGAAGATGTAGTTGACAATAGAAATACTGAGATGTTATGTTGTGTTTGCACTTTCCCTTTTGTAAATGTGGCACGTTTTATTTGTGTTCATGCGTGATGATGGATGCATACTAGGCCTAATTTTTATCCCTTGTTATTTGTTTGAAGGTACCCCACGCACGAGGAAGAAGAGATGTCCATACTCCAAGTTTCAAATTCGAGAACTGGAGCGAGAGTTTTTCTTTAACGTTTATATCAACAAGGAGAAAAGGCTCCAGCTCTCCAGGATGTTGAATCTCACAGATAGACAAGTCAAAATCTGGTTCCAGAATCGGAGAATGAAAGAAAAGAAGCTAAGCAGAGATCGTTTGCAATACTTCTCGGGAAATCCCTTGTTATAAATGAACATTTCGCTGGGTGTCAATGTCGGTTACACGTGTTGTTACTGTGGTATATGATTAGGCCATTTCACATCATAAAGAACCCGAGAATCAGTTTGTCACTATAATGTTAGCGTTCGAATCAACAGCAAGCGAATGCATTTATTTTTCAGTAGCAGAAAACAATAGCTGTCCGTGATTGCATTGTTAGTGCATTTAAATGATTTGCTGTTTGCTGTAAAATAGTCCTTTATGTTTGGTTCTTGTCTACCCTACTCATGTCATGTGTAAATCCCAAGTTCTCTAAAGTCTTTTTTTTTTTTTTTTGTCCATATCATCTAGTAACCTATGTCAGTTATTTGTATGCTACGAAACAGTCTTTAAGGTTGCAGAATATTTGACAACCGTTGACATTATTTGTACGTGGTCATTGTATATATGTAACATAATCGCAGATACTCGATTCGGACTTCGGACTTGAATCTTTCCAAAAAATGCAATTTTTTTACATTTTCGCCATCGAGAACTGTGACGTGTAAAATCTGTAATAATGTTTTCTTTGTACAGAGACTATGCAAAGTGCATTCGTGACTGTAAATATAAGTTTATTTCGAATTTCTTTCTTTCTCCCTGCTGCTATTTTCTTTATATTGCCGAGGCAAACACAAGAGCTTTAAATTTCGTTTCTAAATTATTTGCTTTGTGCTTGATGTTTTCTTGCTATGCGGTCGGAGAGAAAGATTACATTAGGCTTGTGTACTATATCTGTCAGAAATATTGAGGAATAAACCGAATATTGGTTAAAAGCAATGATTTGGTATTATTAGTCATTCCAAATAGGCTATGACGTGTACACTCGATAGGCTGCATTTTGAACAGGTACATAGGCCAATGTGTGTAGGCTAGGCACACACACACACACACACACACACACACACACACGGGCGCGCGCCCGCGCCATGATTAGAGCTGAGAATACTTTGGCATGGCTTGCATTTTCAATGTTTATTATTTTTTTTATTTACTTTTTAATCCAACAGAAAAAAACTCGTGTTTATGGAAACGATTTGAGTAGAGAGGCGGGAAATGTTTTTTTGCAACCAGATATTATGCTAGTGTGCGTAAAGTCGACGGTGGGTAGCCCATGCACCTTTTGTGGGCCTACTTACAGAGAAAGAAGCAGGACGACATTGAAATTGCAGCCAAGAATCACGGCGGGGGAAAGACAGAGGGAAATGACAACCTCCTTTAGTGCTCACTAAATGGAATCGCCACTCTTGCAGTCTAGACACCGCCATAAAGGCAGAGGCACTAAATGGCTATTTTTTCCTTAATTGCACCGTCTGTTCGAAGGGAATGACGTTGACTTCCGCAGTAAATAGCAAACAAGTAAGACTGGTTGGGAAAAAGCAAAACGTCATGAAAGACCTCCTTTGTACACATTAAACGAGATTCGGTTTTGTAACCACCATCTCGGATTTCGTCGTGGTGGTTGTATTTACATTTTCCTGCCAGGTTTATTTGCATGATGCCAGCGATTCGGATGTTGTATGCGAGACTCGGAGTAATTGTTTGATTTCTATATTAATGATACCCAATTGATACTGTGTGTGCAAGCGTCGTGTTTGTGCCTTGTGATTTTTTTTTTTATTGTTCTTATGTATTTAGTTTTTGCCGGCGCGATTTGTTTGTGTGTTGTATCGGTGCGCATGTGTCTGTGTTTGCCTACTACACCCATTGAGAAGTGCAAGTGTGTGATTGTGCCTGTGGTTTCAGGTCTGCACATATGCACGCCTGCAATGTGCCCCCGAGTAATTATGCCAAGGCCTCCTGTCCGGAGCTTGTGCATTCACCTACCCGGGCATATGAGTATGTTAGGTTTGCACGTGTGTGAGTTGCACACGTGTGTATTAAGTTGAAAAATATAATTAAAAAGTTGTCTTTGAACTTCAATAATGTCAAGGCCTTCACCTTTAACCCATTGCAATAAAGAGGAATCAAGGAGTCCCCTTCGCCAGGAAATGTGTGGAGGAGGACAAATAGCCAATGAGAGTGAGTGGGAACAGAAAAGGAATGTGTAGAGAGGACCAACTTTGACCCTTACAATTAAGCTACAGCAGGTAACTCTGCCAGCTTCAGCGGGCCCAGTAAATACACTTTATTGTCCTTGTAAAATGTAATATTTTCACGCATGAGCAGCTTTAGGTTCACATTTAGTTTCAGCGCTTTGGGTGTTTCGGGAATTCTGTAGCTACGTTCTGATTGTGCTAGAATAAATTTGTGTGTGTGTGTGTGTGTGTGAGAGAGAGAGAGAGAGAGAGAGAGAGAGAGAGAGAGAGAGAGAGAGAGATGAGAGATGGGGGGGGGTGAATAGGTAATGGTCCAAAAACAAGAGATTATTGTGTTGACAATAAATGACTGGAGACACTTTGTTTTTGTTTTTCTCTCTCTCTTTTGCATACCTCACCTCTTTTTTTTTAGTTTGTTTATTTTTTGGTAGTGTCTGCATGCGCGCGTATCTATCCACCACTGCATATTTAAAAGAATAATAAAAAGGAACTCTCAATGGTTTGTACAAAATAACAGACAGTGATAGGATTGCTGTTTGTAGAGGGGGTGGGGTGGGGTGGAGAATCTCAGCCAAGGATCAAGGCTACGGAAGACTCCATGCAGTTGCCACACCCACCAACCTTGGCCCTGGCTCTGTGACGTAGTTAATCTATCCAATTCCGCTGTTTTTGTATCGTCGCCATCTCCACCCAGCATGTCTAAAATAATGCATATCAAACAAATGAAGATTTGGGATCATTGCTACTTTGAACTACCAGCACACCAAGTAATGCGCGCCGTCTTTTCCGAAAAAGGTGTTGTCGCACACTTGTCAATTAGCCTATCTCATCAAATACAAAATATAAATATGATCGGTAATCATGACTTAAACAATGGGGATCGTTTGATTGGCTGTGGATTTTTTTCGTTGACTCTGGCAATGATTCTGAGAGTCTCTGGTGAAGTGATCTAATCGGAATACTGGAGCCAAAAGAATCATCCGGGTGCGCTCTTGGCACATGGAAAAGAAAATGGCGGGGCCCTTAGAAATATCAACATCAGACTCCGGCCTGGAAGACAACTTAAATGATTGTATGAAATTCCTTTCGTGCGGTTGTAGCACTGGAAGAGCAATTAAGAGTAAAAACACAGGCCTATGTGTTTATGGTATTATAAGCACACATATGCTGAATATTACGGATGCACCCTATTAGTATTTTTTTTTTTACTATGAGGTAAATAGAATTTAGCATAAAATGGACAGTGGTTACTAAACATAGCCTAAGTGATGCATCTCTTTATTTGTCTCATTTTATGAGAACACGTAAAATTGATAACAGAAATTAAAACCCTGGGAGACTTCTTTTTTTGATTTGTCTTCCCCTTAAAATTGTGGTGGTGTTTAAATAATGCTCTGTAGGGGTGAGCATAGCTCAACAGATCACTACTCTGCAGTTTAATTGCTTTGTGAGATTTCAGTGGCAAGTGTGCATTACTGTAGAGTTCCTGTAGTGACTTCCTAAGTGCGCAGCTGAAAAAAATAACCTCCTGGGCGGTGTTCTATAGTCATTTCGGTGGTCTTTCGAGATATTAAAATTTAATATAATGCTGATGTGCATCTCGATTACCACTCTCTGATTTATAATTGTCTTTAAGACGTTACATGCAGCAGCAGTAAATTTCGTAGCGCCATGGGTGGACGGCTGTTTAGTGAAGGGAAAAGAGCTGAACCTCGTTACTTTAAATTGGAGAGATATTTCATGGTGCTTGCAATGCATTTGTAGGTGTAGCCCGCCCTGGATCTGAGGAAAACAAATGTTGGATACGTACTTGAGTGATGTGGTTATGCAGCATGGAGTCGGATACTTCGGAACCTTTAAATGACTCAAGTCCGTGGGACAGTCCGCACATGAAAACCTTTTGCTCAACTAATTGTGTACTCGTGGTTCTTTCCTGCTTTATAATATAATTTTGTATTTTGTATTGTTCTGGTCTGTTTTTATACCCCACTATTCAGGTACTGAAAAATTGCTATTTCAGATATCTCCATAGGCTAGAAATTAATTACTAGGCTAAGTATTTCTAATTACTATTTTATTCCTATTCATTCAAGATTCACACAATGCAGCCTATAAATGAAGAATGAATTATATTTACATAATGTAAAAGATACCTCCTAAACATTGAGACATGTTTGTACATACTCAGTTTAACACACGTTTAAAATAACCTACATGCACACCGCACCCGTTCAACAAAACCTTTATTTCCTATATTAATAAACTTTTACAGCATAGCAACAGCAAAACGATACAATCATACGCCTTTTGTAAGATTTCAAGTTGTGCAAATAATGGAAAACTGACTATAAAAATAGCCTACTATGTCCATCATGACCAAACACAAAACTGCTGCGGACACTTTGAAAATTTTGATCTTGTAAATTTTGCCAGATTCGTCCTACCGCAAATTAGGCTACCAAATGCGCCATTAACAACAATTAAAATAAATATATTAAGAGTGGATGCATTGTTCAGTCAATACTTTCAAATCTAGGTAGTTGATGTTTTTGGATTATCATACAAACATTATCTTGACAAAAACACAATAAAATGGATGAATATTTCCGAGCAAATCAATAGTCAAAAAGACAATGTAAAGGACAATACTTTGACAAAACAGTTATTTCATTATTCATTTGAACATCTACTTATGGTGGAACCTGCTTTTTTCTCCAAGGTAAACATGTACAATCCTCTCCATCAGAAGTGCCCGTACAGAAGACTTACTGTAAAAAAGAGAGAGAGAGGGAGAGAGAGATTGGAATTTTAAATACATAGTACTTTGTCTGACATCTAAATTGTTTGAGCTCCGGTGAAAAAAAAAGAAAAAAGAAAAGAAAAGAAAGAAACATAGTTAGGGACATGCCTTTCTCGCTTAATATGGCTACTGTTTTTTCCCACATTGGCACAAGGGAAATGCACCAGTGTTTGACAGACAGACGATTGGACCAATCACACTGATGCAATAAAATCCTCGGAGGGTCATTGGCAGTGACCTTTCAGTCTGCGCTCCTGAAAGATAAAGCCACGGACAAGGCCTTCAAAACAAGTCCTGCATTGCAGCAGAAATATACAATTACTTTAGTTGAATTTTGGCAAGTTACTCGAGAAGTAAACTCCAATGTCTTTTAACCAATGTAAAACATTAGATAGCCTAAGCTCATGACGCACGAATTTAAGGAATTGGAGCACAGCCGCCTGCAGGACACATAAAGGCTTATATGTTTAATACATTTTGATATTCACAATTGGCTGCTTTTGATTCAACCCACAAACCAGATATATTTAATCAAACATTTATGTCATTTTGGTCACTATGCTTGATCCAGAAGCACTCATAAAAATATATTCTGACGACTTCTAATTTCGGACGTAATTGACTTAACTTGACGGTCAAACACAACAACAGGGCGCGTCATAGATCATTACAAAAAGAAAAATAAACAGGCAATCAAATGAAACATTGTTGTGATCAATTTAACCATTGTTCTTGATTAATGTGTTAAATTGCATTTCAGATTTGCGCACAGAGTATTAGGATGCCACCGCAAGAAAATACAATTTACAGGACGGGATTTTACTACCGAACCAGTTTTTCACCAAATTACCTTAAAATTAAGAAAGGAGGGGGGGGGGGATGAATGGCTCTTGAAAGTCACTGCTATACGCCAAAGCTGTTCTTTCATTTAAATAATTCGAACTCGGCTAATTTTATTTCGGCTGGTATGAGTAGCCTATGTGTCGACGCAAAATAGTGGCATAGGCTATAGTTCGCATGACATTATATATACAAGTTGTTGTTAATGGCTGATAATCTACAAAATTAATTATTATGTGAATCTAAGACATGGTATAATTCCAACCACTACTGTAAGCAAATAGTAAAACTGAAACCAGACGTGATAGGCCCGGCATAGAATGACATTCAGGAGTAGGTTTACTTTACTTTAACAACAACAACAACAACAGCAAAATGCAAAAGCGTCAAAGTAATCATGCTGTCTTTTGTCTTGACAGATTTTTAAAAAATCCTTTAATTCGAGGAGACCATGTGTTCTTTGGATAGCTTACTATTGACAGAGCAAAGAGTGAGGTTAGCGTGTAGGCTTCAGTCATTTAATGAGCTAAGTTTAGACTACAGTTCCTGTCTCTAGAACTACCGGAACAACAGCAAACTCCGATTAGATTCTTTGTTGTATAATTACTGGACAGCATTTTGATTTAAATATCGTTTCATACAACAAAATAACATAAAATAACACCCGTTACATAGGCCTTTTTACTTTACATAACTAGAACACAGCCTACCTCATCCGTATTTTAAGGTAATTCCCATGCATCTACTGAGCCTTCGTCAGTTCAGCGCGATCCCTGGATACGATCTAAAGAGTTCTCCAGGTTGTAAACATTTATATCGGCCATCACTTTACAGTCGTCTTTAACAACGTCGACTCACGCTTTTTGGGGTGAGGGTGGGGGGCTAGTACTTAACATTTCTCTTCAGGAAAGGTCTACCGCAGGCGCAAAAGTACTGCAATGGAAAGCCTGGCTGAACTGCTCTTTGTTCCCTTGACTTATGGTGCTGTTACAAGAAGGCGTTGGCTAGATGGCGCCATTGCTCCATCCTATATCCCCTACCTTTACCAACTTGACCCCTCTGACGTAAACGCCGTCTGGAGCATCAAGGCCACTTCCAGAATCTCATTGGTCTGAAAATCACATGACAGGGTTCTCTGACAACCATAATTATGTTGCTGATATTTTTGCCCCCCCAAAAGATGTCAGCGTCCTACTGTCCTTATCCTTCACGGAAAAAGCGAAATTGCTGGAAAACAAAGGGGTAGGCTTGTGCAGTACACACCAAAATGACATGTCCGAACAACGTGGCAGCTGGATCGTTTCTAATGGATTCGCTGGTCGGAGGTTCATCTCCATATAGAGGTGAGGGTTACTCCGCTAACTCGGGGATGTACATGCAAGCGACTGCTGACTATGGCTGCTCGATGATGAGAAATTTCGGTATTCTGGGCGCACCTCTGTCTAAACGGGATGAGCTTCCACCGGCTAGCCTCTCCCTGAGCCCTTACCACCACTCGCATTACCTGTCACAGCGAGACTCGTGGGGAACGGGTGCTAAAACTTACAGGAATGGACAACCTGTTGCCCAGTCTTTGCATCCATGTTCTTTCACAACAAATAATGTTAAGGAGGAAGAAATTGCTTGTGCATATCAACCTGAGTCGGATAGGTCCAAAGACTCAAACGAAACTTCAACGTACATACGACTAGGAGACAATACCAGGCAGACGGATCAAAGCACGGTTGCCGCGCGCGACTATTTCCGCGGAGGCCAAGTATATTCTACACAGGGAGGGCCACATGGAGGTGGGTTTGGAACCGATTTTTCTACTATGCCCAGAATAACATCACCGGTTGAGATCCCCTCTTCAGACGAGTCTGTAAAAAGAACCAAGTCCAAGGAGGCAACGGCAGATGGAGACATGAAAGATGAGGAGAATGACACGAACCAAGGGCAGCTTAGAAAAGAGAATGGCCCGAAGAACGACAGCTGTA
The DNA here is from genome assembly GCA_027497455.2 of Sardinella longiceps. Classification (NCBI taxonomy): domain Eukaryota; kingdom Metazoa; phylum Chordata; class Actinopteri; order Clupeiformes; family Clupeidae; genus Sardinella; species Sardinella longiceps. Next base: position 3,688,034 of record JAODXP020000018.1, read on the forward strand.
CAGATGAGTCAGACAATGAACTCAAAGGTGAATCTCTAAACCTTTAATTGCACTGTAATTTACCAACACACATTGTCTCTCTCATTCTCAACGTCTCTCTCTCTTTCTCTGTGTGCGCATCTCTTCACGCACACGCAGACACACACACTGATAAACAGACCCCACTGGACTAACAACCTTAACAAAATGGTAAACAGGCGCAGGCATAAACGCGCGTGCACACACGTACATATCAACAAAAATCCGTTCGGCAAGGAGCACACATTAAATGTAGAAACATATGAGAAAGAAAGTAGTTCCATTCTATCCACATATATTTCCATCAGCATAATGTTTATGTAAATGGATCAGTATATGATTACCCGGGATATGACAAGTTTGCAAGGACATTTCGTATCACGTTTTTACAGTGACAGATAGATCCATGTAGTGTCAATTATATGGAGAATGGATACGTGTTTACGGCGCCCACTGTATTAACACCTTCCCATAAAGGGAGGGAGACACTTACTATTGAAATAAACACTCTCCCACTTGCCCAATATAACCTAAGCGCTGGATGGAATGCACACGTACTTGCTACATGGACCATTTGAATAGACACAAAGCTAGTTGCCTGCCACTAGGACCATGACGATCACCATTACATGCGCAATATTACGCACAAACAGGTCTTTCAAAATTAACAACTAGCAAAGCAAATGGCGCATGTGTAGCTGTAGAAATGGCAATGTCGTACCGTCCTAGACTTATATTTATCGAATTATAAAAGACACATGTATTTTCATCCGACAAATAATAAACTTTGCATAAGTGTATTTAGGCTAGGCCTACCACACCCATTGGCTACATTCATTATAATACGCATCTAAAATATTTAAAAATAAAAAACACATATTTTTATTTATTTCCTTTCATTACCTTTATTAGCAATCTACACAGCATTTCACCCCTTTTCCCGCCTATCCATACACTTTTCAATTTTGATTTTATTTCAAATACAAAATCAAACTTTCAATTTATGTTTCATTTCAATAGTAATGCTTTTTTAAATATGCGTCTATACAAAAGAGTTTCTCTACACTATAATGGCCTACAAACCAAATAGCCAGATTTTTGCAAATTGTGTGTGTGCGCGTGCCCGTTTGTATGTTGTCAATGTAGGCCTACGCAATGTAGGCATGTATTTCTTTTTTTATATTTTTGACCAAATTCCACGGACCAAAGGTTTAAAGCCGGATACCTATGTTACAAGAGTTTTATTTAGAATATTCACATCATGTAGATGAGTAGCATATGTCGTGTTATGTCTGCTGCCTCTATAAGGTACTCCAGGGCTATATCAAGGACAATAAACGCATGCACTTTTAAAAGATTAATATTAAGCCGTTAAAGATGTAAACATTTTCAGACATTTTACAACATTCACATAATTTTTACCCCATATAAAACTGTAATTAAGTGTTGCTGCGATGAGGAAAGTTGATTGATAATAATCGTTGCAGTGCCACTAACACCTCACAATCAAAACACTGCATTCTGCTCATGAACGAAACAATTGTGCTAATATATGTACAGCATAATATTTTCCCTGCAAACATAGCAGTGAGCAAGAAATAACAACATCTATAATGACCGCGCTCTAAATAGTTGCGTAATGAAACCTATGCTATCTCACATTGCACAAGCGCTCTTTAGCATGAAAAGCATTTCAAGTTTTGTCTACTTTATCTCACTCACCATAGCCACTAAGACTAAATGTTTAGTAACAGGGTTTCTGCGCATCAAAAAAAATAGATGAGTAAATGGTGATATGGGGCAAGCAATACATAAAAAATAATAATCGTAACAATAATTAACAGATGTTTATCGGTTTGCCTGATATAACTCAATGAGTGTATCTGTTCTCCTACAGATGAAGAGCGATTGGAGAAGACAACTGGGAACTGGCTTAAAGCAAAAAGTGGAAGAAAGAAGAGATGCCCATACACAAAGCATCAGACTCTCGAGCTTGAGAAGGAGTTCTTGTTCAACATGTACTTGACCCGTGAGCGCCGCCTGGAGATCAGCAAGAGTATTAACCTCACTGATAGACAGGTCAAAATATGGTTCCAAAATCGCAGGATGAAGCTCAAGAAACTAAATAGAGAGAGTCGGGTTCGTGAGCTAACAGGCTATCATTTCCATTAAATTGATGTGCGTAAACACACACACACACACACACACACACACACACACACACACACACACACACAAACGCGTGCGAGCATATGAAAAATGACCAGAGATTGGAAGACTTATGTGAGTGACACAAACACAATCCTGTTTACACAATTGTAGAGAGAGCTCTATCATCAATATTAGTTTGACTTGGTCCTGTACAAAGCCTGATTAAGTCAATGACCTCATATTGTATATAGCCATTATATTGGACTTTGATTGCCGAGAAAAGTAAACTTAACGTTTTTTTAGTATAAGATGGCCTCAGCATTCTTATAATGTGTTTTGAGGGGTTATATGTTGTCAGTCTTGCATACAGTTTGCACGATGTATCCTGCATGTACATTGTTTTATTCTATGCATTTATCATTTGGTGATTTGGAAAAAAGGTAATGTGATTTCCTTCAAAGGAACATTCAAATAAACTAGGGGTTGGCCAAAATAATGCAAGAAATGCCTTGATCTCCTTCCCCTGCATGGTCGTCCTTTCTGACATCATTTTAGACAGAGAAAGAGGCACAAGGAGAGAATGAAGAAGAAAGGAGGGGGAGAGTGTCAGCTCTCTAATAGAAGTGGGAGACCATAACATTGATTTAAATATTATCCAGGTGACCACAGTAAGTCAAGGTCATAAAATTGTAATGTCAGGACAGTCCTACAAAGCGCTGGGGGTGGATTTTATGATCTGCAAATATAATGTGCTGCTGCCGTAAAGATGCATTAAAGGTGAGTGGAGGAGGGCTTAATCCACATAGCCGGGACTGCAATGTGCTGGATTCACCGAAGCGGTCTGTGAACTCATTGCCTTCAGGAACTAGCAGCTAGCTAGTGGGAATAATGGAACATTTACTCCAAGGACCTAAGAGGGATGGCCAATACGAGATAAGATTTCAAGAAAATGATGACAAGATGGACAACGCCATGAGCGTTCTTCGGCGATTCGTAAGGTAGGACACAGTGTCATTATTTACTCTCACCCTCTGGCGAAGTCACGAGATTTCATGGCAACTGTTTCCAGACATGTTTAACATGGCACTGGTTTCATTGGTGCAGTGGTTTGGTTCTTATCTTTGACAAATGCACTTTGCATAGATCGTTACGTGGTTACGGCGCATCTCCGGTTCATTCTGACGGTTAAGCAAGTTTGGGATACTTCATACATTTAACATGTACGCTACTGGTTGTAATTGTTGTCTTGCTTAAATGAATACTTCTTAACGTCAACATGCAATTTTTGAACTGACTGCTTTTGTCACTTTAGCATACACCAATTTGGAATGATATAAATCCTTTAGGATTTTGACAGGTTGTAAACTCCACCATGATAACTCTATTTTGTTGGTGTGTTTGTAGTTGCCTAGTGGTTGGCGGCTGACGTCAAAATCTCATCTCTGAATTATGACAGGAATACATGATAATATTAACAATAAAAAAAGAAGTAAACAATATTTAGCTTGGAAATAGCAGGCGACTAATAATCATGTAGCCTATGGTTGATTATGAATCTTACTTGTTTCTGGAGTGTTGTTTGTCCTCTCCGCTGGATTACAAGTTACGCGCAGCTGATGCGTGGTTTAGGTAGTTTCATGTTGTTGGGATTGGCATCCTGGCTCGGCAACAAGAAACTGCCTTGATTACGTCAGTTTGTCTTCATCAAGGGCGACAATTGCAGTTAAATTACACCACTGAAATCCTCGCAAATGGCTTTGTAAATGAACTGCACAGTTACAGCCGCGACAGGCTCCCTTCCCAGCTTTGGTTCCATTTATGTGACTGGTTGTAAAAGCGGAGGAAGAATGGGTTGTAAACATGAAGGGATAAACTTCGACTGCACATCCGAGTAGGCCTTTACTTGGGTTGCAAGTTGGATCATGGAAGTCAGTGTTCTGACATGACACTGCTGCATGTCATCTTTAAGATAAATGGATAGATAGATGGATATAATGGACTGGACTGGTGAATGTTAACGTAAGGAACAAATAGTAGGCTATGCATTACGTTTCCGAATTGATGCTCCAGGGACAACCACATGGATATCTGAAGCCAGACAAACAGTTTCGCAAAAGCCTTTGGTAAGATGCGGCCATGACACACTATACCTCAACATCGATTTTTTTTTTTTTAGATGAATCGGTTTGCATGATGGAGGCTGTTAACTGTTGCTATATACTGTGCATACTGTCTGCTGTATACTGTGTGTGTGTGTGTGTGTGTGTGTGTGTGTGTGTGTGTGTCAGCGTCCGCGCGCTTGTTTGTACGCACGCGTGTGTGCGCGCGCGCCCTTGTGTGTAACTCAGTTTCTCAGCGTTTATCAAGTTCTCAATAACTTTTACATATCAAAAATTTTACTTTGCATTTTGTACATAGTCTTGTCAATGACTCTCTTTTTTTAATGAACCATAATAACAAAGCCTTATTGTCAGGTGGTTATGAATTGTAAATTAAATGAAAAGCCAAGTTTGTATGCTAACAAAAGCACAACATAATGTCATATGACAGGTCGCGTTAATTAAAATGACCATTTACATGCATTCCCTCAATTATTTATGTCATATAGAATTTGCAGACAGGCTTTTTCATTTGAGGCTTTGCACAGTCAAGTGTCCTCAGTGGCAGTGAAACGGTTGTGCAGTAAATATTTTCTTGTTGTCCTAGCACCTCAACCCCCTTCCCCTGTACTGCTCAGCTGTTTGAGACGTTAGGAGACAGTCTGGAATCCAAAGTCATTTTCATTCAGTTGAGTGAATGACTTCTCCTTTGGAATGCGTCAGCAACAAAGAGTTTACAGCACATGAGATGGCCCCCACAGGACATGGGTACCTCCACGGCGGATACAGCGGCAATTTGCGAAGAATAGCCCCCGATTTAGTGCAGTTGGGTATACTCAGGGCTACTTTGAGCAGACGCTATGCAAAAGTGCTGTCGATTCTCTCTATGTAGGATTCTGTAATAGTATACTGCATGGCCACAATATGCTAACTGCTCAATACAGAAGGCTAGTCTAGACAACAGCGCGGAGAACAAAAAGAAATAGTAGACTATCAGGTTACAGTTTCATGCAGTCATGTATTTTATATTATGAAATGGCTAACACACACACACACACACACACACACACACACACACACACACACAGTATTCAGAGAGATGTGTGTAGGCCGGCTTCACACTGATGACACAACACAGAAGCTAACCTCTAGGGAGTTAAAAAAAATGCTTATGACTGAATCATTTATTTCAGTCGAATGTTACTGAAATACTCACATACTAATTTGGCCACATTTGAACTATTCAGGGATCCTGAGATTTGATTGATTCAGGGACTCATCAGATTCAAGTTCTCGATTTAAACATGCAACAGACTTTCACTGGGACCAGAGCCGGTTCTAGGCATAGACGAACTAGGCGATTGCATAGAGCACCAAATATCAGGGGGGCATCAAAATACATTTATTATTATTTTCTTCAGTTTTTCACTGGTATTTTGAGAAAAGAGGGGGCAAAACTCAAATCTGGCCTCAACGGCAAGGCTAGAACCTGACTGGGACTGAGGGTCGTGGCCAATGCTAACTGTTCTGTAGGCGAAATAATCATTAACCATTTTGCCTACACGACACAAGTAGGCTACTATGTCAAATTATAGCCGATGCCATATCATTGTCAAATGTAGACTACTTGTATAAGCCCAGCTTTAAAGGAATTCATAGAGGTGTACGTACACATAATGTAGGCACACATAATAAAGACACTTGCAAAAACTTATATTACACACTTAATTTTATTCCATACATATTTGGTCAAAACATGCTTAGACAAAATCATTACATTTTCAGGAAATTCTGCATATGAATAAGAACATGTATTTCGTTTACATTTTGTTGTTTATTTTGTTGTCAATCGGATTCAGGAGTAGGCATACCTGAAATTAAGCTTCTGAAGATAGTCCCCCCAAAAGCGTCTTAAGAAAACGTGAACATACCCCCATCAATTATTTTTATGCATTTATTAAAACAACCAACCACGTTTTCCGGTCTTTTTGGACTCAAATCTTTGGATGTCGATCTGAAATCAACCTTGATGAATCAAAATGAGATGATCACAGTAAGAACGACCACAAAGAAGATCATACAAATACCGAAAATAGTATAAGTAGGCTATCCTTATACTTATCTTAATATAGCCTAATAATACTATTTAAAATGGTTTGGACAAGATTTGGACCATTTAGACAAATTCATTTATTTCCACAGAAAAATAACTAATGTGCATTTATCATTAGTCACCGTTTCATATGTGTTTTGCATATTAAGGCTGTTTTACTATGCGCGCTTCTCAGGCAAATAAGGAACGCCACATTCAAATTACAAAAAAGCTTTATATGTGCCTGCCAAAACATAAACGCAAGATAAATTAATAGATATATCCAAATGTGTCTAGAAACAGATTGGGTTTACCTCATTTAGGTTACTGCTGAAGGAACAACATTGAGTGACGCGTGGGCCCTCTGTTCGTGCCCAGACTGCAAAACGTTGCCATCCAAACCTTGACCGAAAACATGCCGTCGAGACGTCGGGAGAGGACAATATTATGAAACTGTTGCATTCGCTCCAGCCAAAGTCTCCATCCGGAGTATATAAATATGGTATCCTAGTCAAAACCCATGCACTATTTTCTATTGCCGACTGATTATCTGAAAATTTGTCTCTTTAGTGTATGGCAGAAATGGGCATCATTTTAGGGAAAACTAAGTTGATCAAAAGCCATAACAACACAAAATACAGATTGTCTATTTTTGCCGTTCTTATAATATACAATTGCATAAAAACCCCTTTCACTGTGTATACCTCCACATATTTTTGTAATGACAGCTGCGTCATTTAGACGTATGGGCCGCATGGGCAGAGAGGACGCCTATAAATGGTTCAGTGAAAGTCAGTGTGAATTCAATTTCCAAACTTTTATCTGGATCTTAACTATGTCATATTTTAATTTTGCTCACACTTTAAGATTGGCTGAGGGTTGTCTACTTGTATGTGATTGAGAAAGACGTGGCATGAGTGCGGCGTATTTTATTTCTTGGCAAAACAGCATAACATTAGACAAAGGTATACTGACCTATGAAGGATAGAAGAAATCAAGCAAGAATTTAACTTTTTTTTTTTGTTAATTGCACCATAGGCTTTGTCACATGTCATGCGTGTGTGTGGTTGGGGCTGCCTGGGCAAAGCTAATTGTAATCAAACAATACAACACAGGTAAAAAAAAAAATACTTTCAATAACTTGGCTGTGTTTTGAACATACTCATTTTAATATTTCCAATATTGCACACCTGGGGCGAAATGAATGCTGCAAAAAGAAACCAAAAAGGAACAACAAACATGGCGCAAAAGAAAACTGCTATTAAACAAATTGGCAAGAGTGTGAAATATTAGTTATTGTTTATTATTGCACCAGCTATTGAGACAGTTCAGTGATTTTAGCTTTCTCATCTGATGTAGCAGTAGCATAGAATGAATGTGCGCAGTATGAGAAGAATTAAGGCAGATGCCATTACGCAGTTGGATTTGACATGAAGACTGCGCTCTACTTAGTACCCTTTATACATATATAAATTGTACAATATATTGTTATAAGTTTATCAATGTATGCCTGTCTTATGTTTTGAGCTTGACGTAACATAAATTCAATTACATGAAGAGTTGAGGGCAGAAGTGTTTTTTTTTTCTCTCTTGGATATGAAATCTGTCCAAATAAATCGGAGAATCTAATATTCGAATCGTTGCTTTTCAAGATGAACAAGTGCAATGCATCAAGATGGTAGGCTATAGTTGATACTGTTAGTAATTTTACTTAAATAATAATAATTTAAACGCGGGTTTTTGAGGAGACGTTTAAAGAAAAAAGCCTGACCTCATGTGGCCGCCGCGATAGTGGGCCTAATAGGCCTAACGCTGACAATGACAGCAGACAGATACACTGGTTTGTACAATGCCAAATGTCAATACCATATCCTGACACTGCCGACCAAGTCAGCACCTGTTATCTGTCTACTAGTGGGGGCAGATACTCACATACCCACATACTCAATCTTCCATTTAAAAAAATACTTCCACGTTGAAACGCATTGAGATTCACGTTTTATCTGCACGTGATAGCATACCATTAATAAACACAGTGGTGACTCACACCAGCCATCTTTAATAATCTGACACATTTAGGCCTATTGAATGTGTTTTTTTCGGCATTTGTTTCTGTGATCGCAATACTATTTGCTGATTGGCCAACAACATCGGCAAAATGGGATTTTCTGAGTCAAGCTAAAGCACTAACCTGAAAACTAAGTATCCGTCAAAGATACGAACTTATGCCTATAGGCTATTACATACAAATAATAAACAATCAAGTAAATAAGCCAAAATGAAGTGGACTAAAGCTGCAAATGTGACCGTAAAACAATATTACGGGGTAATAGCCTACTAGCAAATGTATGTTTTTGGTTTCATCGGATATTCATTCCATTTTTAGGAAGAGAAAGTCTGGTTCGTGTTTAATTCGACACGACAAAACAATTAGGCCTAGGCTATAACATTCTTTCTGGAAAACAGTAGACTAATTTGTGATTTTGTGCAAGTAAATACAAATGTATATTTTGTCTGGCGATGAGAATGTGGTAATGACTGTGGCCATATTTGTCTCTCTAATCCTGCCCTGTCTGCAAGTTTGTTCTCCATCACTATTTGATGGGACTTGTTTCACAAGCCTCGTGTTGGTTTTATGCTATACTGGGAACTCAACTGCAGTTTTATTAACGACACGTTTATGAACAATCAAATGGTCCTCATAAAAATTTATTGAAGGACATAAAAACATGCACGGCCACTTGCCGAATGTAGCTGCAGTGGATACGTCTGTAAGGATGTTGGTATTCCCACCTCTCCGATTTTGAAAAACGCCGTTTTACAAGGGATGTCCTGCTTGTGTTTATTTGTGACTCATGGAAACTATAATTCCAGCGTGTTAAAGACCCACTGCAACTCAACAGACCAGACTTTGGGGGTCTGTGAAGGGACAGGAATTCTCCTCATTGAGTGGAAAATCTGTCTCTCTGTAAACGTCAATCAGGGATAAAAAACAATACCTTTGGAGTTAAGTAGTGGATTTTACTATCCAAGATAGCGATGTTGAAGTAGCTTACTGGTGTACACAGCGTTTCCCACAGATGGAGAAACAGAGTTGACAAAGATTAATTACATAAAAAAATAGTGCCTTTACCAGGTCTTAACGTAGCCTACCTCATGCAGCGCCATGGCTTCACAAATATCTTTTGCGTTTGACAACAACTACAACAAAGGATTGCAGTTACTTTTATCCTTATGTCCTTTGGAGAGTAATCTTAAAATCACCACACTTCTATCCCGAAGTGCATTGCTATCCCAGGACAAGTCGCGCATTGATCCACTGTGCATTTTTTGTGGGGGTAAATATAATCACGTGTTGCAGAGTCAGCCAATAGACGAGGGAGACGGTTTGAGAAATAATTACCTGCTTGATTGTTCTATGGGTAGATAAAAAAGTACACATAGCCTACAGTCCATATAATAATCGGATGCATGTAAAAGAGAGGGGAAGGATAATGTCGACAACGGGTCCCATAACTAATTATTATGTGGATTCTTTGATAAACCATGAAAACGATGATGTATTGTCGACTCGCTTTTCCTCTGCTGGTCCGCTTTCGTCCGGTCCACGTTCGACAACTCTGGTGCCGGAGTGTGGAGACTACCCTTCCTGCAGCTTTGCCCCGAAACCACCCGTCTTCACTACCTCCTGGGCCCCTGTTCACTCCCAGTCTTCAGTGGTGTACCACCCATACACTCACCAACCTCATTTAGGAACGGACTCGAGATACGTGCGCTCATGGCTAGAACCGATCCCCGGCGCCGTATCCTTTCCTGGCTATCCAGCTAACAGTCGACATTATGGGTTGAAGCCTGACGCATTTCAAGAGCATAGAACCGGAGACAGTTTGGCCACCAACGGACGCACCTATACGGATTATCTGTACTGCTCCCCGGCAGACATCCGAGAGAAAACGCAGCAGCACAATCCATCGCCTGAGACGGAGATACTTTCTTCCGGAAAAGAAAAAGAGGAGAAATCAGAAATAGACCCGAGTAAGTTGAAACCACATTCATTCGCAATACGCAATTGTGGCACTGTCACATTGTGTGGTTTTTCTTTTGTAGATATTATCCTCTGGTTCCCATAATCAGAATGTGAATATTTCATCAATTCATGTTGTTGAAAACTGACTAACAACGGAGAGAAAGATTGCTTAGGTTATGGAGAAGGAAAACAGAGGCGCGCGTTCACACACACACTCTCTCTCTCTCACACACACACACACAGACACACACACACCACTAAATACTGGGTTGTAAATGGTTATAAAATTCTAGCTATCCAGTTAAAACAAGGTGGTGACTTGAGATTTAGCCTTCAAAGAGCAAAGCGTTAGCCTTAGTGTTAGCATTGCTAAATAATGTTTTCCAACTGGTAATATCCCGTCCTTTATCCTTTGATAAGGGATCATATCCTCACTTTCATGCATTTGAAATTTCAATTTTTACGTAAATCGATGCACTTTATCCATAATAGAGTACATGCAATGGCGCATACCTATCCACTTCTTCAAATAGGCTATCCCCACATCGCCAAATCATTCAACAACTAAAGTGAGAGCCCATGCGTTTTTATTATTCTTTCTTACTATGACAGATGTAGAAGTGTGTACAGTATTATAGAACAACATTCAAGGATTACACTTAAAGAAACAACTTGAGGAGGAGGGTAACACTATAACAATATATGTTGCACTATAAGGGCTTGAAACCACAGGGTGTTTTAGCTCTTTATTGGCCTATAAAGCGAATAGGTGCATTCACTTGGGCCTGCTTTATGACGGCTTTTCACTGTACCAAGCGACTTTTAGCACGGGAATCAGACCTTATTGTTTGCCATAATTATTGGAGGCCTGTGCCCTCATTCGAGGGCCTTTACCAAAGGGCAAGTGCGTAGATACTTTAGCTGGATTGTCTAGCTCAAGAATAAAGCTGATTTTCTTATCTTGTTCAGACCAGACCAACTAGACTTAAAACATGACTTAATCGCCTCTCCTTTTTTTCTTATTTATTACACAGATAACCCAGTGGCCAATTGGATTCACGCACGATCCACAAGGAAAAAAAGATGTCCATACTCCAAATATCAAACCCTGGAACTAGAGAAAGAATTTCTCTTCAATATGTATCTTACAAGAGACCGACGCTACGAAGTTGCCAGGGTGCTTAACCTAACTGAAAGACAGGTTAAAATCTGGTTTCAAAATCGACGGATGAAGATGAAAAAAATGAATAAAGAGAAATCAGACAATAAAGAACAGTCAAACCTGTGAAATTACCTCACTAATGCACAGTCTCACCCAAAACACACACACACCAAGAGGAACTGTGGCCAAAAAGGTCTTATGCAGTTAACAGTTGTATTCATTCCTGTGACCTTGTCTAAGTGAAACAGACTCTTTTAGGATATTTTATTATTTAGGCCTATGTCCTTTTGGAGCAAGTACTGGCGCAATTTAATTACAGAGGTGAAATATCGCTTGCTTATGCTAGAGGAAACCATTTTAGTCATGGATTCATGAAACCTAAACGGGCCTAAGGAACCAGGCCAGTGGAAAAGCTGCCTCGAAGTAAAAGCAAGAAAATACTTGAACTGCCATGTCTTTTTCATATAACCTAATAATTTATGGATTTCCCAAGATAGGCTTTTATCTCTTCTCGTTATGTTTGGCTATTGTGGATGAGCGAGAGATTTTGTACAGAAAAATTAAATGTCTTTCGTCCAAATACCTTATGTGCTAATGTCTTCGTGGTATTGTAGACTTTTGATGTACCCATTTGTGTATTTCCAATAGTTTTGTTGAAGTTTGTTTACTTTATCCATTGCTCTGTTCAAATATATGGTAAACATCCAAATATTTGTTTGTGATATATTATTTTATTCCATGCCTATGGTTCCATTTGGATCTACGTCGGATTTCAGACAGCGCTTTGGCGTTGCACACTTGGAGTGGATAGCCTACGGAGGAGGATAGAGAGCAAAGTAAAACTCTGGACCTTGGCGGTTTTAAAACGCCAGGGATGTATCAAGCCCATGTACACAAACAGGCCTAACTTGACATCAAAAGACTAAAAACAATTTTGCGCCGTAACATATACACACCTACGCTATACACCCAAGCCAATTAATCTCCTTTTTGCTGCGCTAAATTCGTAGGCTTTAGAAGACTATGTCAACAGGTGAGGCGAACTTTATTTATCGGAGTCAAAACTAAGGCAGATCAGATCAAACATAGACCGAGATGTCCTCTAGAGATGATGGCGCTATTAGCCTATAGTCCTATATGATCAGCCAGGCCTTATAAAAAAAGCTAGGCCCAATGATGAATGTCATGGAAATATATAAATTAAGAAAAGGAAAATAATTTATTAGGTTTATAATACAACAATTTTGGGGGTATTTCCAAATTCAAATGGGCCTAGTAGCCACTGCAATGTTGCTATCAACAAATGGGACATTTTATACCAAAGGGTGTAAACTGCAAGACTTCAATAGGCTACTTATTTTTATACATAGCCTACTGCAACTAACTATTGCATCATGTAACACAAATCATTGACAATAAAAATGTAAATTAGGTTGATCCATTAGCCTTCTTCCACAGTCTATGCATGGTCAAAGTGGACTAGACCTACATCTGCTAGTTAGGCTACAGCCTGGCGTGTTAGATAACATGTTTCAAGATAATTTGGAGGATGATTACAATGTAGTCTAAATGCATCCCCATGTTCTGAATGCTAAATTATCCCACGTTTTTTATTTTATTTTGTTTTTAAACACAACTTATGCATTTAATTATAATGGCATGTCTTGTCCAGTGACTACTGCCATAATTCTCTGTGTCTGGCATTTGTTTCCTGACATCGGGCGAAATTGCCGTTTTGTAGTGGCTAACAATACGAACAGGATGCTAAAATTTCAAAGCCTGATCCAGAGCATTTCCGCACAGGACAAAAAAGGTCCTCGTTTTACAGTCCAGCGTTGTTTGTCTCAAATACAGACGAACAAAGCAAACTCGGAGAACTGGCTAGACGTCTGGGCTAAATTACTTTATGGTTTTAATGGACGCGGATGGTGGATCCTTTCAAAGGGGGGTTGAGTGTCTTTCGTCCATGAAGCAGAAGGCTGCTGGAAATGTGTTTCCCCACACCTCTCGGTGAGAGAGAGTAGGCTTAGCCAATATTGTAAAAAGAAAACAACAATCAACCTCCAATGTCCAAAGGCGCAATCAGCATTGCGCCTTGCTAGTAGGCTTAAATGTAGGCTAACTTAGGCAAGGAAGTAGTCTAAAATAATGGCAATTCTTCTCAACCAGGACAACATATTAGGCTGCTATTATTAGGCTATATTCACAAAGGGGAGAAGGGGGAAAGGCAAAGCTGTTCTGAATGACGTAATGTGTACAACCCAAATGAACGCTAGATGACGCTGTTGACTGAAAATTTGTTAGGTAGGCCAAGCAACAATACAGCTGTAGTCTGAGGAAGAGTGGGTCTTTCCCATTGCCTTACCCATTGCCCGACAAAAAGCAAACTCTATAGAGTGTTGGATGAATAGCTATTTTTATGAGTCAGAAATTGCGCAGTAATTAGGCCATGTTTTATAAATAAGTAAATAAGCAAATATAAATATTTTTTATGATATTTCAAGAATTGAAAGATATCATCTTATCGATCTACAGGCCTAAAAGAAAACAACATATGCAAATGCAAGTTTTTCGTAGCCTATTCTGTAGTTAGGCTATGTGAAAATCCTTAAGCAAGGCTATGGACAGCCAGAAATTTCCATACAGTTTCAGCATCAGACTTGAGCTCTCTCTGTGTAGGATTTGTTTATATTCTATCCCTTTTTAAAATTTCAGTAATTCAAAATGGCCCATTGTCTATGTCCAATGTGTTTTGGGAGGTTTGTATTTTGCACCAGGCCTACTTGATTTGAAATCCACATAAAGGCAAATCTTAGGCTACATGAAAACCGTAGGCCTAATTATACATATCTAACAAAAATATTATTATTATTATTATTATTATTGAAATTGTTGTTTAAATTATAGGCTATAGCCTATTTTAACTCTGTCGATAATTATTTATTATTATTTCAGCCATGAAAAATAATTGCATTTTAAAAGTCCTAACCAGGCCCAAAATGACCAGTTATCTGCATCTTTATAGACTGTGAAAAGTCTATAAACTCTCTGTGTGCTTTCATATTTTACGATGATGTGTTAAAATCGTCAGTAGCGCCACAAAACCACAAGAGTATACTTAAAGGAGGCCCTCTCAACCAGCGCAGCCGAAATAAACAATGTGATATGATGGTGTCTTGGAAAAGGCAAGGCATTCAAGCTCAATTTTATTAACTCTACAGAGAAGATTTACAACTTTTCATGAAAGGTTTAGCAGGGTTAGAGGAACCAGTGGCATGAAACTTGCTGGTCATTTTTATTTGTAGCCTATTTAGCTGCTGCTACATTAGTGTCTGCCTTAGCTTTATGTAGCCTGTAGGCTTCCAGGCCCTCAGCTGTCAATAGGGCGCGATATGTTTTTATTTTTGTCGTTATAGCCTAATAATAAGTAAGCTACAGCAGTTTAACCGTATCTCGTCACCAAAATGACAAATCTTGAAAACACTACTTTGTAAATAGCCCTCACTAACCTATATTGGTGGTGTGGCATGGGAATGCAAGATTTCATGGACATAATCTATGAAACTGTAATCCAAAATATTACAAATTCAAACATATATATTACTAGCCTTCGAAAACAAGTCATGATTTATTTATAATACAATCACAAACGTAGCCTATGTACTTGCGTTAGATGGCTGATTTGTGCACACCACAGAAATACAAATTATTCATCATATAAACATTTCTTAAAGATGTTTTGTTTCCTCAAGGTAGACGCTTGTGCAGAAGGATGAGGGGAGGAGGGCGGAGGTAGCGGTGTGTGTGGTGGGGTTTGTATGGGGGTGGGGGGAAGGGGGGTCATTGTAGTGGGGGTGGCTGGGTGGGAAGCTAAAAAAAAGAGCTTGTGACTGTGCCGGTGGAGCTAGCCAGCTTTAACCTTAGCACACATCCACTATACACAACGTGTGTCGGATTTGAGACTCCAAAAGGAAAAGCCTGGCGATAGAGAGTAAGTCTAAAGGCGAGAGAGAGTGTCGAGGACACGGGAGTCGAAGGGAGAACTGCCTGATATTGTCCAAAGGGGCAGCATTTCTCCATCTAGTTCCGGTTTCTCTCTTTCCCTGTCTCTGCTTCCAGCGATCTAGGACTTAGACAAAAGGCAGTCACCGAAGGCATAAAGGACATATTTTCCAAAGGGACTCGTTTTAATGAATGCTAATCATGAGCTCATATTTTGTCAACCCTCTATTCTCCAAGTACAAAGGTGGCGATACACTGGAGCCAACTTACTACGACTGCAGGTTCCCTCAAAGCGTCGCCCGTAGCCACACGCTTGTCTACGGACCAGGAGCAACTGCGCCGGGTTTTCAACACCCGACTCATCATGTTCAGGATTTTTTCCATCATGGGCCAACGGGCATCTCAAACCCAGGATATCAACAGAACCCCTGCGCTCTGGCGTGCCATGGAGATGCAACGAAATTTTATGGATATGAGGCCATTCCGAGGCAGGCGCTTTATGGTACCCAACAAGAGGCGAGTTTAACGCAATACCCTGACTGTAAATCCAGCAGCTCTAACCCCGGAGAAGGACAAGGCCACTTAAATCAAAACTCGTCGCCCAGTCTCATGTTCCCTTGGATGAGACCCCACGGTTAGCAACATTATTTTTACTTCTCATCTTGGTGTGCGTTCGCAAAACTTCAGTGTGTGTGTGTGTGTGTGTGTGTGTGTGAGTGTTTTTGTGTGAGCGCGTACGACGTATGGAGGTTGAATAGAGTACGATAAACAGTGCCCCCGTCATGTAATGACTATCACCAATAAACGATATAAAATAAAGCTAATTAAACTTTATTAGTATCCAAGTGCTACAAGCTTCTATCTGGCTTGTACAGGACTTTGAAAGAAAAAATCAGTTGGCTATCAACCTTGAGAGTTTGAACAAAATTCAGACATGCTACATAGGTTGCAGGTATTGGATTTTGATTGCAGATATCTTCCGTTAGTTCGTTGCTCACAGTCCTGTAACAGAAGCAACAACAATAAACCATAGTCGTTTAATAAGTCAACCAGAGCACAATTATGTCAGAGCATGAGGCACAGCAACTTGAAATAGTTTATCTATCTCTTTGCTGTCATCGTCAGAGGGCTATCAGGGAAGATTTACAATAGGTTGTGGAGACTGTTGTCACTTATATGTGGTAGGCATACTTTCCTTATTTCCCTCTGGATGAATAAAGTATTCCTATCAATACAGTAGACAATACAGTATACAATTCTAATGGCACTGAGAAGTATGACTCCAACTTTTCCAACAGATAGGCTAGCCACATGATTATGTAGCTAGTGTTTTGTGCATCCACTGTGAACAAACCTATAGCTATAGAATAACCTTTTCATTTCACATCAGCACTATCCAAACGGACTGAAATTAATTTCTAGCTCTGCATAGGTGTGTATGTGTGTGTGTGTGTGTGTGTGTGTGTGTGTGTGTGTGTGTGTGCGTGCGCGTGCGCGGTGAATTGTGGTTCTAGGCTGTGTGTGTGTGTGTGTGTGTGCGCATGTTTGTCTGTCTGTCTGTCTGCCTGTCTGTCTATGTGGTGTATGTGTTTAAGAGAGACTGACACTGCTCTACTGAGGAGTGCGACCAAAGGTGCATATACCTGTTATGAAGAGAGAGCTTAATGATAACGATATCATAGGCCTAGGCCTCTGCATTTATAGTAACTGAATATACAGAATTTATACCAAATTGTAGTGATTAGGCTTACATATTTTACAATCAAGCAATCATGTTTAGCCGAAAATTTTAAGAAAAAACATATCCAGCATTTTAAGACTGGATCAATAAAATGTGTGACTGTTTTGAACATTTAATATTTTGATTCACTCTCTTCCCAGATTCCCATTTATCCGATTATAGTATGTATGAAGGCTATGTAGGCATATGTATGTATAGCCACGTGTAAATATTAAGATAAAATGTCTGTTCTCTGAATGCCACATCGTACATTTTGTGATCAAATACTTGTTTGATTTTAAGCCCCTGGGAGACGCAATGGGAGACAGACGTACAGCCGCTACCAAACTCTGGAACTGGAGAAAGAGTTTCTTTTCAATCCTTACCTCACACGCAAGCGGAGAATTGAGGTGTCCCATGCCTTAAGTCTCACCGAACGGCAAGTCAAAATATGGTTCCAGAACCGGAGGATGAAATGGAAAAAAGAGAACAACAAAGACAAGTTTCCGGGTCAGAGGGGAGAGACCGAAGCTGAGGAGGAGGGCAACGACGACGGTGAAGTGGACGAAGGGGACGACAAGGAAACGGAAGAGAAAGAGGAGACGAAGGAGTGATTTTATGATCTTTTATGGTTTTATGGCTCTAGGTCTCACAAAAAGGTGATGTGAGGGAAAGGGGGAAAAGAATGCTTGTATAGGACTAAGATTTCAGTCAGAAAACAGACTCACAATCCACCCCAACACAACCAAGAAAAGATACTTTTGTATTGATGGAAGCAGACTGATCAGCAAAGCGACCATGGCTCACCCAAGTACTGTGTTACTTGATTATTTAACCCTGTTTTGGCGGTGTAGTAGCCTATCAAAATATGTGGGGTCTAAATCGCATGACAAACAGGAGCTGTAGTTTCAATATGATTTCATATTTCAAACTAGAAGTGTTATCAATGGGAAAAGTTGTATGTTTTGTCCAAACTAATTAGATTACCCTTCCGTCGAAGGTTTTGTAAGATAGACACCGCTAATGTCAAGAATCAGCTAAGATGTGATAATGGAGCAATGAAAAAAGACCGACATTTTGGTAATTGTAGCCTAGTCTATAGCAGCGCAACAGGCGGATAGTTTTGCAGAATATATTATTATTATTATTATTATTATTATTATTATTATTATTATTATTATTATTATGCATAATCGTTTGATTTTACCTTATTGTAACTCTTTCAAACAACTCCTGAAGATGCTACCTAGCCTGGGGAACTTGCAATATAGATTTTTCAACGGATACTTCTTTTTAAGTGTTTTTAATACTTTTTATTTTGTAGGGCCGATAATTTACCCAATAATTACCCCTTGTATGTCTTCAGAAGACATTAGCTCAAAGCCTAGCTGAAATGTTACCAAGAGTAAACCAAGCACTACCTACAGGCCTTTGCCTGATGAAAATTTGTATTCCAATCATTGGCTCTTCTTTATTTCAATATGACACTTACAAATTTCCCCAACAACTTAAACTGCCTATAGAAAACGCACATTTATATGTAGATCAGCATACATGCACCAATTATTATTCTATATTATTAAGGAGTGGTATTTTAACGTGCTGGTGATAATAGCTTAGATTTTTGATTGCACTGAATATAATCTTTATGTATGTCTTGTAATATCTTACTGTAAACGATATGCTCGTTTTGCTGGTGTTTCTCATGTGAAGACAGAAATGTGTGTCCACGCCATTGTTACATGCATAAAAGAAATAAACGAAATGGTTAATCTGACTTTCTCTATTTTCACAATGCGATTTAGAAAAAGAATTAGTCACTTTCATGACTAATCGCCTACATGAAACTGGATAACGGATATCGTCTGTGGAACGGCATGAAGTAAATGTTTTAAGCGCTTATCGGTTACAAATTTGTTGGCGTAGCCTGTCAGTTCTAGATAGGTTCAGCTATATGCTATATCAATATGGACTTCTTGCAATGGGGTTCGCCGCAGAAAATAATTCTGCAAAACACAAGTAGACTGAATTTTAAGTAGGCTACAGCACAAGCTTCTAGTCTTTACATTATTAAGCACAAATGTCTCCGTCCGGAGTAGTGTGCTTTGCCTCAGTGACGAATTCAGGCTGTGGAGCTTCGCCTTTCTGTGAGGCATCTATCTAAAGTAGTCAGGGCGCATTGAATATAGTCCTCGCCTATGACTGCAATCAGTGCAAAAATATAAAAAGTATAGCCTAGCACACAAAACCATTCAATTGCGAAAAACATCTATGGTAGTGGTGAGCAGAAGGAGTGGCAGGGTAACACCTGTCCACAATGGCCTGGAGGTCTCTCCTGGCTGTGAGGGTTCAGAGGCAAACTGGCAAAGAGCTCCAATTGCGTAAAATCCATGGTGTTCAGGCAAGGCCAAGCACTCAGGCTTCAGACAACTCATGGAAAAGTCTACCTTCGCCTGTCCGCTGACGCTTTGCTGAGGGAAGTTGCGATTCAACGAGAAAGTAACTGTAAGTTTCAGTAAGGCAGGATTCTCTCTGTTTTTAACATTAACGTTAAGCTAAATTATTTCTTTGTACATAGCAATATATAGCCTATATTAATACAATTAAATAGCCTATTCTTACTGTAGCCTGTGTGATATTGAAGCGTGGGAACTTTTAAGTGGGAAAAAGCAATACTTTCGATGGCGAAAATCATAGTGATAAGTCTCTTCCTTTAACTTGTACCTTTAACATGTGAATTTCAACATGTTGAAGCAATGAAATCACTATGAGAAACCAATGAGGGAACTATTCCCGTTAAGCTTTTAGAGACAAAGTCTAGACTATAGCTTAGCTTACTCATTTGACGTCTGAGGGTTTCTCTTGAATTGTGCGCATCGACATGAACATGGGAGCAAGTATCTCATTTCATACTTTTTTATTATTTCTAAAAAAAACATATTCCATACTGTATAAAGGCTAGGCTATCCGCAGAATTATGGACTTTGTCACAATTAATCTAATCAGACTATGCTTTATACATTTGTTTTTAATAATTGCAAAACGATATAGGCTACATAACATTATAAATGCTGACACAAAGTCTCTTGAAATATTTGATGTAGCCTAAATATATCAGATTGAGTAAACACTTTCTCCTGGAGCAGAAAGCCGATCACCAACTACATTAGTCTAATTTGTAGAACAATGTTTGTTGAAAGGATGTCCTATAGAGGCTATTCAGGACAAAATACTTGTTTTAATTTTTTTTTGCTAGGTTTACGCGGAGAAATATCTATAGGCCTTTTGAAAATAAAAAGGCCTACAATTGAAATAACATAGGCCTGTTAAAACATGCCTTTAGAATTATAGGCTATGTCTGACTTTAGCTGAAACGTGACATAATAGTTAGGCCTATGTGAATGCTTTATTTTTTGTCATAAAGAATTGTAATTTGATCACAGGCAATTCTTTGCCTTTTCCGACACCATTCTTTTAAACAACTGCTGAGATGCCTCGGGTTTCCGGTGGGTACAATTGGCTTTAAGCATTGTCTATTCGCTGGACTATTGTATGTACCTGCAGTAAACTTTATTGGTGGTATAAACTCGCCAGTGCTGTTTCCGGGCAGTCTGCTTCTTTCACTACACTGATAAATGTAAGCACAATCCTAGTGTCAAAACGGACGGCAAATTCGACGTATTGAGTTAGATATCAGATGCTGTACAGCATTTAACCACTTCTGCTATCTTTAAGTCTTCTGTATCCTCGTTTCATTTCAACTGACAATTTAACAGCATTTCTTACACACAGTAACTCTGTGCATATGACAAGTAAACTTAGTACCCTTGTATCATTGGTTTAACTCTATAAAGCCTATATATGCTGTAGACTAAACATTTAGTCATGGGATATGGTCTGAATGTAAACAGCCTATAGTCTATCCCTTGAGGACTCCTCACAATAATAAAGACAATTCTCTATCTAATCCTTTTCGTTAATGCATAGGCTACGACTTACATTTAGGCCCTATGCATTAACGAAATGGGTGAGATTTTTCTTCTTCTTTTTTTGCATTTCAGCGCTTTTGTAGGCTACTTCAGCAGCGAGGAACGCACAAGGCTATAATTATGTAGGCTAACTTATACACAACATTTTAATAAATATGCATTATTTCACTTTTACTAATTTAATAGACTGCTGGAGTAATTGATTGCACCAAGGCTAGCTAGGCCCAACATCATCATCCAGCTTAAATAGAACAAGTAAAGTTCCACCTGAGTCTTTAACATCCTGTCTGACAAGTCCAGCAGAAGGCGGCCTGAAGTCTTGATTCTTCTAGCTAATGGACATCAGCACCTGCTGTGTCTAACATTATATTGTGGAATATTAGCATTGCAGGCTAAGGCAATACATCGTCATATATTATTTTTTAGAGAACAAATATATAAAATGAGACAAAGGCGATGCGTTAGGCCTATCCGTTTTTTTCTCCGATAGAAACAGACGCCTTTGCGACTGAACAGATCAGGTTATGCCCGCTGATAGTCTACCATCTCTAAAAAGCAAATGTATGTTGTGGATTGGTCTATGGCCGACTTCTGTCCTGGGTACTTGATGGTTAGTTGGCAACCATTCAGGCAGTTGTGTCAGAACATCTAGGCCTACCTGTGCAATTACCACTCCATCAGCATCATTGGGTGCGTTCGGATTGATGTTGCACCAGCCTATGCCTAACTCGATGCTTGCATTGGGTTAAATCCAACATATCAACACTGTCACTGGCAACCCAAAAAACAAAATTAATTGATCTGCTGCCGTTAGCATTGCCACCAAAGCATAGTTGGTAGTACTGTAGAGACTTGGGCGACTGTTGGGCCTAGATCAGGAAATCAGCCAAATTCTTTTGCCTTTATGGTGGACTCAATGAATGTCCATGTACTTTCATTAAGTTATTACTTTCCAATGAGATACGTGCTGCACGTCATAGCACGAACTGGATGGAGAGAGGGAATAGGGAGAAAACGGCAAGGCATTCCTAGTTGTTTGGAGGGGAATTTACAGCTGAGTAATAAAAGTTTACGACTGAAACGCTTCTCCCATTGGTTTTCGAAGATCACGTGTTATCCCTCCATGAACATGAACTTTTATGCCGTTGTCGTCTTCACAAATACGTCGTTCTGCTGGCCACCAGTTTCAATGAATGCGCTCACCAACAGCTTTGATGTTTTTGTAGCATTTTTATACAAATCAATGTTTTTCTTATTTGGCGTTGTTTGATAGACATCCTATCAGTTGACCCGTTGCCAGTTATGGCTCCGCTATAGTCACCGCCTCCCGTGCACCATCTCATCGTATCCTGGAAGTTGAGTTCAGAGAGATAAGCGGGCGGCTGAGATCGCTGTCTCCGTTTCTGGGCTAAACTATCGTGTTGTGTTAGACACCTTGGAAAAATAGCCGGTCAAATCTCACTGCGGGCGCTTCCTCAGTGAGCGTGCATCTGCATTGGCAGTCATCTGGCGAAACGTGGGTAAGTGCACAATTTATAACGTTAACTTATTATTGGTTTTGAAGTTTCTCCATTTGCCAACTAATTTCTATTGTGTACCTTGCTTGTTCATAATTACGCGTAAAAGATCAGTGCGTCGCCATCTCGCCATGGCTCTTGACGTATCTAAACGCTACTAGCTTTGTGTTGGCTACGTAGCATTCGGATGTCGGGCATTCTTGTGAAACCTGTGAGACTGTCTTGTAGACTGCGACTCATGGGCATGCATTTGACTTAGTGAAGTGCTAGCTTATTCAAAATATGGTATGAGAGAGAGGAAGTCTTTGGAATGGTGTGGCCAGAATGAGGAGTTCTGGATTGTTTGGACATTGTTGTGACAATAGCGGTCAGGGTTTGATCAGCCAGGTTACATACCAGATTTGACATCGTTCTGGCGGTGGCATAGGGTAGTTGTTCTAATACTTGATGGGACTGGCCATTTTCTGTCATATGAAAAAGTTTTAATGAAACTGACCTATTAGAGCGAAGAACAGTGAATATGACCAACTGGTAATCACTCAACGTAGTCACGTGGCGTAATGTTAGAATTGCTTTTTATCACTGAGATTTAAAACGAAATTATATATTCACAGCTCTGTGTACAGAGAGATAATTGGTAACTTATGGGGTGGAAGGTTACACTGCGTCACTGTATTGTTTATCTAACCGCTCTCTCCTAAACACACACACACACACACACACACACACACACACACACACACACACACACACTTGCACGCTTGCTTTGAGCAATTGCATTGGCGCACGCCCACCCCAACACAAAAAATGAACGTTAGAAATGTAACAGAAGCGTTTTTACAATTTCTGCATTTTTGATTTTCTGAACTGATTTCTTGAAATTATGCACCCCCCCCCACACACACACACACACACACACACACACACACACACACACACACACACACACACACACACACACACACACACACACACACGCAGTAGTAACTTAAACGACCACTGTGGGGCTATATCTGTAAATTGGCACTTTTACTATCAGCACCAGTACAAAATTCTAAAACATGAACATAAAAATTAGATATGAGGTTCTTACTCTGTCATGGCTGACTTACTACCATCATAGGAGTGTTAAGACTCCTTTGTCTGTTGTAGCCCACAGCTCAGGAGAATTATTTGCTGAACCAGCAATGTCATTACCCCCCCAACACACACACACACACACACACACACACACACACACACACACAGAGCACACAGATACACACACTTGCTTTTCCCCCCAATACTGCCACCTCGTGTCCATTCGAAAGCCTTGTTGAATCATGTAAATTAACTGTTTGTATTTGTTCAGTGTCATGCAACGTGTATATCAGCAGCAGTACTCAATTAAGTCATGAAATTCTAAATTAAAATGGCTGCAGTCTTACGTCTTAGTCTTAGGTGCAGTCTTAAGTCTGTCAGAACCATAGATCATCACTAGTGGTCATCGTGGTGTACGGCCTTATGTCATTTCAGTTCAGAATTTGGACTCTCTGGCACAATGTACATTTACATTTGTACGCATACAATATCGGCCACTTTATTAGCCTAAAACACGCACATTTATTGTCATGTAAATTTCTTCTTGCCTCTATGACTCATAAAGCTAAATAAAAATATTGAATAGGCTATATTTCTACTCACCATCTCATACAAAATTAAATCTTGTCCTGGCCTATTGTTTTCAGTTAACCTTTTTTCCGCATGTAATAATCGATGACCAGAGCAAGCTATATTTTTTCACATATGCAAAGGTTGCATGATATGTAAACCCTTACAATTAAGCCTTTGCCAATTAAGCTCATGTACCTTTCCATAGTTACGGATGAAGATAGGCTCTGACAACCTAAGGTTGTCCTTGTGTAGGCCTACACGTGATTGACGTTTAAGAACAATATAGGCTACCCCTTACACTGTAGCCTAAATTTATTACCCACTTGTTCGGACCATAAAGCCTCTCCGAATGACCTCTGGAAACATCTACAGGCCCGCTTTTTATTAGTTTGGTTCACATTGAATTGCGCAACAGCCTAGCCCAATATCGCAAGGAATTTTCTCTTTTCTCTTCACCTTTAAGTTATGAGTTTATCGACTATTGTCAGAATAGTGGAGTACAAAAGCTATTTAAAAGTGGGACAGCAGAGCCATTAACAGAAAAAACACTTTATTTAATATAATTTAATATCTTTATTTTATCTTTATTTAATATCTGATCAAAGTATGATGGATGTCAGTGATTGCAGCTTAATTTCACAATCTGTATGATTGTGGACAGAAATATTACGAAGATACACAATATAAACAAATGTAAACAAATTAAACACAATGTAAGCAAATTAGCCTACATATGTAGTAGCCTAAACAAAGCACTCAAAACATCTACTCTATACTTGTGGGCGATGTCGATGCTGCAGCTTCGCGTCACCTGAGACCTGTGTAGAAAAAGAGAGAGAGAGAGTTGTTTTCTTCTGGCAAACAAATTAAATTGAAAGAGACACAAAAGGAAATATAACAAAAATATATGTTGGAGCAATCGAGTTTAGCAGCGTGTAATTTCATTGATAGGAACATTTCAAAAGTGTGTGTGTGTGTGTGTGTGTGTGTGTGTGTGTGTGTGTGAGTGAGAGAGAGAGAGAGAGAGAGAGAGAGAGAGAGAGAGAGAGAGAGAGAGATAGCGAGCGCGCGCGCGCGCATGAGGGTGCGCCGCCTCAACCCTCTCTGGAAATAATCTGACAGACGATTGCCCACTACACTACCTTGGATTGATTTTCTTTGGTAGTTCTTATTGTTTTTCTGCATTCTGTGTAAAATGCACTTTTGTGCATTCCTCATCAAATAAGAAAATTCCCTGTAGGCCCCACCCATGTCTAGGCTACCGGAGAACTGAAATGATCTCATTGTTGTTGAAGGATGTCTTTGTGCAAACTGTCTTTGTCCAAATGGTGCAAACTGCAGTCGGCTATATTGGCATTCCCTATTCTTGAGAGTTAACATTTAGCTTTATGGCGTCTATGCTTTACAGAAGTAACACCATTTGGTCTTCCCAACGATGCTGTAGAATGTTAATGGACAGGGCAAGTCAATAGGCTATGACAGCAGTAGGCCAGACAGAAAATATTGAAAGCGACACGTTTTATGGCGAATGTAACAGGGCACGAGCCTTTCTTGAGTGTATTTAAGACTTCGCATGTATCATTACCCTACATTATAATTATGTGCAACTGTGGTTACATTTCAGAAAGTCTTGCCTTGTTGCCAGTGCTTTTAAGATTATAAATGGTGTACGCTGGTACAGATCATCCCTGCATGTTCCTTTGGGTCTGTCAGGGTTAAGTCAAACTGAACATTTTATTTCATCTACGTATGCCGTGGCAAGCCCACGTGATGTTTTTAAGGCGGCAATAAAACACTTAAACCCAAGTCTTTCTCCAGCCACACAGGTTTATCGAAGGCCTTGTTGGTTTGTTATGCATTACAGCAGTATGCTACACGACATGTCTTCTCTAACGTAAATACTTCTTTGGACAGTCTTTCGGACCGTAAATCTATGAAACAGTGAGATTTCTGGTGACTTTTGGTGTGCAAGCAAAAAGAGGCTTATATAGAAGATATGTACATAATGTATGATGTTAAGGCAGTTCTGCAGAAAATGCAAAAAAAAAGTACGGAGTGCATCAAACCAAAATGAAAACAAAAAAGGTAGGGTACTGACAAGTTTTGGCAAATACGCAATCCACTTGTAAATCTTTTATTCCCTTACCGTTTGACCCCATTCATCTGTGTTTTTCAGCCTATAATTCACATAAATCCAAATGACAATGCGATAGCTACATTCAAAATAGGCTATCAAGTTAACTGTAAATACATTGTGAAATACACAGTGGTATTATTAAATAAATGTCAAGTCAAAGTGAATGCCAATGAACAATCGATATCTTCGAATATTTAACTTTGCAACCTAATGCGTGTTGTAGACTAGACTAGTAAAGTGCGCTCTGAGATGTGTAAAACATTTGGCTGCATATTTCCTAGTCCAGTTGTGCTTTTTAGTAGTGAGTGTATTTGGTTCATTCACTAAGGCCTATGAGGCTATGCCTCCATATATTTTGAACTCCTCTCTGGCTTTTATCATGCAGCATGATTGACAGCATTGAATAACTCTGTACAGGCACAGAAGTGCCGCACTGTAAGTTCAAATCGTGTGTCTTTGAATAGTGCAATGTTACTGTATGTGTGCACATCCAGTCTCTGGTGCCCCAGTCGGAGCTTTTGTCTACTGAATAATTGTATAGGTTAATACATAATTGTTACATAAACATCTTTGTTATATGTTAGTATTGAGGATATGAGACTAGAGTCAGCGGTGGTGTCCATAGTTCTGCTTAATGTTTTTTTTTTTCCTCCATGAATACTATAGGAGAGAGACGTGTAGCGGTTCAAGACATCATATAGCCTATCCATCTGTTTTCTTGCTGATTAATGTTGGACTTTCTTGCTAGTTTTGTTATAGATTAAAAAAAATAGGAGAAATGATGCTTACGAGCTTTCCACAACCAGGACGTGTATGCAGAACGTTGTATCGCATCTGAAAAATACATTATAACCTACATTATGGTATTTTATTGAAATAAATATCTATTTATCGAAAAGGACGGTAAATTATTCTTAGCATCTGATTGATGGACAAATGGAAGTGCTGCGTTTAGTAGTTTTAATAGTGCTCATAATTTAGCAATAGTCTAGTTTATAGTGCAATATTGCTCATGATATAAATTTGATCCAAGCTAAGAGCAGAATAAAATCAATATACGTAAGTTACTCATAATGATTATTTCATGGAACGACTGTCATTAGTCCTACCTTTATAATAACGAATATTTCATATTGAGTGTAATTTTTTTTGCATGGCATTCCGGGATACCTTAAATTTTAGGTCAAGAATCCAGAGCAACATGTTAGGCAATATAGGATAATGAAAATGCATTTTTAAGGCAAAGTCACTGCGCGTCATATTCCTTAACTAGGCTAAATAAGCCATGGATTTCCATTTATCTTGTTGCTGTTCGTGTCCCTTTGTCAATTCTATGATGCATCCTTCTACAGGCCGCGCGCACATGGCTGAGTGTGCGTGTGCGTGTGAGCGAGAAAGGAAGGGAGACGATGTGAGCTCTCGAGTGCGCGCAGGCGTGCGCTTGCGTGTTTTCTTAAAGCTTTATGTGGTTTTACCAGAGGGCTATGAGAATACAAGCTACATGTTCCGCAGCACTCCCCGCTCACTATTGGTGGAAAATGGTCAGGTGACACTGTCATATTGTCCTTCTTTGAGCCAACCTTAGCTATAACACTTGGTTTGACCGTCTTTACTCGAGTATAGAAATTAATAATATTGAAATCTGAGTATCACCTGAAAGACCCGGAGATTCCAGGAAGTGCCATCTTATGCGACAGAAAAAACACACACTTACCCTGAAAGTAGTATCCTGACTTTGAGAGTGAGAGATAGATTAGTAGTTGAAGGAAAAGGAGACAGAAGAGTAAGAGCACACGTGAGGTCGATAGGGAAGGTATGAATTCGTATTTCGCGAACTCGTCGCTCCCCTGCCATTTATCGGGTGGTCAAGAAGTTCTACCAAACGTGTCCCTAAACTCGGGCGGCTATGACCCAGTCAGGCACTTCTCGTCCTACAGCTCTACCATGACTCAAAACCGGATTTACGCTTCGCCCTTCTATTCACCTCAAGATAACGTATTTGGGACGGGTCGGGGACCATACGACTACGGATCTAATATATTTCTTCAAGAAAAAGACGTGCTCCCTAGCTGCAGACAAACTAACATGGGACTTAACGCTCAGAGCCACATCACTCAGGACTACAACTTGGACCCTGTCAGGAATGGGGCACAAGAGCAGAAAGGCAACATTCAGATATATCCATGGATGCAGCGCATGAACTCGCACAGTGGTAAGTTTTACTAGGACTTGGGGAGAGAATGGGCTGGTTTTACGATATGTCCTAGCAACAGTGTGAGATTCTTTTTATGGCCCCATAAACCACTGCTGAATGGTTTGACAATAAAGGCCTTTTTTCAAAGAGGAGTTTCCCATTTGGCCTCTTTTTTAGCACCAGGGAACTGAAACGTGTAAATATTTATTTTTTTGGAAAAAAGAAAATATTGGACAATGTACAATGCAAACTCCACCAACCTAACTTAGCGTTTGTATTTTTGGGGCTATGTTTAATTAAACGTAGACTGATGACTGCGCTCGTCCCCACTTTGAAAATACCATATACTGAGAAAGTAATTTCTAAGCATTTTTTATGTGTTAAGAATTATGACCCTTAGTTTTGTTGAGGAAACTATTCATGTCACTTGTATGCGGTGTGTTGGATTTGTAACGTTGCAATGTAGCGAAAATCAATTCAGGAAAAGATGTTTGTCTGATTTGCCCTGTCATTGGCATTCATTGTTTTATTTATCGTTTACCATTTTGTTATTATTATGTTTCTCGGACTTAACAGGAGTCGGCTATGGCACTGACAGAAGAAGAGGTCGCCAGATCTATTCCCGGTACCAGACACTGGAGCTGGAGAAAGAATTTCACTTCAATCGGTATTTGACAAGACGAAGGCGCATTGAGATTGCCAACGCGCTCTGCCTAACGGAACGCCAGATCAAAATCTGGTTCCAGAATCGCCGTATGAAATGGAAAAAAGAGAGCAACTTGACCTCTACCGTTTCTGCGAGTGAATCCTCGGCTGAATCTCAAGAAACAAACAAGGAGACTGTTGAAAATGAGCCAGATGAGAAAAAGGAGGATTGATCCTCCTCCAAATTCCTGCATTCTGAACACTAACCAGAAGAGCAACAAAACTACCTATTCACGAGATTATACACATAAATGCATGATCAGCATTGTTACTCTGTTTCTCTGCCTCACCACCTCGTTTGTGTGTGTATGTATGTTTGTATGTACCCACTTGCAGGCGCACTTACTTGCACCCTCTTATAAATACATAAAACACGCACGCACGTGCACGCATACACACCAGCACGCACGCATGACGAGAAATGGCAAAACTACTTTTATGTAGTGCAGTTATGCAGTGAGAGGAATATGAGCAACTTTGTGTGTTTTTAAAGGCCCAGTTTCATCCGGTTGCCAAAAGTGAATTTATTGTTATCCAATAGAGCAGCCCATAAACAATTGATAGGGCGATCATTTGCATCTGCCTTACGTGTGAAACTGTAAACGGTGTGCCTCAGCGACCATTCCAAATATAATACACATTTCTGTTTACCTTTTTGCTGCTGTTGACAAAATGTTACAGAAAAAAAATAATAAATTTCATAATTTCTGATGACTGCCTTGATGGACAGTAAATACTACCTACAGCCAATTGCTCTTATTTGTATATATCAATCCACTGTTTGAGTAGGGATTTCAGTGTTTCGTTTGTCATTTTGTAAGTGTTAAGTAGGCTACATTTATACGCTTGTAGGACAAAGTGTCCAGGCAAACGCTTTGAAGTATATCATTCAAATTATAGCCTACAGAACAAAAAATCTCATTTTTAATGTGAATGTTTTCAATTGTGTTTTTATTTAATAAAAACGTGTTTCACAATTCTTGCAAGCTATTTTTATTTATTATACTATAGCCTAGCCATTGTCCACATAGATTATCTAAAGCTGACGCAGTGAGGTGGGTTCCATCTATTTGCCACTGTATAGCAATGGCGTTGAACCCTTCTTTTCCAGAAGGGAATGAAGATACAGAAAAATCTAATTTATTGGCTGCGTATGGCCTACTATAGTGAAGCCACAACATAAACAAAGGACAACCGAACTTATTGACCCGGTCCCATGAATTTATTTCCATATATAGTTTGGCATTTGAAGCAGCCTATAATAATAAATACATTTCTCAAATATTCACTGAAAATATACCAGTCCACGTTAAGACGTTATGACGGGTATACAAGTCAAGAACAAGAAGTCTTCAGGACTTAATTACTGCCATTACTTAAAGATGGTCGAATTAGTCACCATTAGTCTTGGAATATTTCAAATTAGAAATAAAGATTTCAGTATTCTGTTGTTTGCATCAGCCCATATTATAACATTATTATAAGCCTAAGCCATAGCTCTAGGCCATAAAGGCTGCGTCTGCGTAATGTTGCGTAATGTTGTCATAGTGTCTTTATAGTGGGCTATAAAGTGTCCTAGGCTAATATTCAAGGGGAAAAAAATATGAAAATATGAAATAAGGACCACTGTCGTTGTGAAGTGTTACTGAAAAGATGAAAAAACTTTGTACTAACTCTCTCATGGCAAATGGTAGACGTGGTGACGGGTTACCAGTGGAGGGGACCGCTTTGCCCAGTAGCAACACCAGATGACGCTCTTGGCTTACTGTCACCCCTTTCGCCCAAGCCCTAGATGGTCCCCTCACCACGAAGTTATCGGATAGGTTTTCTTCACCCATCTACAACTGCCTGGGGATCAAGCCAATTTATGACTGGCCAACATTTGCACGTGATTCTATTTAAGCGTCCCATATTTGGGCAGTCCATGTCGAATCAAGGGAGAAAAAAATGATTTCCCCACCTATAAATCCACGTATTTTAAGGACAAAATCCTTTCAACTTCCAAAGAGACACAAATCAATCGGAATAAACAGTCAAACCAACAAGAGCAGGTGGAGCTTATAGGCTACTTGTATACTTCTTACGCCACAGCGTGAATTGCGGCTGTAAATTATCGGAGTCTTTTTATTTTACATAAAATGAGTTCTTATGTCGAGAACTCATTTTATAAGCGAGCGCATGACTCTTACAACATGCACACCTTTGGCAACTATGATTCTCTCTCCGAGCTCCAGCAAAGCAATTACTGCCACGGAGGACTGGATCTGAGCGGAAACACCGCTGAACAGGCTTCCTGTAACTCCCTGAAACGGGAAGACATGAATGCATGCCTCTCCGTCCGGACCAGCACGCCACCCGAGCCCCCTTCACTGAAGCACGGTGTTGAAGGAGCTATGGAAGTGACTGCAAAGCCCAGCGGCGAAAAACGAGGAAACGAGATCAGGGAGGAACATGTAAGAAACCAACAAAGTTGTTCGTTCCAAAATTCGAATTCCAAGCAGCCACAAATATATCCTTGGATGACCAAGCTTCACATGAGCCACGGTAAAGTGTACCTTAAAATAATTTGATTTAGAGACTCAAAAATGCCCATCATCATACTAGACCCTTCACCACATATCTGTGCCTGTTTCATTCAGAGTTTTCGTTCTTACTGCCTACTGCAGGTCAAACGCAGGAAATAGTAAAACTCTTGCTCGTAAATTTTATGACAAAGCCATTTATTGCTCGTAAACCTGTCCTGTTACTGTGAAGAGGTGATCTGTGATCAAATTTATGTTGGTATGTTTATAATTGAATAGGACATCCAAAATTGTTAATACCACAAACAAATATTTGAAATAGACTACACACACTCCTTTCGGGTGATGTCTGTAATTATTGTTTTGCCTTTTAGTAACGTTTTCAAGTTTTAGTATAGCATAACACTGCTGTGACCTCGGTGTGAACTTCTCACCCTTAGCTCATCAATGGAAATAATACCCTAGTCTCTTATACTTGATACAGAAGTAGTTGAGTCACAGTGGTAGACTTTATGCTCTGCATTCACACTAAATATACTAAATAAGGCTTTTGGGAAATTGCATGGCTCATTTCAAAGTTAGTTATAAGCGGTTCTGCCATTACATTCAGTTATTCAGCAGGTAGCAATCCAACTGCTGTCTGCTTTCTCATTTTCATTTCCCTTGTATTTAACTTATAAGAGCAATGCAGCCATCCGGTAGGCCTACCTTTTATCACAAGATTTTTTTTATTATTTTATTTTTTTGGAAAAACATATAAGCGGGGGGGGCATCGATTTACTGAAAACTTTACTGTTTAGAAACAACAGTTTCAAACCTATCCATTCAAATTTCACTAGCAACATGCCACCATGCCATAACCTATCAACAGGTGCAAGTATCATTCATCTCAATAGGGAAAACATTATGACATTAAATATGTACCAGTACAATCCCTCATGGTTTCTTCGTCTGAACTGACTTTGTAACCCATATTTTTCTAATGCCACTTCAGAAACCGAGGGTAAACGGTCACGAACCAGTTACACCCGCTACCAGACATTGGAGTTGGAGAAAGAATTCCATTTCAACCGGTACCTCACTCGTCGCAGGCGTATCGAGATCGCCAATAACCTGTGCCTGAATGAGAGGCAAATAAAAATTTGGTTCCAAAACAGGCGCATGAAGTGGAAGAAGGATGCAAAACTGAAATTGAAGGAATCACTATGAAGTGTTGTGTTTTAGGCGTGTTGCTTCTCCTGTTACTTAAGATGGGCAAAGTTAAAAAGAAAATAAGCATACGTTCTAAAAAATATATATTTAGAAATTTGAAATATATTCAAAGAGTAAATTATTGTTTCGTGTATGCTGTGGATGTATGGCTGGGTGTGCCAGTTGTAGGTCTGAGTGATTCCATTTTCATTCATTTTTGGTCGCATTGCCATAATTTTAGTTCTTTGAAATATAAAGATGTAGTCTTAAATGGAGGATACTGGTACGGGAATGAGCACTCCCTATCCAAAGACACACCCACCTTTATTTGTCAAGGCCGTGTTTCATAATGTGCACGGCTACTGTAATTAACTGTACAGTTAACATTGTCGTCATCTCATGATGACATTATGCTATATCATGAACTTTTTACTTTTATAAATTATGTTATTGTCTGTATTATTATCACTGTGTGATTGTGTATTTTGCGGTTGCGCATGTGTAAACAGCCAACGGCTCACTCCAATAACCCCGAAACCTGTGTTGATGATGAGATAGTCCAGAAGTTGTGTCAAACACATGTAATACACAACTTACACTGCTTATAAACCCTACATATGCGATTCACGTGATGTTATTTCTGCTGCACCCCCCACCCCTACACACACACACAGACTCACCACCACTACCATTGTGTCATGATGGTGAACAGTATGATTTCATAAACGGACCTTAATGTCTTCCTATCTCAAGCATTGCAAGTTTTCTAACTGCGAATTTACATGTATGGCTCTTGGGATTGTTTTGTTCTAAACTTCCCTCAATAAACTTCTTTGAATTACTATTCAGTCGTTCTGTATGGTGTGTTTCTGTATTCATGTCATATTCATGTTTAACAAGGATGACATTGTCCAATACAAACCAACAAATATTTCCAGAGCTGACAATGTCACTTTGGTGTGTAGGCTATTCGCTGATATGAAAGTGAAATAGCCCATCCTAATTCTGATCAGAAGACTAAAGCATACTTCTATTTTTTTTTTTTTTTTTTTGAGCACAACGGATTAATTGATTCGTCTGAGATTATTGTGCGATCAAAAGGATATCATACTGTAAAAGCTTGTTTTAAAACAGAAGTACCTATGAGTTATACTGTGAAACACCGCCAGCCTCAATTAAGTCGGGCATTATTTACAGTTGCTCCTGCTCTCAGACAGATGCTAATAAAACTTTATGACCTCAATAAAACTTCACTGTGGTTCCTCGCACCCTTCAAACAATCACGACAGCTTCCTGTTATAACAGACCTACGTGGAAGCATATGAGGAGTTTTATAGTTGCGCTTTGATGCTTAAAAGGCAATATAGGCTTGCTGATGTAAAATAACTAATTATCCTACTAAATTCATAGGCCTACTTGTCTGTCATTTCTAGGGTTGTATTTGCACTGTATTTTGTAACGTCATTGACCATACATCAGCTGACAATTGGGTGTATAAGTTGAAGGCTTTGGCAATTCGTTATTGTATGTGCCAAATGATCCATGTTTCATGACAAAGATGTGTTTTTATGAACACAGCAAGAGAAGACATTTGTAGGTTACAATTTTGTGAGGAGAAAGACATAACCCGTTTAGACTAAAAAAAATAAGTAATAATAGCCTAAAATGGGAAATAAACTCATGGTAGGCTACTATGCAGTATGCAATCTACATGTCCAAATATTGGTGTCCAATCCGCTTAAAAAAAAAAAGGAAAAAGAAAAAAAAAAAAAACTGAACAGATCGAAGGTTGTTTCATAGGCTATTTTCAAATTCGAATCTCCTTACAACAAGGCCCACACCAGATGAAGACGGAGAGTAGCTTAGGTCTGTTTTTTTCTCAGGATGAAATATTAAATTAGGCCTACTCACCGTTTAACTGAAGTTTCACTGTACGTGTCCCACTATCTACAATACAGGCCACAAGCTCACATTCAGTGCTCACAGCACGATTATAGTATGTGAGCAACAGTGGTTGTTTCCTTATAAAACACATCCCTTTCTGTAGCTTTCTTTTCACGTATTTTAAACTTTTGAAGGTTATTTATGCTAGTTGCCTAAAGCAGGGCCGATGAGTGGCTCACTATGAACACGTGGTGTCATTAAAGTGGGGTTTATGGCCTGGAAGACCTGACAAAGCCTCAATATATTTACATCATATATAATCTTAACTGTCTGGAATCGCAGCTGCTGACTCCTTATCTGTGAGAGTAAGGCACAGACACTGTTTAGTGTGGATTACCTTGTGGCGGGTTCTGTACGACCATAGCATCCAGCGACTTAAAAATATGGATACTAAACATTTGCGGTAAGTTAATACGTTTATTTCTGTAGCCTATAAATCGGTGATCGGCGAGGACCAGTAGTGAATTAACGGAGCTTATTCACTAATGCTATTTTGCGTGATTGCATATGGGCAAATAAAGTTTAGTTTAGATTACATGGTCCTCTGTCTGTACCTCATTGCATAACTTTTCAGAACACCTGTATTGTCTCTTGCATAGAATTTGGCTATATGGGAAATTGTTCTTGTCGCTGTAACCTATTTGCACTTTCATTGTGCCTTTTTGACCTAGGCTATAACAGGGTCGGACTGTTCCTGTTAGCAGTCTAATTTCAGTAAAGTAGTCAAGTTTTGGGTGCACTTTTAGAAACACCGTGCTGTAGTCATTCTGTTCAGCTATCAGAAGCTATTTTAATAACAAAGCTATTACATTCCTTGTAGACGTAAAGGTGAGAACTACTATTGGATTCAATGAAATTGACTTGTCTTATAGAATATTTCCTAACCTTTTTTGTACTTTTCTTAAAACAACGGCTATGGTGTGTGCATGATCTACAGATAGGTCTGGGCGTTCTCTGTTGTGGTGGTTTGAGGGGCGGGGAGAAAGGAAAGCGCTGCCAGAAGGGTCTGCCATTTCCATGGGGTCATGTACAGGGCAGCAGGAACATAAAACAAATCATTGGCATAGAAAGGTCAGCCATTGAGGATAATCACAACCCAGCGAACAGACGTTCCCTTGCAAGAATTCAGTGTCCACATGACATGCTTTTGTGTAGGTTCATGGGAGTCAGGAGTTTTAAATTTTAACTTAAAATATGTAGAGGCAAACTATTAAGTCAAAATACTCACACTCAGGCAAATACAAAATGTTAGCCTTGTTACCCAAAAAGTCTATTGACAGCAAAGATGTTTTTTTTCATCAGGAGCAGTAGTCTATAATGTGAATCTGGACTGGCAGTGATCCTAGAAAAGACCCACCATAAACAAATCTGCATATTCAATAGTAATCCAACCCATTCAGTTTTCCTTTCACTTCCTGCCCCAATGAGGGGTAAGCCTAAGTGAACTACTTGCAACATCAATATGAAAGTGAAACACAAAGGCACCTTCTGCTATGGTTCAGCTAATTGGTAACCTAGAGTTAGTAAAGTATTTTTTTAGATAAAAAAAAACAAAAAAACAAATAAATTAGCTAAAACTGATATTCCATTTCATGCTCAGTTTTTAAAGGCAGGCCTGCATATGAACTTGTTGTGTAAAGTACTTGATATCAGTGTTGTATGATTTCATCAGAAGGTCTTAAGGACTGAATCATGTGTATGAGGTAGCCTATACATCAGGGCCGGTTGTAGCCTTTTCGCTGCCTCAGGCCAGATTTGAGTTTTGCCCCCTCTTTTCTTGAAATGCAAGTGAAAAACTAAAGTAATTAAGTAATAAATGTACAGTATTGCATTGCCCCCTTGATACTTGGTGTCCCAGGCGATCGCCTAGTTCATCTATGCCTAGAACCAGCCCATACATAACTGATGGAGTATGCAAGTCAGGACCTTGTCTTGTCCCATGAAAAGAGCACTGACATCATGATGTGTATTCTTTGACTGTTTAAAACTTGATTGCCCACTGAGCATAGCCTGTATTGACTTATAGTGACTTCCTTCTCACAGGTTACAAACAGGAAGTCAGATAGGAAAATATCACTCTTTTTCAAAGTCGAGAATGCTTCCTTGGTTGAACACTCGCCTTGGAAGTCGTACACTTCGGAGATGAGGTTCCAACAGTGCATCCTTGAAAAATTTATGAATAAGGGGGTCCATTCTCACTAGAATTTTAGAAGTATCCTTGACATTGGTACAATTCCTTGGCGACAGATAATGACGTGAAATATTAAAAAAAAGCAGCCTTCGAAGCATGCTTCCTCGACTTTGAGAAACACTCTATATTTCTTAGAGAATCATTTAAAAGGGAACTTTGGAATACCATGCAGTGTGGTCGTTGAACTGCTGACTGTTCAAACCAGGACCACAATTCCTTGTGTAGGACGGACACACTATATACTACTTTATTAGTTCAGTTTGATGCCTGCAGGAGTGCACCAATCACAAACTGGCATTGCGGTCTAAGTTTAACTGAGATAAAAAAAGACTTGAGGATGATGAGGATGAAAAGACTAAAGACTGACACACGTGAATCAGAATTCCAAATGAAATATTGATCTAGCTTGTTGGCCTCTGTGGTGAATAGATGGTTATGCCCACATTGTTGGTTGTAAACAGGTGATCATGTCATGTTGTTTTAGCATGGTTTTTACAGCTTTTTGGTGAACATGAATGAATGAATGATTGAGTGAAGGAATGAAGGGTTGTCTCTAAGGACCAGACAGAACTGACACATAAGTAATCTTGCAAAATTGATATTGACTACAATCCAACCCATGTGGTTATTGTGCTCAGATGCGTGATAGTAGTTCAGTAGTCCAAGCCTGCTTGTTTCTGTGGTCATTTGTTAGATGGCAACCAAAATGGAAATAGCATAGAGTTTGGTTTGATGGGAGCCTGGCTTTGGCCATCCCCTTGGTCTACGCTGAAGGGAGATGATTGTGGAGCGGAAGTACATAGGAAGGCAAGGCCAGGCTAGTTTGATGACACTATTCAGGAGAATTAATTTCACATGACGGGAACATTTCCAGGGGTGTGAAGATTTCACAAAGTCTCTCAGCTTAAGAAGCTTTACACTACAAGGACAAATGTCTTTATTGTCATTGGACATACAACAACATGCATCATCATACATAACTAAAATGTAAAGATATCAACATCCACATTAAATACCGTACCATGAAGTTTGGAAAACCATGCATATTAGTAGCCTATAAAATAACAGAACAATGCATATACAATTAGTATCAGCATCCATCATATTTACTGTATACTATATAGTGTTGTATGTGTTTCATAACATTAACATTTTGCTACACTGTGTACTCAATGACTCTTACACAAAATATGGACGTCTTGACAGGTGATATCTTTGTCTTGTTATTTTTATCTAAGAAAAAATATATTTGTGT
Organism: Sardinella longiceps; assembly: GCA_027497455.2. NCBI lineage: Eukaryota > Metazoa > Chordata > Actinopteri > Clupeiformes > Clupeidae > Sardinella > Sardinella longiceps. The sequence goes on from JAODXP020000018.1 coordinate 3,726,603, forward strand.
AAAAATCTGTATACTTTAATACTGTAAGCCCAAAAACAGGAAATATATTTAATGTGAAGATTAAAAAGATTAACATTAAAACATTAAAGTCATTGGTGAGTGAATACCTGACATTGAAGTCAATGTGTCAAGCCAGAAATGGAGATCAGTGTGTATTATTGTGGGCTTATGAAAATATGCAGCCCTGATATGATCACAAATATTTGCTTAAAAGAAAACACTCCTTGTTAATGATGAGGTGTTTATGAAGATTATAGCATGATTAATGTGAATTAGGCTTTTATAGAAAATTCTATCATTTAAAGTAAATTATTCAATGCAAAATGTAAGTGGATTACTTTCAGACACTAAAGACACCTCTCTCTCTCTCTCTCTCTCTCTCTCTGGTTTTAAGAGGAATTTGTGTAATCGCCTCTAGATTCTTTGCATTGCTTAATAATAAATCGTTTCATTCTTGAACTCTTCAGATAAACCTAGATTTATGCGCCAATAGGGGGTGCTGTTACATGCCCTCCTTAACAGAACAACTGACTTTCTGTTTAACAAGGTCATACTTCTGTGGCATGTACTAAGGACAGGTAGCCTACTAATAAATATCACAGAATCTGAATGGAAGGTCAACATCAAAACATTAGACTGTGGCCATCTGCGCAGGAGAGCGTGGTGGAAACACGCTTTTATAGGCTACTGTTATAGCTAACTATTAAGTCTAAATCCTTGGATACCGGAAAAAAACAAGCATCTCCGTTGTAGTGGTACCATACATTCTAAGACACAAAAATAGACAAATGAAACGTCTTAACCTTTTGTAATTTATCTTATTTAAGACGATTCCTTGGGAAAAGGTGCTGATCGTTTTGAGGACTACACCTGGAAACGAACTATGAGCTACCAATCCTTAAAAACACTGTTTTATAACCTAGGCCCTACGATTATTTTCTTGCCTTTAATTGTGAAAAATAATTTAGGCCTGTACTACGCGCTATCCAACTTGGTTCTGCAATAATATGGAATGGAATTATAACAAGACTGACACACACACACACACACACACACACACATGGTAGAGGCCAAGTCATTGAGTAAGCTCTAATTAAAAGCTATCACCTTTGCATTTAAAATTTCTGGACAATACATTGAACATTTCGAATTAAATTTTGATTATTCTAATGCCTAAAACAAGGCTGCGGAACTCTTATTTTCTTTGTTGTCCTTCAAGCATCTTGCCTCATGTCTGCGTTCATCACTGTAACTAAAAATACGCCAATACATTGGCGAAATGACACCGAAAATAACCTGCGCTAAATGCAGTGGTTTGTCCTAGTTTGGGAGATCACGCCCTTGGACTGAACGCTTAAATTATCTTGCAACGTGCCGAGACAGAGACAGAGGAATGTGACACAACGAAAGAGATTGGGAAAATTAATATTTTATCATATTTGATTTGGCTAAAGATCAAATGTTTATATGATGTGTTGAAATTGCTATGTCAATTGTATTACGAAGCAAAAGCACCATGCCAATTTGACAATTTTACTCTGCTATGGATACGATGTTTGACAATAGATCTCAATAATGTATAGGTTACTTTAGTTTTGAAACAACTGAAACAATAGCCTATAAATATATTCTTCGTGAAGTTGTACATATCCAAGTTTGACATGACTCATTTCAAAAACTGTAAGAAAAAGTACAGTAGCCTAAATAAAAAAAAATGTAATAGTAGCCTAACAAAAATCCAGCTTCTGTCAAGTGTCCAGTTGCGTCTCACTTGTTATTGCAACAACAAGTGTAAACAGAGAGGTTGCATAAATCAAGAGAAAATCCACCACTTGTTTTTAAACATAATTACCTTTCTTTTCAGCACAGAAGTAAACGAAGACGTGAGGTGACGTGAGGAGGACAAGCCAACCTAAACAAACTCGTGAGTGTTTTCCCCACTATGTTTACCACATTGCACTCATGTTTCTCCGTGCTGAACGGTATAGCGACACAGAGGGCAGTGTTCACTGATGATGCCGATAGACATTGGCTGACGGGAGGCTAGAAAAGTTCACCATGCATAGGCAGCGAACCTTTTTAGGCAGTTCATCACCATAAAGATATGCCCTCACTCCCAGTAGGTTAAGCAACATAAAATAACACGTTATAATAATAATAATAATAATAATAATAATAATAATAATAATAATAATAATTTGGGGTTAAACAGCATATATTGAATCATGCACTGGTCTATTATTGCTCTATAAAAATCAAAAGCCTGCTGATGTAAAATGGCTAAAGGTAGCCTATACCTACAGTACAAACATGCTTGCACAGCAGAGATTTTCTTCTCTCTTCAGCTGAACCTTGAGGAACTTGACACAGTGAACAGCTGTGGAGTAAATCAAGATTTAACTGTATATAAATTAAACATTGCACACTGTGAGAACCTCCGGAGTTGCCTCACATCTGCAGATTGCAGCCACTGTGGCATTCCAGGTCATCAGAGACTCCAATACCTTCTTGATGCTGAATCTTACTTGCCTGTTCTTTTAAAGGACATTATTCACAGCGACCTTTTAATTCGCATGTAGGCTATTTCTACTTTGCGAAGGTATTCATATTAGACCATACAATCAAGAAACAATGACGAAAGTCAAAATGGCATGCAGCATCACAGCTGTCATCAGAAGCACCTTAAGCAAATAGTGTCTTAAAGGGCTAATAGAAAGCTGTCCTCTCGGTGATCTCCGTGAATATTAAGAATTATTAGTTATGAGAAAGCCTTGTAATTATGGATATTTGTAAATAACACTATTGTTATTGTCAATTTGGAAAAGTAGATAATCGATTTGTAGCTCCATTTTGATCAACGTCATTAAAAGAAGTTGCAGCGAATCGATTAACTTGTCTACACCTGAACTCTGCCACAGCTAGTCAATAGACATGTCCCTCAGGGGCTTAGTCTGTCTTGGACTTAGGTCCCTTCTAACAAATAATTGATTTTAAAAGACTGAGATTGGACATTTTCACATCACATTTACTTATCTTGATGAAATGTGTGCTGATGCTTTTCACGAATGTCCATTTGCAAGAAAATCGAGAAACAGTAGGCCTATGGCTAGTAGCTATAACCTGGTTGGATTTTGCATAACTTACACCATTGCAAAGAAAACGGCACTCTATCCACTCATAAAATCCCACAAAAAAACTTTTTGCTCTGTCTGCCATATTGTAATGAAATCCTACAGTGCGTAGGTGTGCGTATATGGTCCATGCTGTGATGTGTTATCTATCTGTCTGTCTATCTATCCTGTTCTTTATACTTAAACTTAACTTGGCTTTCTTTTTCACATACATGCACTATGCGTCCTACATGTAGCCTATAGTCTGTTTCTTTGATTGGGAGTCCACGGGTTTCTGAGTAGAAAAGCATTTCCCAACATACAAATGAAACATCAAATTAGTTCGCCCGCAGGCTTCGTTTTCCCCCTCTAGTCCAACATCATAACTAGTTATTGAACTAGGTGCTAGATCCAAAGCCATTTGTGTGCAGAAGGAATTCATCGCCACTCCTCCATCAATAACTCCGTGGCAGTGAACTATTGGAACGAGTCAAGCGCGGGAGGTGAAATGCAGGTCAGGCTGTCTAACTAATATTAAAATGCGCCCGCTGCACTGCAGAGGGGGCGAGTGGGTGCAGGGAAGGCGTTTCAGACTGGTATGGTGAGCGAAAAAAAATCCCAAATGATATTCTGAGACCGAAACGGACAATTTGTAAGAAAAGTGTATCCTATGTGTCCCCAACACGGCTTGTTTAAATGGCGAATCGACTTTTTTATCAGTTAAGGTAGGCAAATCAAAAGGTTGTTAACATGTAACTGTGTTAAATGCTCTGTTATCCACCCTAGGAAAAAAAAAAAAAAAAAAAAACAGTTACCACCCTGTTTCTAAAGAAAATTCCTGTTCACGTTTTTTTTCCTAACCTTGCACTCCTTGTAATCATGTTTTTTCTAAAAAATAATAATAATAATTGACCAAAATGTATGCAGGTTACTCAGCGGTCATATGGTAATGATGGGCGCAGAAGAGAGTGGGGCGACAATGGAAACTTATTTTTCATCTGCGCTGTCACGCGTCCGCTTTGTGTCCAGCGTGTTTGCGACTGAATATTCATAGTGTGAGGGGCACCTCAAAGGTTAGGACTTGATAGCATCTGATGGCAAAAAGACCCCCCTCTCAATCTCAGGCTCCCTTACTCTCACACCACATTCCCATTTCTCTCCTGGAGGTTTTGGTTAACATTAGTTGATTAGGTTTGATTTGCCTGAACCACGTAACATTGTTGTTTATTATTGTAATGATAACAGAAGTTTGACAAATTAGGCCTATAAAACTGAAAAGAGGAAACCACCTAAGGTGGTTATGGAATGTATTCGGTTGATTCTTAATCAGGCCATTCACTCAAATAGTGAACCTTATCTGTAAATTAAGCACAAATGTACATATTGTATAACATAATCTCAAGCAGTAGCTTTATTTAGCAAAACTATTGACTGACAGCATGCGATGCTCCTATAAGAAGAGGGTTTTCATTCGTCTCTGCATGCTATTTAAAACGCAAGACAAATGAGACTGCTGCGTAATAAATGGAACATGGAACAATACTCCATCCTGAGAATAATTCAAAGATAGATTGAACTGGGAAAATGTTGACGTTGGACTGAAATCTCATTATACAAAGATGTACGAAATGAATTTGTACTTAAGTAGTCCTATTTAGTTTCAGTAAACTTCAGGAAAATATTTGAGAATGTTTATTTTAGCCTAGTGATCACATTCCCGCTTTTCAAGAGGTTGTGACTTTTCTGTAGGCTGTTGCTTTGAGGTTGTCAACATACAGAGGAATGCATGTCTGTCTTTCTTTTTTTTTAATGAAGAGCACTGTCACCCTGCCTTCCAACTTCCTTACAAAACAGTTGTCTATATGTACCCTGTAGAACCGAATTTGTGTGACAGGCAAATAATCGCAAATGCGTCTCTACAGGAATACATGGGCAACTCAAAAGCTACAACGGTGAAGTTTCCGATGTCCATCTTGATTTTATCTTCAGTCCAATTAAACTCGAGAGTTAGGAACGTGTCTGTATTCTGAAATGTATGGAATGCCAGGCTGTGTGTCAGGTTTTGTACACTCTCCTTTAACTCCTTCCAGCTGAGAAACAAGTTATTTAGTTCCAATAAGTGCTGTGTTGTAACACAAGAATAACCTCTTATTGTAGGCATATAGGCAGAAATGGGGACTTTTTAGCCCAGATTTTTAGTGATAGTCAAGGAGGCTCTGAATCCCTGTCTCTTTTCTCTCGAGGACATTGATTTGTGTGGCCTTCTATGGCCCCATAAACTCCGCTAAGGTGCTGCCTAAGCTACCAATCCAATCAAAGTGCACTTGACCCATCAACCCTATAAGGGTCTTCTGTCATTTTTACAACTTAATGAACAAATAAGAGAAAGCAGTTCAGATATCAACAGTTGGCCTGATTCCCTCAGTGAATTCTAGATAAATAAAATAGCCTACTTCAGGTAAACTCTCAAAAACATTTAAGCAATATTCCTCTTCAATGTAGTTCTAACGCGGTATCTTAAAGTTTTTACTTGCCCCCCCCCCCCCCCCCAAAAAAAAAACACATGACGTCATGAATATGTACTCAGTCTTTGAACAGTGAAGATTTAGGTGCCAATATAATCAGTTTGGCCTTATTAAAGCTGTCATCATCAATACTGTTCAGTGTTCTGTGGGACATAATGCTTTACATTCAAAAATATTCTTTATTGTTCTATATCCATGCCTGAACCATCCTGCTGACCCAAGCACCAAAAGCGTGGTGCCCCATAAATAGCCTATATATCACTTGGAGGTAAGGCCTACCTACTGATCTTAATGAGCGGATGCTGGCTACCGGAGGCAGGAGAGAGAGAGAGAGAGAGAGAGAGAGAGAGAGAGAGAGAGAGAGAGAGAGAGAGAGTACAATGGCGACAAATGAATGTGTATTTGGAATCATCTTTGGTTCCTTATCCGGGGACTACCTCTCACACTGCTATTGGGCCACTACATCACGTGGTAAAAGTAACTTTACAGGGTTGCTCGCTAGTAGGAGGGCTTTATGGAGCAGAAAAACGACAAAGCTAGAAAAATTATTTTTCACTCCAGAAATTAATGATCATGAGCTCGTATTTGATGGACTCTAACTACATCGATCCGAAATTTCCTCCATGTGAGGAATATTCGCAAAATAGTTACATCCCAGACCATAGTCCTGAATATTATAGCCGCGCGAGGGACACTGGCTACCAACATCATCACCAGGAGTTGTATCCTCCACGGTCAAGCTACCAGGAGCGCCAGTTTAACTGCCCAAGTATCCCCGAACCGGAGACCCAAAGAGGACATGGACTACCACACACTGGGCACCTACTCACAGGCAAGGGGCAACCCGCCTCATGTGAACCACAGATACCTATGTCCCCATCCACCCCACCGGCTGCTTCAGCCGCCTGCAGCCAAGCCACACCGGAGCATCCAAACAGCACAGCCTCTGCCAAGCAGCCCGTAGTATACCCGTGGATGAAGAAAATTCACGTCAGCACCGGTAGGAAACTTGCGTGTTTCTGTGCACCATCCAGCTCTCTCACCCTCCTACATCTCTCCCTTTCTGCCTGCCTCACTCCCTCTAACCCATATCTCTGCAGCAGCTCCTGCTACGATAGGATAGAAGCCTTTGAAATGGCACAACTGAGGTGGATTTACGACTCGGCTTTGGTAATTACACCCACCATAAATTTTATAGCCGAGCTATACTCTGGGCAGCCGTATCACCATGTGGCTCTCTTGTTATGTATGTGTGCGAAAGGGAGGGAGAGTTGGGACAGAAAAAAAGCTTTGTAATGTTGCATAAATAATTCAGCACAGATTTCGACGCGAATGTCTCTACAACTGTGGAGATATATAAGTTTTAGATATATTTAAATCCCCATTCCCATCATGTTCCACTGACACCATTTCAAAGACCAAAACAGTCTTGTTTACCCTCTTCTTCCTTCGCTGCTTTTCTCCCTTTCTTTCTTTCTTTGCTCTTTGCTTACATTCTCCTCTTTCAGTGAATCCCAATTACAATGGAGCGGAACCCAAGCGGTCTAGAACTGCTTACACCCGCCAGCAGGTTTTAGAATTGGAGAAGGAATTCCACTATAATCGCTACTTAACACGACGAAGGCGCATCGAGATTGCTCATTCCCTGGTTCTCTCCGAACGACAAATCAAAATTTGGTTTCAGAACCGCAGAATGAAGTGGAAGAAAGACCATAGGCTGCCCAACACAAAAGTCAGATCGTCCTCTTCCACGGGCATATCCAGCGGGTCCAGCACAACCTCTGCAGTCAGCATTGTAGGAGCAACCTCGGCTCCAAGCACCATGTCAACTACCGATGAACTCTCCGGAACCGACCGTGGCGAGGATATTACAAGGTTATAAAAACAATTTCATGAAGCAGAAATAAATGACTGATAATTTATAGAATATAATATATTTTGTTTTCGTAGTTATCTTGTGCGTAAAAGGGATTTCCATGTAGCCCACAATTACATGAAATGCATGTTATCTAGCATGGATCAATGCGAACACCACTGGATTTTTTACGCGATACAGGGTTTAATTTATTTAAAATGGAGGCAAAATGTTTTGTATGAAAATGCTGTTCTGGATGAAGCAGTAAATGGACATTATATCTAAGTGTTTTTTGTGGACCACAGTCTGCCCACAGCTGCCAAGGTGAAGTGCACAATTGTTCTATTTATTTCATATTCAGGATTGGAGGACATTCCTTTTTGTATTTCCATGCTACCGCCGAGAAGAGAAAACGCTGATCTTGAAAGTAGCTCATTTGTTTATCTGAAAAATAACTGAAATACTGTGTTACTCAGCGTATAAAAATTAAATTATTCTTTGGTTATGTGGTGATGTTGTGTTTAGGCTATTAAAGCAGATCATTGTGAGATGCAATAAAATCCAGTTTAGTGTTGTGATAATCATATTGGTCAATAAAAAGTGAGTGTCTCTTAGTTAAAAAAAATGCTTTGAGTGAATATCATCCATGTTTAATTTAGGCCAAATGTCCATTCTGTGAATAAACCCTGCCTGAGCAAGAATTGGAATACATCTGTTTGGAAATAGGACGACAGTAATGTTGAGGAGAGACGTTGAATTAAATACTTAATATTGCAATACAAACTAACCCAGACCATCCCACGTATGCTTTATATAGGTAGGCTACTGAATGATAGTAAAGTTCTGGAATCAATCACTTGTTAATTAATAATTAGCTATGTCTCTTTCTGCTTAAAATACCTTGCCATAACAATAGCTGGTTTGGGTGCTTCTGCTCTGGTCATCACTTTTGCATTCGATTATAATAAATAGTCTGGGCCCTTTCTTTGAGATCTTATCAGGGCTGACTGCAGTGGACAGTTCCTAGCTCGATATGGAATTGGACACACCTCGCAATGTCTTTGAAAATCAATGCCAGTGGTTTTTTTGTTTTTTTTTTAAGGACACCAAACCCTTTGTTTAATCGTGTGTTTTCGCCTCTGCAAGACTGCTGTGCATTCGTTGACTCAACATCAGCATCATTATTTGCAGGGGTAGTAAGCATTTGGTGATGCAATTAAAGTCCCATCACTGCATGACATGAAAAGAGACCGTAAGTCTCTTGAAATAACATGTTTGTCTTTAACAAATTTCAATTTTGTCTGATCTGACCTAGGCTTACAATTTTTAGTTTGGGAATAATTGTATAGGCTAATCTGAGTGGTGTAGTGGTGGCATAAAGCGTTGGGCACTCTGCGAGCCATTTACTGAAAGTAGCAAATAAAAGTAGCCTACACTTTTAGGCCTAGGCCTTTTAAAGGTTGATGCAAACCTCACAGCGATGCAGTAAGCGATAATGTGAAACGCAAGTGCACCCCATAGCATAAGTCAAATGTTTGTATGGATAGGCTATAAATTCATATTAAAAACAGTCTTTCTGGCTAGGGGGTCTTAAGTGCTAAGTGGCATGTGTTGTTTTTTAAGGCTACATTTCCCTTGCTGCTCTTCCTCCAAGAGCTTTTTTAAAAGTGGCGCTGGCCAGTGCTCCACACGACGTCATTACGTCCTCTTTTGGAGTGTGTTATCTAAATAGAGGACTCCACGAATCCCAGCATCCCAATCGGCTAGTATGGCTAGACTACATTCAGTAGGTTTTCAAACGATTAAATGATTTAATCCAATATGTTAATGAAGCAAATGAGAACAAACTCCCAATTTAATGTATCTAATCTTAGATTTGTTTTTCTTTTTACATTAAATATTTTTGTCTGATGCACTCTCAATACCTCAGCGCCCTCTCATATTTATTTGAGTTAAAAAAAAAATAAATAAATAAATAAAAATAGCATATAACCGTGTTTTCTCTAGGCCTAAGCACGTATAGCCCTAAATGTGTTTGAAGATGTACAGCAAATGAATACTGAATTTGATGGATTGTAAACCGGTGTGACTTGAATGAAGATTATACAACGGCCTACTAGGTGGGGGGCTGAGAAGCACAAAGGGAAGAGGTATTCTAGATCATCAATCACCTGCGGCAGTGTTCGAGTCAATCGCACTGGAATATATTAATTGTGTTTACAGGTATTTCTGAATACATCGTTACCATCCACACACCTGGTGTAAGTCTCGACATAGCTTTTGACACTTAAGTTCCAGCAAGTGCAAAAACGAACGTTTATACACCAATCTGACTTGGCCATGACTTTGGAGAGGCACGTGAAAGGCCCCAGTTCTGAGGCCATTATACCACTGGACAGCGGGAGAAATTAATGTGCATGCCTAAATCGCTGCATCCCGATCATCCTTTTCTAGATGCTGTCGCCGCCATGTCGCGAAGCTGAAAAGGTACTTTATTGAAATTTCGGGTGAGAAGCGAGAAGGCCGAGTTCATTTCGAGGGCACATTTTCTGTTCCATTAAGTTCATTTGAGCCGGGATGGCCGACCTCTCCCACCCCGTGACCTGACTGCATCTCTCAACATGTAGCCTACCTTCTGTGCTTGCCCTCATAGATTTCCTTGGGCTCCACCAGTGCGCTTTCTTTCTTTGTAGGCTGTGCAGTTGTATGAATGTGGCAGCGCGGTTAGGACATCTGACTGTGTTGTGCTTTTGTTGCTAGTTGAAGTGACCTAAGTGTGCGGTGAACTATCGGGCAAATCTCGACAATTGTGCGCCCAGCGGTAACTTTGGCCCTTTCCAAGAGCTTTCACACGTGGGAGACGTGGCCTTACCCTCGGAGACTCAAGCCATAGTGAGTAGAGATACCATTTGTATTTGAACTGCGGAACGGGAGATATTGGAAGATGTAAATGGATCACTCTATTAGAAAGTATGCATTTGGTTAATTTTTATTTTAAATGCAGACCAGGAAAAAATCCTAAGCTTTTAAGTAAAGTCATTGCCCTAATTGAAGCTTAATTTATTGTGGCATATGTGTATCGATGGGACTACAAAAAAAAAAAAAAAAAAAAAAAAACTGCATTAGCCTACTGCTTCTTGCCTTATTAGTTTATTAGACTAAACTAATGCGTGTGACAGTTTCCTTACCTTCTCATAGCCTATAACCTATTTATTTGTTACAATAAAACTGATTTCGTGGAATGGCTGATAGGCTAATACATGGATTGTAAAATTGTTTTTGTAGCCTATACATTCTACTGTTCTAGGCCTATAAATTAGGCTACATGTAGCAGCTGTCAAATCCGGTTGTAAAACCCACCTCGAGGAAGACGTCTTTAGATAGAACTACAGCTACAGTAGAAAAGAAAAAGTTCCTTCCATGAGTTTTTTTTTTTTTTTGCGGCACACGTAACAGGCCTTAGGTTACATGCGCAGCATTCACACGCACACGTTGAGACTCTCTCTCTCTCTCTCTCTCTCTCTCTCTCTCTCTCTCTCTCTCTCTCTCACTCACTCACTCACTCACACACACACACACACACACACACACACACACACACACACACACACACACACACACTGGATTGCTTTGCTATGATATAGGCCTAACCCTGTACTTTTGCATTAGTCCTCATTTCAGTGAAGACTTTCAATTAATTCTAAAATATTATAGTATAGAGTTTCCGATTGAAAGACTTATTAAAACCTTTTCTCATTTTAAACCTATTTCACATACAGAAAATATGCCCTTTCCTTGTAATGTAGTCTAGGGTATGGTTTTATGATGCTCTTCATCAAAATATTAGACTATTTCAAGCATTAAAACATTACAAAAATAACCCAGTCCATGTTCGATGATAGGCCTGTTGAACATCGTTTGGATTAAAGTCTCTGAGCAGTGAAATTCAAAATGAATTAAATTTGCCCTTATTCTTATGCGTTGCTAAATGAATGACAGTATTACATGTATCTTCAAATTCAGCTGGTTCGCCATATTACGATAACAGATACATTGAAAATAACAGATAACAGA
>JAODXP020000018.1:3740666-3770666 GCA_027497455.2 Sardinella longiceps
TGATTGAATATGTTTTCTTTTTATCAACAACTTGGCTTGTTTTCAGGAGAAATATAGAGTAGTGAGAGGGGACGGCCATAAATTGTTGGCGTTTAGCTGGCTATATGGGTTGTGTTCCTGCTGAGAGGTTTTGGTGTTTTAATGACTGTAAATTCAGTTTTATTCTCTCTCTCTCTCTCTCTCTCTCTCTCTCTCTCTCTCTCTCTCTCTCTCTCTCTCTCTCTACCACTGTGCTTTGACAGAATAGCTTATATTAGTGTCTGAATGTTCATCTATATTGGTTCTATTTAACCAGGAATAATATCTGAAGTAAACATTGTTTTTGGGCAGGAGGAAAGCTGGAATATTGTTGGTATTTTTAAGGTGTCTGTTGGCTTCTTGATAGAATATATAGAAGTGGTCCACATGTCCTTTATTAATAGCAGTTGAGGCAGGTATTTATGGTGAAAGCAGTGGGGTCATAGTGCCTTCCCAACAATCAGCATGGTTTCTTGAAAAAGTGATTGTATGAAAGACCGATACAATTCTGGTGGAGGTTTTTTGACAAGTAAACCAGACAAATTGTGAAAGTTAGTTCCTTTTAATTTCTGTCCTGGCATCCTCCCTCTTCTTCATGTCTCTTTCACACCCTTATGAAGTCAAAACAGTAAATCAATTTCAAATGGGTGGACACTGTACATGAGACAATTTTTCAGGGAAGGTCCTCATCTGTAGTCCCTGGAATGCTCTCTGAGGTCATTAAAGGTTCCATGGTTAGAACAAGATGGAAGAATCCTCCAGATGGATCAATTGAAAAATCCCATGGCAGTATCACATGCGTAATGCTCTTCCAAAAGAAAGGCAACAGTTCAACAGCAATGCGGTAGCCTATAATCCCGGCATTCTCAATTTTCAAATTGACCGACTTTATCGGCACTGAAAGTCTGAAACTACTTAAAATACCTAAAATGCAAGATAATTATTTAGCTGATGATTAATCAACTAGACTAGGCTAAAGCTTAGAAAACGTTTTGGTTTGTTGGGAGAATGGCCTTCAGGGCCCGTTGGCCTCTGTGGTGACACAGGGTGTAAGGGGCTATTGTCCTCTTCTCCATGGTGTCTGCTCTCCCGTCGGAGCAAATATGAGGTCATGGCGAGGTCGTAAGGCATGATGCACAGCCTAAATGATTTATTTAAACTTTTGAATTTCAAAGGAAAACGAATTTACACACATTTTATAAATTATTTTCATATAATTATGTTATATTTTCATAAGCCACTTTATAGGTAAAGCAAAGAGGTTGTTAGCTACAAGTATGCTTAGGCCTATTTCTGATATCAGACCTGCTTACATATGCGTTTTTGATAAAACGTAAACGAGAAACAGGGCCTTTTAGACTTTTTCGATAGGCTATACGACCGCTGTATGCTACCTTATTTTTATTTTAGGCATATTTTGTTTATTTATTTGTTTATTTTTTTTTTACAAGAGTTGTTTTGCTTTATCTTAACTTTGTCTGAGAATCCGAGTGAAATCAGAGTCGTGATCCTATAAACCTCTGGGTACTGTTCTTCGTATCAGCCTGCTATAGTTCTTTAGGCCTACTATGGGAAGTTGAACCCTGGGAGACTGTGCAGACTGCATAGTTGCTGTGTGACATTACCTGTCCTCCCTTTCAGTACAGGTGCCCTCCACAAATTTGAGAGCTTTAATTTAACTCTGCATTGTTTACAGCGATACAGGACACATCTGCAATAAATCTTCCTGTTGGTCTACTGAGACAGACCCATTTGTATGCATCGTTATAACCGAAAACATCCTCTACCCATTAACATTCTTTCCTAGAATCTCTGTCTCTCTCCCACTCCTTCTGTCTCCTTCTGTCTCTCTCTCTCTCTCTCTCTCTCTCTCTCTCTCTCTCTCTCTCTCTCTCTCTCTCTCTCCACCTCCTTATCTCTTTTCATGCTCAACTCCGGAGCATGGAAAACAGATCGTTAATGTCTTTGTTCAAGAGCAGTCCGCGCTAGTCTGGCGTAGCTAAACACTGTGTTTTTGCCTGAAGTGGGACCTAAAGAATGTTGCATGCACATGTGACAGTGCTTTATTTGTTTATAGGTATAGGCCTGGACAACCGCAATTGTTAATATAATCTTACTTGGACTGAACAGATTAAAAATGGCATAGCCTAGTTTTGAAACCAATGTCATCATCAATATTTTTTTATTGAGCTTTACGCATGTAATGGATCACCCAAGGCCTTAGTAAAAGTAGGCTATACTAAAAGGGAGTAAAATACAAAGTAAAATAAGTATTGATTTTCGTACTCACTTTCAAACTATTTTTTTTATTGTGGAAATGTATTCTGCGTGTATAATATGCATGTTTTCCTTCATGTTAAAGTTTGCACATTTACCGGTCAAACATGCAACGATTCTATGCTTTGTGCAGCTGTTTATGTCGGCAACCACAAGAGCGCAGAAGGTAAGGAGGAATTATAAAAGGCTTGACACCCAGAGAGACCGGCGCGCTTTTGTGAGAGAAAGAAAAATGATTTATTGCCAGCAACGTGGTTCAAACAGAGTTCACGGAGAATTGTAGTATACTCACGGAGGCGCTGAGTTATGGTCTTGCTGAGCTAGTACATCAAAGATTCCTGCTCAAATGCAGCCAATGTGCTCAACCATGTGAGACACGGGAGACAAACTGAACTTATTTTGAAATTTTCTTGTGTCAAAGCGATGGAAGAAAACCACCATTTAATTCTTTGGAAACACTGTAGCATAATAACAATGTCTGAAATAACAATTCCCTTTCACCTCATCTATAGGCTACCATTTTATAACCTATCCATTTCTGCTTGTGTCGGTTTGCAATTAACTGGCTTTAATGACAATAGAAGAGACAAATTCCTCCCCCCTTGCAATTTAACCAAGATTTACCTTTCACGCATTATTTTTCAAAAAATTGGCCTGTTGTTTGGCCATTTTCATATGGTCTTTAGACTGGGCTTTAGGACATAGGCTACCTGTTTTATTTTATTTTGATTTAATTTAATTCAAATTAATTAAATGCCCCAGACAGATAGCTAAAGTAATAAAATATTAATACAAGGTAGCCTAGGTACCTATATGCAAGACCACAAAAATACTAAGTAAATTTCTTGTTTTGCGTGCTATTCTTCCTATAGCATTATAGACTAAATCTACTTGCATGCGCTCTACACTTCTGTGTAGTAATATTTCATGTTAATGGCGTTGCAGCCTGTCTGAGGCTGGACTTGTAATATGCATGCTGAATGCCTCTATGTGACAACCCTTTTGACAGCAATTCACTGAGCTCTGGATAACAAATCGTTCCTAAAACAAGATTGATTTTAGTGGTGCAATTGAAGAAGATAAGGGCAAGACCGCCTTCTTGATACTCTTCCTTAATGGATGTATTATAAAATGTGTGCAACTCTGTGACTGAAGCTACAAAGTGCTTTTAGGGGATGGGGGGACCAGATTACTTAACCTATGAAGATGTTGCGTCTGATTCACTTCATGGTAACTCGAAATGTGAACTTGATCAGCTTGAACTGAAAATTTTAATCAATATTTATGTTGAATCATTATTTATTGGTCCCCTTAGAAAAGTGCCATTTTATGTCAAGATTGACAAACATCAAATCAGTAAACTTTGTTTAGAATGGCTACCTTCGCGAATGGTGCTTTGGTTTGGCTTGTAAAGTAATTATGAGGCTAAGTTTTGAGACAGGCTATATTACTCGATCACTCCACATTGTATTTGAGAGGAGCTGTGCTCCTGACTGAAAGGGGGCCACTATTGGCGGCAACTCTAAGGAGAAGCTATCATAGCACATTTGGAACACCAGCGTGGACTTTACGTCAAGAGCGCATAGCCTACCCCCTATTCGAATCCTTACATTGAGAATAGGCTTTCTCAGTAGATGTGGAAAATATATAAACTAACTTTATTTCTAATTCAAGAGTGACTATTGGATCTGCATGTGTTAATTCTCCGCAGCAACAATTAACAGTTGCAGCAGGCTACAATTAATACGGACGAGTTAGGCGAGTAGGTAGCCAAGGCTGTCCAATGCTGAATGGAATGATTGGAACTTTTATGTTTATAAAGACGTAAAAAAAACTATATCGGTAGATGTGAAAGACAGTAAACATGCATTAGGCTACTAGCCTATCTTAAAGCCTGAGCTTTAAAACACCCTGTGTTACATTATTGAGGACAATTGCAAACCTAGCCTATAAGAGCATCTTACTTCAGTGAAGGCTAGATGAGGACGATAAGCATCATATATGTATACAAAATATGTATTATATTAATATCATATTTAAATAGCCAATGAGGCCAACAAGTTCACGTGAGTCAGCTACATCAGATACAGGCGTATATAATGTGCGTAAAACATTTCGATTTCAAGAAGTCGTTTGATTTTCTTAATAGGGTACAGTGCCTGCTTTCTTTGTTCTTCGGGGCATCGACATAATATGACGGTGATGTTTCACTTGATAAATTAAGTCGAAAACAGCAAGGAGTGATACAAGTCAATATTTAGATGTATTGGCTAGAACTGCGCATTGTGACCAGCATGCTATATCCCGAAATCGATACCTAAATATTTTATTTTGTGCAAGAATGAATTCTATTGTAGGTTCTCCGTCTTTGTGTCCCAATGAGTGTCAAAACGCCTTTGTTTTGACCACTCCCATTGGAGGTCGATCATAGCCTACCTTCAGGTAAAAGGTGCCGTTTTCCACAATACGAGACGTCGGCTATACGAGGGACTTCAATCGTATTTATTAAATAACATCTCAAAATAATAATTATATAAACACTTTATTACAGCATGTGTGTCACAAAGACCAATGTAAGAAACAACAACTCAGGCCACATGAAAAACATTTTAATATGGAATAAACATGAGCGCCGACAATACACCTAAACTGCTTTTTCTAGAGACAGGCTATAAGTAGGAAGATGACAAGAGCCTATCGAAAGGACTGTATAGATTTATCGGCTCAGTAAACACAGCAAGTTTTCTTGTCCTATAAAAGACTATGCTAAACTGTTTTATGGAACCTACCCATATGCAAATAGCGATCGATGAAACTTTTCAAGTCCGGAGATATCTTCATGGCTCAAAAAGGCCCACATGCTAAATCTACGAAGGTTGAGAAATGATAGTACATCTTCAGAAGACTATAGTAATTCGCAGATATTACTTAGGCTATCATTGCCTTATCATTAGAGTAGACTATAGGCTACACAGCTTGTCTCCTCTCCAACTGCACGGCTGACAATCCATATCCCTTCTTGCGTTCACCTTTGCAAAAATCGCCATAGTTCTCTATCACGCATGTAAATACTATATTATTATTTTATTTTTCTTCAGAGTCCTGTGAAAACCGACTGTTAAGCCGGGAAAGACTCTTTGTCCGACTCCCAAGTTGCTGTCGGACAGCTGACAACTCAAGCATCATTTGCTGCCTGCTGCCATTGGAGGAAACGTCCACGTGACATAAAGGTTTACTCATTTTCCCATTGTATGAATTAGCAATAACAGTTCTTTTTCTGGCCTTTCCACTTTAGCGATAAAGGTTTATATTTTCAGAAATTAAAGCAATTGAACATTAGGGAACTGCAACATTAGTAAAAATGTTCACAGTTGAACTGAATGCTGATCAAACAGATTGGCATCAATTCAGCTGCAGTGTAGCAAATCATAAATCTTATCCTTGTCATCTACAGAGTGGAAGTTATGCGCAAGTGTTTGGCGATGATGTGGAACACAGCGCGGGACACAGCCATATTCCGGAACAAACCGGGGGCACTTATTTGTCCCAAACAAACGCCAAACCTGGTGATGTCAGTGGCATCTCAAGTGAGAGTTACTCTCATATCGGCTCCCTGGGGCCCAAGGACAGAGGTCCAAGTGTTGCAGGAGGCGCAGGCTCGACCCAGAGTGAACCAAGTGACCGGCTGTCTGTTGAGTGGCTATCTACGGAGCACATATACCCCTGGATGAGAGAGGCACGACCGACCCACAAACAGAGAGTGAACACATCTGTGTCAACTACAGGTTGGAGAACTTATGATATCTTGACTTGAACTTGGTAGTCAATGAATATATTATTAATGAAACAGTGTGGGAAACGAAATGTTGGGGAGAATAGTTTCTCTCAAAGCAAGATACTGACGCTAAGTGACTTTTATGCTACAATGTATGACTTTAATTGTTTTTGATCGTGGAATAAGGCTGCCAGATCCTTATATGATCACAAGCAACTTCTGGATAATTTGCAGTATAATCATGGGTCAATCATATAACCTTTGAGTTAAGTTGCATGTAGTCAGATATAAAACATTCAGATTAACTATATGTCTTAATTAATAGACTTAATAGATTAATTATAGCCTCATTAATAATCTTCTCTTGACGTTCTGTCATCTATTGTTTCCAATGTTAGTGTAAGCTGACATCCATCAGAAGATATTTTTTTTTCTGTCTGAGTTAATGCAGGAAATACTGTAGAGAAGAGTCTCTTGGCCATGTATAGAGACTGAGGCAAGACAGTGCAGTTGAGATGATGGACTCCAGAACTCTAAAGTGCTTAAGATACATTGGAATGATATGAGTTTTCTTAAATAATGTGCAGGCATTTTGACACACAATGATCGTATAGTCTTAGTTTGCACCTTTGGAAGGGCTCATTTGACCACAGTTTACTAGAAAAGGCAATTAAAAAGTAACAGAATACCAGCCTGAACAGAATTTCTAATGAGCACAATGTCTAATGTGTTTCTCAATAATTCCTATTTCTCTAAATGGGTTAGTATTCTAGACTGTCTAGGAATTTGATTGCAGGCAGAGCATCATTAAACATGAAACAATAGCTTCAGCTCCTGTGAAGCGAATATCCCATTTCTGTGTGTTGTGAATTCAGACATACTTTACAGACTTTACATTAAGAATTAATGGTGAACATTTAAAAAATACTGCATGATTTAAGAGAAGAATTAAGGAGTAAATTGCACAGGAGGAGTTAGGTGAAGTGAAGCCAGACTATAGTTTTTACCTCAATTTTGAAAGCGAAATGATAAAATGATAAACTGCATGCATTTGCTGAGTGGGCAGCTAAGACGAATGGTAGAGAGCTGTAGAGCAGTCTCCTAGTTTAAACCATTTCAAATTAGGTGCACTGCACTCAGACACCAAGTCGATTCTTCATAACCCATTTAGAAAGCAGCAGCTCAGGCAAATGGGTTGCAGGCCAGTTACTCTGAGCAGTTCTGCCCAGAATAGGGGTCTCTCTGAGGACAGGGGTCAGGACTCCGAAGCATCTCTGAAATTATCTTTGAATCTGTGAGGAAATGTTAATTCATTTTTTTGAAGAATTCCATAATGAAAATTACTAGGGTATGAGTTTGTTCTTAATATTGCAACAAGAGGCAAGTTAAGAAGACTGACTGGGTTCAGTTGTTTCACAATCAAGGTGAATGACGCAGTAGCAGGGTTGGTGTCAGCACCTTCAGTTTGTTGGAATATTTTGCCTGGTGTGTGACTCCAAGAACATGTAGACATCCAGTAAGAAACAAATGAGGCACACTCAATAGGCTGATGCTTATACAACTTGTATTGAAAACCGAAAAAAGTGTACATTAGTTCTTATAGGACAAAAATCTGGATCACAAATGTCTCTGGCTTAGCCCATTCTCAGTGTAACCAGTTTGAATCTAGGTAAACAAAGACTGTCAGCCACCAGCCAATTGATGGTAGACACCCATGTTTCAATGCTGTCTGATTTCTGGTTGAAATGGCCACAGAAGCCTTGTCTTAGATAGACATACAGGGTCTCTCCAGGCCATATATATGACTGATTTGACAACAACACTGATGGACTGTCATGTTTGCTCCACAGGTGAGGCAGGTGGTGGTTCTGATGGAGCTCATCTCCCGGTGACGGCTCAGATGGGCGGCTCCAAGGGGAATAGCAAGCGAGCGCGCACCGCCTTCACCACCTCACAGCTTTTGGAGCTGGAGAAGGAGTTCCACTTCAGCGCGTACCTGTGTCGCCCCCGGCGACTGGAGATGGCGTCTCTGCTGAAGCTCAGCGACCGGCAGATTAAGATCTGGTTTCAGAACCGTCGCATGAAGTGCAAGAAGGACCACCGGGAACAGGAACAAATGATGGCGGTGAGACGAGGGAACGCCTCGGCTACAGACACGTGTCACAGTAACCCAGCTGGGCTCCTATCTCGGTCTCCGCCCAAGAGCGTAAACACTTGTCAGCAGCGCAGTGACATCTCTTTACCACCACTGCACACATACCTCCTTTGTGAGATACCCAATCATACACCAAAGTTGAGTGCTGGCTACTACATGCCTGTGGCAACCAATCCTGGCAAGCCCAGAGGTACTAGACACGCCAGCAGAGGAACTCCTAGGGACTTGGCCATCTGCCAGCCAGTTTATGGGGTTCTGGAGCAAGACTTGGATCTTTCTCCTGCTTTTGGACTTGTAGGGTCACCCTCAGCCGCAGAGGCTGATGTCAGTGTGCACCATACCCAGGGTAAAGGAGTTGCTCTGAGGTCTCATACATGTACGTTCACACACCTGTGAAAACGACCTGTTTGAGTGCGCAGCCTGACTGTGTGAGCCGTGCACCCAAGTCTCTCCACAGGTACATCATGTCTGTCAGATCCAAGTCAAAAGCACTAAGTCTCCTGGACGGGGTGTCCGGTTGGCAGCTTCACACTCCTACGAGGAACGCGGCTCTCTCCAGCCGTCGGGTCTGTAGTGAAGAAACCAGGATTTGTAGTTGTGGGGATGGTGATTTAGGAGGGAATTGTTAACTTTAATGAACTCCATACCTGTGTGTGTGTGTGTGTGTGTGTGTGTGTGTGTGTGTGTGTGTTTCATGAGAAGGGTGCTCAGAGCAGCGCTTGCACTCGCTCGCTATCAGTGTGTGACTGGGAGGTTCTGGCTGAGGACACTTTGGCCTCTCTGTGATATATTGCTCTTGGCTTGTTGCGTATGGATCCAGGCCAACTCCCATGTTTTTATATCTGCGCAACCCAGAATAAAGTGTGTTATGAAAAGGGAGGATTTAATAACAGCTTTGTTGTCATCTTAGAGTTTGTCTGGGGTTAAAGTACAATTAGAGGATGTGCATGTTTCAGTGCTTTCAAGTAATCCATCACAAACCATCTGCTACAGGGTATTACAGTCTGTATGTATTGGTAAGAAGAGCCAATCAGTCTTTGTTCCGTTTGAACATATTTCCTAGGAGGAGTGCTTATCAAGAGTGAAAAGAGTGGCTGGCTCTCAATGCACACCCTAACCCTTCAGTCAGACTAGCTACAAATAATCCAAGTGACTCAGACCACTGAGGAGGCGTGATTCAGGGCTGTGATTCGTTGGTAGCATGTTGCTAACTTAGGTACTTGGTAGAAAATCGTACATCAACACATAGGTATTTTCTGGGTATAAAACCAATATTTTCCGATAGTAACACTGATATCTGGATTTCCAAAATATAAAGTCATAAATCCCAAACTTTTTAGTTTGTGGCCAAATTTGAGATCGTTGTCGTTAGCGCCGCCATATTGGAAGTGAGAGAGGGTTTTGTTCAGAGTACCTCGGCTTCACTCGCATTGGCTGTCGCCTAGTCGCATCGCTCCTCATTTGCATGGAATAGACTTGAAGTCTATTCTGGGCCCGCCCACCGGGCGTCTTGTCGCTGGTCGCTTGCTCTCATTGACAATGAACAGAAACTGGTCGCGTAGCCCAAGTCACTAGTCGCTAGTCTGACTGCGGGGTAAGCCCTAAGTTCTGAATCCTCAAAGACTTAACCAGAATGAGTCTGTCTTGTGATTGGCCAGTTCATGCCTGATAAGTCTTTGAGGGTTCAGGGATTAGGGCTTAGGGGGGACACTGTGATTCAGCCAATGACATCATACATTTGTGATATCCTCTGTGTGAATTTTGTATGATCGATCACACAATCCTCCACATTGATCTGAAAAAGTGCTAATTGAATGAACTGGAATGTTCTCCTTTCTGAGATTGGTCTTGGCGTGTTTTGTAGATATTTTATATGGTAATCATCTGTAAACTATAGGTATGATTGTTGCCATATTGACATTGACAAAAGTGCATGCTGAATGTATTTGCTATATGTGCTTTAGTTATTGCATTTCACAGGGAGTGTAGAAAGTTTAATATACCGTCTTTTATGAAAGGGAATTCTGTAGCTATATTATTGCCAGAATATGGGGAGGTTTCAGCTTGTGCATATGTTCAATGGTTTTGTCATTACCAGAATGTAATTTTTTTCTTGTTTGAGGGGTACCAGAGAAATGCACATGAAGTGCTTGCTGATGACTGACAAATTCACTCAAGATGTCCATTTTGTCTAATAAAACGATGGAGGAAAAAAATAAGAATTTGTTTTTCATTTTTGTTTTGTGACTTATTTTCAAAGTCAAACATTATTCACTGAATTTCATTGGGTTGCACTTCCATCAACAAAATGGAATGTGAACTCAGACGTTGGTTTGTTATGCCAGCTACACAATAAACCACTAAAACAACAAGCCATTACCTGAGAATTCAAACAAGGGAAGGTGAGCAGCTTTTTTTTTTTTTTTTTAACACAGATCTTTAGCGCTATTGTACTTTGTATTCTTACAACATAATCTGTGCATACATGCACCCCCCCCTCCCCCTCCCCACACACACACACACACACACATACACACACACCTCCCCCCACCGCCCCCACCTCCTACTCGTCCTCCATTAATCATAAAGACAGGGCAGTCTCTCCAGCACTCTAACCACGGGCTTCCAACCCGCTGGGTGAGATGACAAGAGCGCTGCCAAGACACTCCTCTACAGCCCTCCACAGTCTTCTCTCTCTCTCTCTCTCTCTCTCAGACTCTCTCTCTCTCTCTCTTTCTCTCAGACCCTCTCTCTCTTTCTCTCTCTCTCTCTCTCTCTCACTCTCTCTCTCTCTCTCTCTCTCTCTCTCTCTCTCTCTCTCTCTCTCTCTCTCAGACTCAACCGCAGCAAAATACAAGTCGGGACGAGCAGGTTTGGGCCGCTCATCCTTCTCTTTCACGACCCTATTGTCTTCTCCTCCACATAGCACCCTCTCTGTTATCATGCCGTACTGAGTGCTGGTAATGTGGCCATGCAGGCTGTTACCGAAGCTTATTAATTCAATTTAATTAGTATGTCATCTAGTGTCATTTTATATACTAGCTAAAGGATAGACATTTTCCCCCATTAAGAAGTTGCAAATTTATTTTCATTTTCAAATTATCTGATTAATTAATGTCATTCCCGAAGAGCTCAATAATGATGCCTGGAATCATTGGACAAAGGAATGATTGATGCTCTTAAGCAAGTAAAAAACAAATTGCTATGGATTATTTACTATAAATGATCACGGGTTGAATAACACCAGGAGCATCAATTAAGCAAAGTCTGTGGCATGGCCTTTTCAATAAAACCAATTAATTGGTAAACTGATAGTAGTCCTTTAACCAATAAAGCCTGCTAGAGAAAATCAACTGCTCTGCTTCACCTGAATGATTAGCAAACCACTAAAATCACAGAGTCTCCTTAAAGACCAAGTTCCTCAGTTCAGCTCAGACTGAGTAGATTTTTCAAATTGAAGGGCTCATAAAACAATAACGAAGCGTTCCCCAGTCACTGATCAGAACTTAAACCATATTCACTAAAAAGTAATCACAAAGACATGACTCAGAAACACACCACCACATATCCACGAATAACCCGACTGGATGATTCCTGAGGAGCTGAGCCAAATGAGTCAATCCTGACCCTAAATGTTGAAACGGTAACGTAGTGTAGGTGTAATTAACGTTCTGTCCCCTCTTTTCTGCTGCGTGGCTGCATGGCTGGCTGGCTGGCTGCTGTATTCTCCGCCGGTGAAGAAGGGCCCGCCCGGCTGCTGCAGCTCTGTAGTAGTACGAGCGAATCATCATCCATCACAGCGTGGCTGTGTTCTTTATGCAAAGCAGGAGCTGGCCTCCCGGTGGCCCCTCTGCGTTGCCATTAGAAATGCATCTACCCTTGAGTTCCTCCCGCAAGATATTAAAGAGCGTATTTTCATTAAGCGTGAGCCCCTTTTCATATTGCTTTGTTCACCAAACCAAAAACTGGGAATGTGTTCCTTAATGTAACTTGTTCAGCGAGGTTGCAAAGGCGTGGGAATCATTACTGGAAGTATGCATATGATGTCTCTCTCCAATACATAAGCCGGGCCAGGCCGGTTGAAGGTTGGAATTCAGACAAGTGTAGTCACTGATCTAAGTCTGCCCTCTTAAAATGTAATGATCTGAATAGTAATTTTCAGCAAATATAATAAGAATAAAGAATGTGTCATTAAAGCACAAAGAAGCCTTGTCGTCGTGGACACTTCTCTTAAAATTTGAGGCCTGAATGCAACTTCACAGTGCCCCAGTCTGTGCCAAAAAAAAAAAAAAAATCCAGACATAATTTTAAAGAAAGTGACTTTAAGGAAGACAGACGAGATTGAGGTTCATTTAAAAGCAGTTAGATGTAATAGGGATTTCATTGTGACGGTGCTTAAAAACTACAGAGTAACTTGGGAAGGCAGCAGCAACAGCAGGAGCAGGGAGAGAGTAGATCCTGTTTGAATTGGATTCTTTACATTCTTGTGTGCGCAGCCTGACTAGCCCCTTGATTTATGAGCACTTTAGCCGGCATTAGCCAAACTCTGGCGAAAGATCAGACAGAGGGAGAAGGGCTGCTCTGGCCACTCACACAATAAAGCTCTCTATTTTTAGAGGTTGGAAACCACAGAGCGCAAACTGCAGGGTCCCTGCTCCACATACTAAAGCTACAGTACGCCTAGAGTAAGATTCCTCGGCCGTGCTCGAGCTCCATTGACTGATGTTTTCAAATCAAATGTTTCACTCACTCTAATCAAATGATGATATCTGATATACAGGCTATGGGGGTCATCAGTTTAGCATTCTAATTCTCGAAGACTGCTCTCATGTTTACCAGACCACTCATGCCTTTCAGCAGGGCAGTTGAGATTGCTATCTCTTCTTCATGCAAATGCTCTTATAATTATGTGTAAACGTTTTGCAGTGGTGATTGTTTGCTTGTAATAATATGGTGTTTACAAATGCTTACACTGAGTTTAGTTGTCTGTGAAATTAGCCATGCTTATGAGAGCATTCAGTTCGACCTCTGCTACACACACAGAGCCTTCAGACTGCATTACAATGACATCTGAGAGACACTGTTATTTGTCCTAGTTAATGGACAAAGACCTATTCTTTCTTGCGTACAAGGTCAAGGGTGCAATTAAACTATCCTCTGAGCATCTAAGGATGTGTTCCAATTCCATTCGCCCCCACAAGGTCTGCTGTGTGTGACTGCAAGTACTTGACCAGGCCACTTGTATAGGTGATTTAAATGGGCCTGAACAGGAGTAGCCTGTTTCCTTCACTGCTGAAAATAGGATGATTCTAAGGGTCCAGCACTGACAGGGGGGCCCAGAGAAAAAAATTATATTAAAATCAATATTTGAGGGGCCCCAAAAAAACATTTTTGTCATAGGGCCCAAAATTTCTAGCAGCACCCCTGTTGTCAAGGGCATCTGAGGACATGCAAAGCAGAGTATCTACATGTACTGTACTGTTCCTACTCAATACACATCAGCATCATAGGAGGAGTAGGACACATGCCATTTATTACAGATTAAGTTATGTATCCCCAAATCTGGTTAAAGAACTGGAAATTAGATTCAATCAATTTGAGTAGAAATCAATTAGAAAAAAAAAACAGATGGTCCACATGGATAGGAAATGTGTGTCTTTTCCAGAGATGTCTTATGACATACTGTCATTTTGGGGTTTAACTCCTTCTGTAATAAAATCAGAATGACTGTGGATGTGTTCCAAAAAGGCCTTTTTTTCATTGAGCTAGTTTTAGCCATTTCATTAAGTCTGCATTCTGGCTTGCTGCACGGTGGCTGTTTCAGTCAAGCTCCTTGCCCTGCTCCCAATGGCCAATGAATGCTTTTTCATTAGGGTATTAAAGCAAGCATGATAGCCGTCCCCTCAAGGAAATTAAAAAGCGTATGACACTTAGTCTATGACCTTTTGGCTATCTCACTCCCATCTCTAATGTCAACATCTCTCTCTCTCTCTCTCTCTCTCTCTCTCTCTCTCTCTCTCTCTCTCTCTCTCTCTCTCACACACACACACACACACACACACACACACACACACACACACACACACAAGCAGGACATGTGCAGTGATCAAAGATAGCTCTCCTCTCCTCTCCTCTGTGGAGCCATGGCTACTGTATGTCTCTCCTGTGGATTGTTAAGTATTATTTTCCAGTGTCACCTTTATGGGGTTTTATTTATTTGTCAGTGCAGTCGTGCAGAACCCATGAGCATCAGTCAGGTGGGTGCGAATCATAACTCACCTGTGAGGGCTCATCCATCTGACGGATTTGACTTCCTGCATCATGTGCTACTGTTACCAGCCCACAGAAGTGCTGCATTATCAAGATCAATGGCATCTGAACGCATGCAGCCAACTTAAAAGGTGATTGGTGACTGTAAAGTGGAAAAAATAAGGCAAAGTCAAAATAATTTGTGATGTTACAGAGGATGCAGCCTGAGTCTACAATCAAAACTGTATTTAGATCATAACACAAAAAACCTACACACCTAAATGACAAAAAAAACAAAAAAAACAATTACTAATCAACAGTTTGATGTTGTTTACTAAAGGATAATATTTTACTATTGAAAGATGTGTTCAAAATAGACACTTTCAACACATAGAATTCCATTCCATTCCAGAGTCGTCACAATGGCACAAAAAAAAGGAAAAGTACTGCAACTGGTTTCCAGCACATTTGTGGTAAGAGGTGCATACACACAAACAGACACAAAAAAAGGCATATGGCATTGTGATGACACAAGCACTCCTTCCTGCAACATTCTTTAACCCTGCTAATTTCCCCCACAGTAAGGAAGCCTCCGGATGCAGGGTGGCGTAGCAACCACTCGTGCCAATATGACTGATGGCTTATTGTCACTCTGTTTGGGATAGACTAGGCCCCGCTGTGCCTCCCCTGACTCTGGTAGCTGCAGCTAGAGTGACGGCACTCGTAGTTCTGGAGAGGTGATTTAAGGAACTATAATTTGGACTTGGATCAACAGACACTGTACTGTACCTACCTACACATACCTACTGTGAAGTTAATATGAATGTGTTAATTACACTATATTTGCCTGGGTTTTTTTCTATGTCAGCTTTAATTCCAGTGGACAGACTTGGATCAACAGACACTGTCTTGTACATACCTACTGTGAACTTGGTGTGAATGTGTTAATTACACTATATTTGCCTGAGTTTTTTTTCTGTCATGTCTACTTCAATTTTAGTGGCCTGACTTGGATCAACAGACACTGTACATAGGCCTACCTACTGTGAACTTGTTTTGATGTTTTGATGGTGTTAATTAAACTATATTTGCCTGTTTTTTGTTGTTGTTGTTGTTTTCATATCATGTCACCTTCAATTTCAGTGGAATGACTTGGATCAACAGACACTGTAAATACAATACCTACTGTGAACCTGGTGTGAATGTATTAATTACACACTATTTCCGGGGTTTTCTATGTCATGTCACAACAAATGAGACAACTCTCATCAGCTCACAACACACATACCCACTGGGCACGAGAAGCCAAGCCAGTTAAACTTACACGTTGTGGGAAAACCGGTTAAATCTGCGGCCAGACATGGTTTCCGTCCCAGAAATATAAAAGCCCTTCAGCGCCTCTCTCTGTTCCAACTATTATCAGCTATTATAACAGTCTCCATGTTATCTTCAAGGGTACTTAAGCCCAGGCAAGTTATCTTTCGCACTTTCACTCCCCCCACTTTCCCCGACACCCCTGCAGGCCGGTAGCATCTCTCCGGCTGACGTATGTGTGCTCTCCTTTTGATGAAGTGCGCGCCGGGCGCAAGTACATAGATTGCCTGGCCTGAAGCCATCATCAGCGACAGGCCCTGCACTGCATTAACGCTAGTGACCTTTTAGGCTGCCGGTGACAGTCATCTGTCAACAGGGCCCCCGTCACTCCCAGCCAGCCGTGGCGTCAGGGCTCGGAAGATGAGGAATAATTAGTCCTGACAACCTTTGCGGGTTAAACAAGGGCCGTGTGTCATCGCCAGAGACATCATTTTACATCCTTGTCACCGAGGCCAAGGGTCAACGCAAACCGTCGATATGATGCCACCACCACCACCACCACAAACCCCCTGTCTTACCACAAAACTGCACTTTACATAACTCGCTAACCCCCGCTAGCCCCAACATTAAGGCCTGGAGGATGAGAGGAGAATCAGAGGTGCAAAGAGTCCAGCCTTCAGGTGCTGACAGAGAGAGGAGCGGAGGGGCCATCATCCTGTGGAGAGGCAGAGAAGCACAATAAGACCAGTGGGCAGTGGGCAGGGGTGTTTATACGTTTCCCCACTGCTGCCAATGTGTTAACAGCATCTGGCAGCCTTTGCATTGGATGGGGATCAAAACCACGGGCTGGTGAGGCATTGGTTGGATTCTGTCCCGATGAAAGAGAGAGAGAGAGAGAGAGAGAGAGAGAGAGAGAGAGAGAGAGAGAGAGAGAGAGTGTGTCTGTGTGGTGTGTGGTGTGTGTGTGTGTGTGTGTGTGAGAGAGAGAGAGAGAGAGAGAGAGAGAGGGTGGGGTAGGGTGTTGTGGGGGGATTGAATGACCATCTGATCTGTTCATTCTGAACATGGGCCCAAGCCATTTCCTATCTCATCTGGCCTGGCAAATATGCATATTGCTGGGAGACAATCTGTTAAGGCGGCGGCTGCCAGCTCCCAACAAGCACTTTACCTAGGGACACAATCGCTGTGTAAATGCCAAATGCCAGCTACTACCATGCAGCATGGACCCGCGGCTGTGTAGAGGCTGTGCTACACACCAAACTTCAAAGCATTGCACTGGGAAACAGGAAACTCCTTAAACCTCCGGGAAGCTAATAAATACTGCAGCACTCTCAGGTACATGGCACCAGAGAGGGCGGGAGAGAGAGAGAGAGAGAGAGAGAGAGAGAGAGAGAGAGAGAGAGAGTGTGTGTATGTGTGTGTGTGTTTGTGAGAGAGAGAGAGAGAGAGAGAGAGAGAGAGAGAGAGAGTATATGTGTGCGCGCGAGAGAGAGAGAGAGAGAGAGAGAGAGAGAGAGAGAGAGAGTGTGTGTGTGTGTGTGCATGAGAGAGAGAGAGAGGGGGGGAGAAGAGGGAAAGAGAGAGAACAGAGAGGGGGTCAACATTCAAATTTAGTTTTAATTTACTTTAAATCTGGCCAACGGCTATTTCTGACTTCAGATAATCACAGTGAATTAGCATAGGAAGCACAGGTGAGAAGGAGATGCACCTGTTTTTATCACAGCCTTCTCGTTCCCTCTACCTCCTTGCACCTCTAATTCTCCCCTCCTTCTCCCCCCTAACCCCAACCCCCATCACCACCCCCACCCCCCCTCTTTCCCCAGGATGAAAGCCATTACAGAAATACAATTTCTAATGCCTTCACACAGGTCTGCGATCGACTGCAAACAAATTTATATTCCGGTGGTAAACAGAAAGCTGCAGAGATTTATTTATTGAGCGGCGAGGAGAGAAACAAGTGAGCGGGTGAACCCTGGGTAACCCCGCCGCTGACATGAAGATGGATCAGTGCGCCATGCAAATGCATCCAGGGAGGGGATATATTGCTCTCAGTCAGTCAGCACATCGCTAGCCTGTAGAATCCCATTAACTTCCCACAGCTGGGCCCATATTTCTAGCCTTGTAAGAACACCCTGATATGTTGTTGATTATGTGCAATTGTTTTTTAATCACTTCAGAGCTACAGTAGAAACCCTTTATTGGTGTGGTGGCTAAGGAATTCCACCCAAACGTTCAGTCCTTTCTGTTGGTTAACAATCTTGTTTGGGGAAGATTTTATATCATTGCAATAATAGTAATTAATGGCGTTATTGTTATAAGCTTTGACAAATAAACCCAAATTTAGGGCTTTTAAGATGTCATAATTACAGACATGAGCACTTTATTTTCCCTAACATCACTATTAAAGCCTGGTTAGGTTAAAAGTTTAACATACATTTCATCATAAATTACATAAAGCAATGGTGTGTGTGTGTGTGTGTGTGTGTGTTGAACAGTAAGCAATTACTTACAGGGGTTCAATGACAGTAAATTCGGTCATCACATTTTTTGTTGTCGTTGTTGTTGTTTTACAGAAATATTAAACATATTGACAAAATACACACATTTATGTTTTATTTAATATATAAATATATTATGCATAATTGTCTTTATTGTCTTAATTGTGAGCTGCTGTCTATACAGAATACATCGCTGTCGTTTGTAGTTTTAGACACTATGATTGTACATTAGGCAACATCGTACATTCGGCTGCACTTGACAATGTTAGTACTGAAATCAATTGATTAGAACTATAATTAGGCTACGTTATTGTTATTGCGAAAGTTTGGCAGGGAAATTATATGCGCAACGCAAACTAACCACTGACTTTGCTTGCCTGCAGACAACGGTGGTTTTAATATGACCTATTGGTGAACCCCGAGACAACAGCTGTGCACCGACCTCTAATAAAGGAGCCCAGTTTAGCTTAGACCTAGGCTACTTAAACATAATGGAAATTAAAAACACATTTAAATACAGGCCAAAATAAAAGCTAAAAAAAGAGCTTTCTTTCCAAACCGCATTTGAGGCCTATTTTTGATTGCAGGCTATAGACAACGTGCACACACAGGCCTATACAGGCGCACGCATGCACACACACAATATGTAAGCGACCGATCAAATAAATAACAATAATCTAGAAATACTAATAATAGAAATACATCAAAAGTAGGTCTGTGGACTCATCTTAGTTATAACGCTGTTACACCAATATTTCTCTTTTAAACCGTCCATAATTTTAACGCTTAGGAAAACCGCTGTGGTTCCTCGGTGTAGCCTAACAGCCTTGCCCTACATTAGTGAGTGTTTAGCACACATCTTTTGGTCATATCGGTTACAACCCCGTCAGGCCCTTTATACTCTCCCGCTTGAATGTTGTGAGTGGTTGACGTAGCATTAGAGAGCCACGAGGAAGGAACCTGTGGTGCTAAAGCTGCAGTCAACGATTGGTAGCTTGCTGCCTCCAACGGTAGCATCACGCATCGACCCACACTTTTAGGCCCGTGCCCATGTGATATGTTTGTTGCCGACATAAAGGAAACAAAGCAAAAAAAAATGCTATCCTCAGGTCAGGTGTCTAAGGTCCCTTGTCAAATATGTCGAGATTCATTCTAAAACTTAATAGCATTGGAATTGTTGAACAACAAAGATAGAACTGAACATTACCTAAAGGGCAGCAACATATAGATAAAAAAAGAAAACAAAAAGAAAACAACAACATTATAATGGAATAAAAAAAAGAATAATAATTAGGCTCGAATCTGACGATAAAGATTGATGCCGAACCATTGACCAATTCTGACTGCATTAAATTAGGCCCATTCTAACACTTGTCAATCTGGAGCTAGAGTCACGTGGTGCGGGCTACTTTAAAATGTGGAAGATAGGCTACAAGTAGGCCTAAAGTAGACCTACTGTAACTAAACAAATCTTGGCTGCTGCATTTTCCCTTCAAGGTCAACTGAAATGGAGGCAAATGTAAAGAAAACAGTCTTGCTATTGTCCAGCACCTGAAGGCTTTTCACTGCACTTTCAAGTCATCATCACAGCACCATGACTGCATGTCAGACCTAAAATATTTCCAAGTTCTTTAATGCTTATTGGGATTCTAGTCTTACTTGTTTTACAAGCTTTACGTGTTATTTTATCAAATATATTTAAAAAGAAAAGGACTGCGTAGAAGACGCATATGATTATTCTGGTAGTTCATCGGTGTCATGTGCCTCTCTGTTTTGGTTGTGGGGGATGTCCACCTATTGGCCAAGACTGAGAGGGCACGTCATCCCCATCAATCTCAGATCGAATCTTTCTGTGAGGCATGTCCTTATCCAGGGTTAAGCCTCGATCCATAATCGCTGCGCGCACGGTGCCCGTGAGGCCAGACTCCGAGTAGAACTAGAATTAAGAAGAATGTAGAGGAAAGACGATTATGAATTCTTTTGGAGAATTAGTTCACAACGAAGCAAATGATACGAATTTCGCAGGTCACCGTTTGGCGGAGGGCATACTTGAAGATTTGAACTCAAGGACCAGTCCACAAGTTAGCAAAGGCATCAAGGGACTCGAAGAAGTTCAGAGAGAATGTTCACAGTATTGTTACCCAACTTTCTCCGGCGATGTGTTCAATCTCCCACATGTATCCGACTATGCGAACGCTAAGCACTCCCTCCAAAATGACGGTTTGTCTGTGACAGCCGTCCGTCCTCAGCATCCGCCTCTTCCTTCGTTATTCGTTGCCCGGACGCACGCGCTCGATGTTGGCTGTTCTCTCTCGGACACTTCAAGGACTTTCCCCGAGGTAATTATCGAGTCGGGGCCAATGAACGCCTGCACTGAAATGTTTAAAAACTGCGGTCCAAAATTACACCTTGCTGTAAAGGGCAACCATACTCAAAACTTCGCAGAGAAGATTCCTGACTCCAGTTATGGCGGTAAAACATTTGAGTGGATGAAAGTTAAGAGAAATCAATCCAGAATAGGTGAGTTGAAAACTTCTGCAAACTTCAGCCTAATGTTTTTGAGTGGTTTTGCTACAAGATAGTTTATGTGCTTCGATGTCTCGAATGAAACTGTTCTAGAAGGCTACTTTTAAAATCCCAGTCGATTTCTGTAGTTTGGATATTGTCTGGGACTAAAAATAATGAACAAAATAACATGGCTTAAAGTTTGTTATCTATGTAGCTAAACATGCCAATTCGGAACCAATAGACAATATATTAGTCACACATCACACTTATCTACGTTAAGTTAATTAGATGTGGGCACCAATTGACTATAGCCCACTTAACAAATTACAACAAAAGTAGGATCACAGATCTTGTAACATAGGGTAGCCTAAATAGCTATTCCAGACAGTAAGAAATAGGCAAGTCGAAATTCCTGATCCAGAATTACTAGCACGGAAAAAAGCTACTACTATAATAAGTCCTAAACAGTAGCCTGGCACTTGTCTTACAGTGCAAGTGCAAGTTCCTCTTGAGTCCTTATGTTGTCTTTTTGGGGGAACCAGCTCCCCTACCGGCTGAACACTGCAAATCTCCCCTACTTTTCCCCATAAAATCTTATTACTAATGGCCTGAACGGAACATACAACACCATATTTCATTATCTATAAATCCACTAAACTATATATGAAATGTAAACACTGGATACAATAAGGCCATTTTGAAAGTGTTCTTTTTCCTCAGTAAGTTGTAGACAAAGAAGGTAAACAGTCAAATTTTCAGCATTTTTCAGTAATGAAGGAATTGTAGGCCTATGGAACATGAAACAGGCCATCCACAGCAGAACATGTTTTTTTTAAATAAAGAAAAAATGCCTGCACTGCCTACAGTGTTGGCCTATATTTGGATCATGTAAATTACCCCTCTGTGCATCTGTTTTTTTGATTGCATGAGAGAATATGCATCAAATGTATTGGAATATACAGTACATACATAATTATGTACATTCAACTTTAAACATGTGCTAAAAACCTCAAGGAACACCCCCTTCTCCTAGACTCTTCTTAGTTTGCCTTTCTATGCTCTTTTCCTCATTGGTTAATGACACAATCTGCACTGTCAGTCAAGATGTAGCTTTAGCATGTAGCTATAGACAGTGGACTTTGGTGAAGAGGGGAATATAGCCCATAGGCACGAGTGATTGGGTTTTTAATCCATTGTGCTGTATTTGATGAGTACACCGAGACAGTAGCTCAGGATGTTATTTATCAACGTGTGTGTGCGTGTGTGTGTGTGTGTGTGCCTCATATTCAGGCATGCAGAAAGGCTCTGCACATGTTCCTCTGTAACTTGATCTTTTGGTACAGTGTATATATTCCCAGTGTGTCATTCTTCAATTAGGGTCTGACAGCACCTGAATTACAGTGGGCTGGATGCCCAGATGACTGAGGCAATGTGTATCGATCCCTCTTTTCTCCCCTCGTGCTCGACTCGGCTTAACAGGCCTCGCTGTTCCCCTAGCGGGCTAAGGCTCGCCCCGTCCAAGTGCACGAATCATTCCTCAAATATTTAGCTTGATTCCTTTATGCCTTTGGCCAGCGCTGGGTCTATTATCTTAGAGCTCATTTATCAGCCGGGAAAGTGTACCCGTGCCGTGCCCACCTCCCCACCCCACCACCCCCCTTTTATTTCAGAGGCAAATTTCTTGATTACTTGATGAAACTTTTTCTGCGGTTCTCTCCAAAAAATTTCTCCCCCACTCTAAGTGGATGTGGTGAACTTGACTTTCTCTCAGGCAGATGAGGTGACTCCTTTCTGGAGTGACTCTTCCTGTTTATTTAAAGCAAGTCTCTGGGTATTTAATGAAAACTAAGATGTGTCCTGTAGTCTGTGGAAGGTCAAGGACATGAGTGTATGTGTGTGTCAGGGTCTGTCTTGGATAACAAAAGCCCTAAATCAGTTTGGGCTTTGAAGGTTTGGCGGTGGCTGAATCGACTCAGGCTTGAGTAGCACACGCCTGCAGCTATGTTAATGATGTCATCATTAATGGATGCAAAAGGGAAATGGCATATTGAGACCACATCAAATATTTAAAAGTACAACAGAAGCATAACAGTTAGTGCGCTAGAAGCTATGTATGTTTCAAATTCATACAGCTAAATGGCCCTGTTTAAGTAAAATATTTGGAAGCCTGTTTAATACACAGTCTCTCATTCTCTCTGTCTCTTACACATCACATACACTTGTCCTTCATACCAAGCCAAGCGTATCATTTTAAAATGTTTTGCAATTCTTCCACATTTGAGGCTGGAAAAACACTCTTTGACCATTAATGTTTCATATACCTTATTAATCAACAAGATGCTCTATACATATCCAATACCATATTTTGTCATAGTTGTATTACATTAGCAAAATATGCACAGATATGCTTACGTGAGTTCTTCAATAGCATAAATCTGTGGTTGACCTAAATAGGGATTTCCTTCATCAGCAATGTAAAAGGGGCAAACTAGCCACTTTCACTGACATTTGCATGTGGAAAGGCCTCTAGTTTGAATCCAACTTCTCAGGTTCTGTCAACCTGGAAAAGAATAAATGACAAAATAATTAGCTTACAGTAGTCTGTAGTTTGTTGGCAGTGTACATTGTACAGTGTGTACAATGAGACATTATTATTATTTTTGTTGGAATACTTTAGACCTTCTCAATAATCTATGAATTATCTTCACTGCTCAACACTGAACCTAACTGGTGTTGTTTTAATGTGATGCTTTAAGCAAGCTGATTAAGAGGAGGGATGGGTCAAGAATTATTCTTAAAATGAAAACGATGGACACTTGAAACAAAAGTGGAAATATAGCTATATTTTATTTTACTGTTGCCTTCCTTCATTTTCTTTACTTTCATAATATTTTGTTTATCAGATTGTGACTTAGTTTTATCAACTAAAGGTTGCCCTTTAATTAATGTTGTTGCATATTGTTATTTCAGCCAAACTGCAGATGTCTTGTGGGGAGACCTATTTTGCAACGGAACACCAAATGTCAAGCGGTTGTTACCAAAGCGAAAACATCATACACAGCCAGCCTGCCAACGGAATACCGAGGACTAACTTCAGCACCAAGCAACTGACTGAGCTGGAGAAAGAGTTCCACTTCAACAAATATCTGACACGGGCCCGACGCGTGGAGATTGCCGGCATCCTTCAGCTGAGTGAAACTCAGGTGAAAATTTGGTTTCAGAACAGACGTATGAAACAGAAGAAACTGCAGCGAGAGGGCATTGTTCCCGGACCTGGGCACATGTCTGCCCCTGAAAGGACTGCTCTCCAGACGCGTTAGCAAGATGCCCCCCCTCCTCAAACAGAGCCTTGCTACAGGCTACATCACCTGCCGGCATAAAATGAAGGGGAACTCGGCAATGGAGTGGTTCCGTTCGTAACCCTCCGCTGTAGCCTAGTTTTGGGAATAGACACGGAACGTGGTAATTTATTGCCAATGCACTTTAAATATTATTTATAGGTATTTAATTTGTTATTATTTATTCTTTTCGAGGTTTACTAAGATAGACCTGGTTGCTTCCTGTCAGGGTTTCCCAAATTTATGAATTTATTATAATTTAAATGGAAAATATTTTGGAACAGAAAGCTTGAGGGATAGGCCTACCACCAACCTATAGGTTTTTCCCCTCATATTTATGGATGGAAATACACTTGTTTATCAGATAAGCACATATTAACCCTCGGAAATATTTAGCAAATCACTTAAGCAAATAACTTTGCTTTCTGACCAATGTAGACCTACAGGGTACGCACACTTACGCACAAGAGAGGGGCAGTGAGTGTGACTAATAGTTTTTCTTTCTTTCTGAAAATGCGAGTGTCTTGTTCATGCTACTGGTGCTTTTATCAAATAAAGAGTGTAGCAAGGTCACCTCGTTTGCAAATGATGCCTTCGTTGTAAACGCCAAAAGTTTTCAAAGTCTGTGCTATTTACTGGTGCCTTGACGTGAAGTTGACTTTTCATTTCTTGTGGCACCAAAGCGAAGTGCTCTGCTGTTGGAAAACGTAGCCTAATTGGTATAGTGTAGGCTAATTAAGCAATTGGCTACTTTTGGATGTAACGTAATAGGCTAGGGCCAATAGGTTTCAACCATCTTAGGCCTATTTGATTCCGTGACAATTTGACAATATTTGTGACAATAGGCCTTGGTGATTTTTAAAATATAATTCGCGTTCAATGCAGTTCTGTCTTCTTTGCTCAGTGGGTTGAAATCTCTCCGTTTTACCCCAGAAATGTAATCTTTTAATTCCTCAATTCGACTTTACCATCAGTGCAGTAATTGCTGGATTGATACCCTGACAACCGAGGGATTTATGTCATTTAGAGAATATAGATTTATTGACAACAGGATTTACAATATTGATCTAAATTGATTACGTTGCAGGAATAAATTATAACACATCTGGAAAGGTGAACCAGAATTTCAAGCCAACAAAAAAGCCATTTATACAAAAAAGGCTATGAGATAACAAATATGAGCAATTACATGTAGGCCTCGTAGTTTTTGTTGTTTCTAATTGCTTGCCATTGTAATGTTTTTAAAAACGAATGTGCTAAATCTAGCCGCAAAAAAAAAAAAAAAAAATGAAATGAAATGAACAGACATTTAAAATGAAAAGTTTTGATGGTGCTGTTCCCATCTTCTTATGCTATCTCTGTTACCATGAAGGAAGTTCTGTCGTGTCTAACCATGTTAATGTATGCCGGTACTCCGCAGTTCACCTCTCACCTCTTGACCTCTTCTTTGCCCGGGGACAGCAGTGACCGGGTCACTGGCTCACGAGAAGAAAGATGCATTTTTAAAATATGCAGCTCTCACGAAGTCCAGGCTAGAACACCACACAAGTGTTTTCAAGGCTATTAAACTTGTATTGACTCGAATGAAAGTGCTTAAGAGAGTTTAGTCTTTAAAATGTTAATTTCGGCCCTGTCCAAATAAAAACCAACCCAAAATATCTTGCCACTTTTAGCGCCGCGGATTCCTCTGTTCTGCTGTAGCCTACTTCCTTTATCTTTTTGCCAAACGCACCATGACTGTACCACCAATGAATATTTTGGTTCATATGTGCTAAGTTAGCATGGGTTTTTGTAATGTGAAGCGATGACGCCACTGAGTGCGTGAAAATTCCACTAATTGACAAATTCATTTAATACAGTGTTGTTACATTTGCAATAAAAATAGAGGCCTAACATATTTGACTTTGGATGACATT
The DNA here is from genome assembly GCA_027497455.2 of Sardinella longiceps. Classification (NCBI taxonomy): domain Eukaryota; kingdom Metazoa; phylum Chordata; class Actinopteri; order Clupeiformes; family Clupeidae; genus Sardinella; species Sardinella longiceps. Next base: position 3,766,715 of record JAODXP020000018.1, read on the forward strand.
GCAATGTGCAACACACATTAAAATAGCAACTGTTACTCTATCAAACTGGAAAAATGTAACAGGCAAGACCATGGTTCTCATATGGAGACGCTTTAGGAAGGCTACGAACTTCCGGACGGAAATGCTTTCCAGCCTAATGTTCACTTTCCTGACACCATTAGTGGTCTCAAGAATGGACAACTTGATTGACTTCTACCCTTATTCATCAAAGTAAAATCCTCAGATTAAGGCCTACTTCTGAATATGCCCTCTAACTTTACTTCCTCCTAAAGCATGCCTAAATGAGTGTTTATTAAATGTACTTCCATGGCATTTCAATTTGCAGCATAAGCAAAAGGCTGACCTGGAATGAGATTCAGAAATAGCATGTTATCAATCCACCTCAGTGAACTTCTCTTTCTGCTTAGCATCATGTCAAAAAATGCAGTATATGAAGAGGGGCTATCTACATGAAAGTATGGCATTTTCATTTATGCCTACTTTACCATTACAGTTGCATTTCTCAATGACATTAGAAAGGACAACAACTAGGCCATCTCATGGGAAAAAAATATTCCTGATCAGCTTGATGACAGACAATGAAAACAAATCAGTGAATATGTAAAATATATTTTTGCTATACTGAGACAAATGTAGGCTATAGTCAAAGAGAGATTTAAAGGAGAAATCCTGCATCAATCAATTCATAGCCCTAAAGTTGAAACTCACCAAGTGCTGCAGATAGGAAAAAGAGTAAGAAAATTTGAAACAGCATAGACCAAGCAGTGAACCTGCAATTAATACTAAATGAATGGGGCATAATAACTCGGCTGCTACTTTCAGTTTCATTTCATCATGCCTCATTCAGTCAGCATTAGTAATCGGTAGCTATTCAGTCTATGTAGCATCCTATTTTCTCATTCTTTTTCTTAGATTCAGGTACCTGGAACAATTGGGCTATTGACTGATTCACACTGGATTTCTCCTTTAAACTCTCAATGTCTACAAACATTCGCTGACTGCATTTGATAATGTATTTCACTTCTCTTTGTAGCTTGGAGGATTTGATCGCACTGCATGGTCTGTTATTTTCTTGAGGTCAAGGGCTATCCGTACAAACAACTGAATATACCTGTGACTCTCTCCAGGGAAGTCATACATAGAGCTCAGCTCGACAGTTAACAAGTGCAGCTCTCCTCTGTTTGTTTAGAGTGCCATTTCAGTGGGTCGTCCCATGTGGCACTCTCCGTGTGATGGATGTGAGTTTTCCAGAGTCTTCCTGGCTGGAAGATGCACAGCAGCCATTCGAGAGTGACAGCTTTGCAGCATGTTCACACTCCTGCCATTAACTCACAGTGTGGATGATGCAAGACCCCAATGGGTGTGTCAATATTGCTTGGAGACACTTGTGCTTGTTGATAAAAAAAGAGGGTTATTCAATTTGTCAGCATGACAAGGAACTGGCTAATTAAAATTATATTTAGAAGGAAATTAGTAAAGCATTTTTACATATGCACTTGTTTGTGTGTGTGTGTGTGTGTGTGTGTGTGTGTGTGAGAGAGAGAGAGAGAGATATGTATTTGTAAGGCAAAAGTCAATTAAAGTTGATTCCAAGAGAAAAAATCAGGGATTCAGACTTCAATTGCTGTCTGTAATGGAAAAGAAGGAAAATTCTAGCATTGTGTTTGAATGAATAACCAGCCAGTTGAAAGCTAGTTTCCTCGTCCCACTCAGTTAATGTTAACTATCAGTTCACTATTCAGTGTACAGTATGTGGTATCAATTTTTCTCATTCTTTTTCCTACCGACAACACTTGGTGACTCCAAACAACAAGTCTATGGAGTGATTTACATCAGATTTCTCCTTTAAGAATGTTATCAGGCATTGTTTTAATTTTTAGCCCGTGAAAGCAAAGGGGAATGTTTTGCAGTGTTTAGCATGCATTAATTAGATGTGGCACTGTCACATGCCGGTTGCTCAGTTTAAGAAGTGGAATTTCAACATGATGTAACTATATTATTAGAACAGTAGTCTCAATTGCTTGGGTTTGTGTGACTGATAGTAAAAAAATATATGGCTCTTTCATTTCCAGTCAGTCAAGAACAAACCTGCACACCATTATTTGCTGTTGGAAAAAAAGTGTTTAATCCATCCCAATAGAGTGTTATGAAGTGAAATGAGCTAACAAACGTTTTGCCCTCATATCCTCATCAGTTGAAATTGCCAATAGCATATCTATGCACTTGTTACTCCCATTAGTATAGGGTTTCGCTGTGTATTTCACTAGAAAATCAATCAACAAGTATTTACTCTCTGCCCTTATAGTAATATCAAAGATCTTTCATTCTCCGCTTGAATCCTCTCTGGTAACAATCTCATCAATTAATATTAATATTAATATCATAACTAGAATACTGTCTTTACAGTATGTACTTCAGTGTAGAGTATATAGAAATAGAATGTCAAACATTGGTTCTGCCATTGGTCAGCTCCTCAAAATAGCCTAACGAGCGGCAATAGCAGCTTTCTTAAGCAGAATGTCAGCCGGCTTCTCAAGCTCTCAGTATACAATCTCATTAAGCCGTCACTACCCTATGCAGGCCGACCAGCACACAATTACTCACAAATGTGTTTCCTGTTGCAGAGGCATTATGGGGAAAGAACCAATTAGAGAAGTTACAGCAATTAATACCAATAATGATCTGCCGTGATGGATGTCTCCTAGATAGGATCTTCCCAAGAGTCTCGGAGAATAAAAAAATCATTTTGGTGAGCTCTGACTGGCTGCTAAGTACACAAAGTTAGATTAAATGTGTACTGAATATGCATAATATTTTCCCTTGAGAACCAGAATAGGAAACCTAATCCAGCTTTAGGAGAGAAAAAAAGACAAGCAAAAAAGATTTTTTTGTACATGTTAATAATACAGATTTTCTCATTAGTCTTTGATCTCTCTCTTTTCCTCTCTCTCTCTCTCACTCTCTCTCTATCTATCTATCTTTCTCACACCCTTCGTTCCTATTCAACACTCTCTCACCCCACACACTAGGCAGACTTTCAATGTTTGGAGCGCAATGAGAAATTGATCTCCATTTGTTTGCCTGACAACCCCAGCGTTCAAAAGGGTAGCAGGTAGACAAAGATCCACACAAAACACACACTCACACTCACACACACACACACACACACACACACACACACACACACACACACTCACACACACACTGGCCAAGAAAGACGTCAAGTGAGAGAAAGAAGCGGAGACTGAGGGCTCTTGGTCCCAGTCTCCTTTATGACTCCTGAGAGCAGATGTTTGGGGACAGCTTACAGCCTCAGCGAATTTCTGTGTACAAAGCAAACAGCAGCCCTCAGCACTTCTGGCTGCGGAGGAGAGGAGAGGAGAGGAAATGTGCTCCTGAAAAATAGGGGGATGGGGGGTGAGGTGGGGGGGCAGGAAGAGAGGGAAAAAGAGAGGGGGGGTCTGAGTGTCAAAGAGGAAGAGAGAAAGAGAGGGAAAGAGAGAGAGAGATGCAGGTTTAGTGTATGAATATGGGGGGATGCTTAGCAAGGTGAAACTATGTCAAGGTTGTATTCACTTCCCCCATTCAAATTTGGCTCTAGAGAGTAGGGTTATTATGTATGTGAGCATGCGTGTGTGTGTGTGTGTGTGTGTGTGTGTGTGTGTGTGTGTGTGTGTGTGTGTGTGTGTGAGAGGGTGGGTGTGTGTGTGTGTGTGTGTGTGTGAGAGAGAGAGAGAGAGAGAGAGTCCTTCCCAGCTCCTAGCAGTGGCATGAGAGGAAGGTAGGGTAGCGTAGGGGAAGGCCTGACTACTGCAGGCTCCTAGTGACCATGGCAGAGCTTGCTTGTTGTAAATAAAAATGGCCTTCATCTCCCTACCTGAAGCTCTGACCTCTGGTTTTCCGTGGGTGCTCTCAGGCTGTGGATTGCCCTTTGGAAAGTTGCAGACACACA
>JAODXP020000018.1:3780666-3783166 GCA_027497455.2 Sardinella longiceps
CATTGACATCCACACATATGCCAGTTGTGTTATTGTGTATTGTATTAGCGATTATGCTAATTTAGCTAATTATGCAAATTGCCCAACATATGCAAGTTAGCATCCAGCAGTTTCTACATGCTGGGGACCCATACTATACATTTCTGTAATAAAACTTTGCTCTAGCCTACTCAACATTTCCAGGTTGACCCTTCTGGCAAATAGACTAAGAGGTGGTGCATGGTCAAAGATCTATCTTGCATGAACATGAGATATGGTTGTGTCCTCCTTCATATGAAAATCTTGAACTTAGAATTAACCACCAAAAAAAGGGAAGCAATTGTAGTTCTGGACCAAAAGGACAATATCCAGCTGAAATATAAGCTTTAAAAGATAGCTGGTGAACTTGAACTTACTGTAAAGATGCACTATGAGTTCCTGCATGGTTTCAGTGTGGTTTCATTTATGTTTCTAATCATAGGCATCTCCCATTGATCTGCTAGCTGCCTGCCTGCCCCCTGAATAAACTGTGAATATATCCTCGGGAGACAACGCAGAGGCTGTAAATGTCAGACAAACAAAGCAAAATAAATAAATAACAATAACATTACAGTGTTGTGTAAACAAACAAACAAACATAACATAACATAACATAACATAAAAAATTCAAAAATAAACATTCAAGCCAATCACTAACAAGACGGTTGGAAGTCACGAACTTACTCTCATCCTTCCCCCAAATGTCTTTGGCTGAAACCTGGTGCACATCCTGTGCCCATGGTGTTTGCTTGTTGTTTACAGCCCCTGTATTGTCTCTTGAGATTGGACTTCTTCAGAGTGTATTCAGGAGGCAGGCAGTTAGTGGATCAAGGGGAGATGCTTTCAATTATACAGAAATCATACATGAACTCATAGTGTACTTTAAGCTTATTTTTGATCAATCAATGCAGAACCAGGGACTACAGATGAAATCTAGGTAGTAGCTAATTCTGGTCTGGCTGACAGCCATGCACTGTCCCTGTCAAATAAACAAACACATAAATACACTGTATATCCTATTTTAACATCAGAGAACAACATTCACTATTCCATTCATCCATCTGATCCATGTCCCCTTTTTAATTCTTTGCCTATCCAGCATTTCATGTGTAATGCTTGTGCCATTGGCTTGTCCTCAAACAAAAGGAGATGCAAAAACCATGCAGGAACTCATAGTACAACTTGAAGCTTATTTCTGATAGATCATAGCATAACATTTTATTTCAATATCAGAAGGACATACAGAATACAGAATTCTTGTTATCTATGTCCTGTCCTCCTTTTTAATTCTGTTCATCTCCAGTGTTTCATATGTAAGACTTGTGCCATTGTCTTGTCCTCAGACAGCACAGCAGTGGCCCAGGCTGCCGTGCCGATGCCTCTGCCGCCGCTTCGGAGACACGTTCCTTCTTCATCTGTGTTTGACAGTCACATTTGTGTTCATTTGGGCCGTGTCGTCGCCAGGCATCTGGAGGAGCCGCGTCTCCCATCTCCCCTTCACTTCCCTCCATTTGGACAATGATAGGAATGCAAATTTTACACGCCACGCTGCCTGGGCCTGTGATAAACTGTTTGATTGGGTGGGCAGGCAAGGAGACGATGATGCTCAGCCGGGCTAATGCGATCGGTGCCAAGAGCTGTGGCTGGATGGGCCAAAACGCATGCAGAAGGCTGAGCACTCGGATTTGGCCCCCAATGGGACAAACAGGGGAACGAACGAGTGGAGGGCATGGAAGACATGGAAGAGCTGATCAAACAACAGTGTGTGTTGGTGATGGTACTGGTGGTGTGTGTGTGTGTGTGTGTGTGTGTGTGTGTGTGTGTGTGTATGTGTGTGTGTGTGTATGAGGTGTGTGGGTGTATGTGAGTAGTGTATGTGTATGTGTGAGTGTGTGTGTGTGTGTGTGTGTGTGTGTGTGTGTGTGTGTGTGTCTTTATGTGTATCTGTATGTGTGAGGTGTGTGTGTGAGTGTGTGTGTGTGTGTGTGTGTGTGTGTGTGTGTGTGTGTGTGTGTGTGTGTGTGTGTGTGTGTGTGTGTGTGTGTGTGTGTGTGTGTGTGTGTGATGTTCTGCTGCTGATGCTGCTACTTGAGCACAGTGGGAGTCTGTACCACTGGAGGGGCCACTGTCAGCCCCCCTGGTTTCTCACTCCATGCCCTTCAGTCCCCTGGGCAGTGGCAGGGGAGCCACCCCAACCTTCACCCCTAGCCCTCAGAGACAACCAGCAGAGAGAGAGAGAGAGAGAGAGAGAGAGAGAGAGAGAGAGAGAGGGAGAGGGATGGAGAGAGAGATTGAGAGGGATATAGAGAGATGAGGGGGAGGGAGAGAGATGAGGGAGAGTGGGAGAGAGAGAGAGGAGGTAGAGAGAGTAGAGAGAGAGGAGGGGGAGAGAAGAGAGAGGGAGAGACAGGGAGGGAGAGAGAGAACGAGGGAGAGAAAGAGTGAGGTAGGGGAAGGAGAGGGGGGGAAACGAGAGGGAGAG
>JAODXP020000018.1:3785666-3788166 GCA_027497455.2 Sardinella longiceps
AGAGGAAATAAAAAAAAAAAAAAATCTCTCTTTTTTTAAAAGACATTCCTACCCCAACAACTGACTGACCCGTAATTATTCCCTTCCCTTCCCCATTCTCGACTCTTCCACTCTCCCTCCAACTCTTAGCACACAGCTGCAGTATTAGCTAACTGCCCCGAGTAGGCTATAAATGAAGGATGCCTAATGCTTAGTTTCTGGCTGTGGAGCAGGTTCACACGGTAGGCTAGAGCACAGCACAGCCTTAGGGCTAAGGGCCAAGTCCCGCGACTCAACCACCTGTTTGTCTTGCTTTCCCCCTCCTGTCTTTACCCAATTACCCCACTTTGATCCTTAATTTGGTCCAAGAGTGACATTTGTCTTGTGTTCTTTCTTTCCCTGTGGTTATACTTTGTAATGAGCCGTTTCACATTTTCACACTGACTGTTTTCTTAAAATAAACAAACATGGATTTTTGTTTGCCTTTGCAATATGTCTAATAGCCTAGGCATTTTAAAGGACAACTTCAGTAAATTTCAACAAGAGCTCTATTGCTCAAGCTACTCGAGACGAGCCAATAATGAAGCCGCAAGAAATTTTAGCCATATAGGTTTCCTTGAACAGAGAATTAGCACTGACAACTAACTCATGGGGTCATAGCTCAAGCAATATAGCTCTCGTTGGAATTTGACTGAAGTTGTCCTTTAATACACATTTGTCTACTGAGTCATTGTAGCCATGGCCTTAGAACCATCTATGCCCCTGTAAACTAGCTATTACCTCTATGAACTAGCTGCTTCTGTAAACAAGCTATTGTCACTGTAAATTAGCTGCCTCTGTGAACTAGCTATTGCGTCTGTGAAGGGCACTTCAGCCGGCCGAGGCCACTGCCCATTTAGCAACCGGAACCTCACCAGCCACCACCACCCCACTCCCCCCAAACACACACACACACACACACACACACACACGCACACACACACACACACACACACACACACACACACACACACACACGCACACACTCAATTTCCGTGTGAACTCCAATGCCTCTGAAAAGCACTTCCAGTAGACCTCTCCCCTGGCAACCTGCGAGCACAAATGGGCTCCGGTGCTCACTTGTGCGTGTCGGCCTCTTTTACTCCCTCTGATTAAAAACATGCTAATGACCCGCTTATGCGCAAACTTCCAAGGGCATCGGAGGAACTCGGTGCCAACAAAAGAGAAACAGCTCAGGTCACCTCTCTGTGTGCCTGGGTCGACACAAAAACACTGTGTTTGTGTGTGTGTGTGTGTGTGTATGTGCGCACGCATGCGAGTGAGTGTGTTACAACACCTCATATTTTTTAATGAATGCTGACTAATTTGTCAGGCTTACCTTTACATAATACTTCATACAATAAAGGCAGTCTGGAAAACAATATGTTATGAATTCACTGAAATTACTATTACTACTACTACTAACTACTAAAAAGCAGGATCTTGATATATACTTTAAATTTATTTATACTATATATTTGAAATACTTATTATATATTTCCCCCTGATTACTACTGATCAGTTTCTACTGTACAATCATCTCAGGTTTCTTTTTTCTCTCTCTGTCAGTTCTCCACTCTTATACTGTATTTCCCATTAGAATGGTGATGCTACAAAACAACAGTGCTGGTCATTGCCTCTCTTCATGTATCCCTCACCATACCACTTAGCCGTGTGGATTGTGTACACAGCACCACCTATTGGTAGAAATGGGACAAACACCCAGAGAGTTAATCTCTCCCCTTGTTTGTGTGGCGTTTAGAGGAACCACATGACACATGAGGGTGAAATAATTGAATATGGTGCCATATAAAAGAGTGAACTGTCTCTTTTTGCCTTACGGTGTTGCACTGAGTGACAGATAGGGGCGAACTGGAGTTGAATCCGTCCCTTATCAAAGGGAAGAGACCGGGGCAGAATGGTGTAGGCAGGGCAATGACTTAATGGGCTGCTTGTGTTGGATAGGCTGTGAACTATAGTGAAACGATTCATCTAGCCCTTCCACGAGACCATCAAAGTACAGGCGCACGAGCGTCAGGTTGTTCGACTTCAAAGCGCTCCTGACAGAACTTCTTGCTTTTGAGACACCGATAACCTCATCGATCATATTTGTTTGTAGAGAGAATCGGGACAGGGATGAGTCAGATGGAGAGGGTGTGTGTGAGTGTGTGTCTGTGAGTGTGTGTGAGTGTGAGTGTGTGTGTGTGTGGGGGGGGGGGGGGGGGCTGCAGTGAGAGTGGGTGTGTGAGAGTTAGGGCGGGGGAGGGCAACTCGTGAGTTATAATTAATGGCGAGCAACTGTTTCTTTGGAGGTGATGACGCCACCTGGTTTGAACCTTGTGTCTGGCCCCGAGGCTCCCAGGGCTAAACAAGTCTGTTCAGTGCTGCAACACCTGGAGAGAGCTCGCAAGGCTCGTGGCTATTTCTCTCTCACTTCTCCTCCTCTTCCCATCCCTCTCTCCCTCTCTCTCTCTCTCTCTCT
>JAODXP020000018.1:3793166-3798166 GCA_027497455.2 Sardinella longiceps
AGTTACTGCTAGTAGAAAAGCAGTTATGCACTGGCTAATAGCACAGGGGAGAATACTGCAAGTGTAGGGAGGGGAGGGCAAGGGCAGAGTGAGTGGGTGGGGGGGGTATGGGGGGATCTGGGAGGCAGGTGAAGTGTTTTGTCTGGGTCTGTGAGTCTCACACCAAGGTCATTCAACCACACTATTGGTTCCCTCCACATTGCCCCAACAAACACCAAGATTCTAAAGTTAGGAGTTGTTACTAGCATTTTTTTTAAATGCTCAAAAGAGAGCTCAAGTTAGAGACTCTAATCGAAAAGACTGACTTTAGAACAGTCAAATTCAACAATCACAGACTGACCTAACTGGAAGCAGCTTTAGATTAGGGTTCAGTGTTTTTTTTCTGCTGACTTCCTGTATCTCTCTGAGCCCCTTGGAGAGTATCTTTGAATCTGACTACACCCCTCCCTCCTTCCCTCCTTCCCTCCCTTCCCATAAACACACTTCCTCTCCCCACTTACCGCCTCTATGTGTTTGGAGCGGAATCTAATTCTCGCCCTCGCCATCTCATTCTCTCATTCACTCTCTCTCTCTCTTCCCTCACTCTCTCCCTCTCCCTCACACACACATACACAGTCTCTCCTTCTCCCTCTCTCTCTCTCTCTCTCTCTCTCTCTCTCTCTCTCTCTCGCTTCTGATGAATCACCTTCCCCTCCCGTTGAACTCGACTGATAATCCAGGGGAAGCTGTAAGGGACCATCGATCAGTGCTGCCGACAGCTCCACAAGCCACAGCGCACAGACAACATGACAACAACAAGCCACCGCTCTCGGCTGCCCACGGATGCATGCAAACCCAATCCTCCATCTGTGCCTCTAATGCATGTGTGTGTGTATGTTTTGGGGCATATACACTTGGCAGGCTGTGTGTGTGTGTGTGTGTGTGTGTGTGTGTGTGTGTGTGTGTGTGTGTGTGTGTGTGCATACCTGTGTGTGTGCGTGTGTGTGTGTATGTATGTTTGACTGACTGATCACCGTTGTGTATATCTGTGGACAATAATGCCAGCAACTATTAGAATGTGTAGCGCGGCATTCTGGGATGCGTGCAGCAGAGAGTCTGGAGGTCTCTGGTGTGGAGTGGAATGAGACTGAATTTATGCATGTGTGTGTGTGTGTGTGTGTGTGTGTGTGTGTGTGTGTGTGTGTGTGTGTGTGTGTGTGTGTGTAGTGCCTGGCTGCCTGGCTCTACTGTATATAAATGAGGGCATATTTCATGCATGCTCTCATCCTCCAGCGCTCAGCCCCTCACAGTGGAGAGGACACGAGTAACACAGCAGCCCTCTCTCTCTCTCTCTCTCTCTCTCTCTCTCTCTCTCTCTCTCTCTCTCTCTCTGTCTCTCTCTCTCTCTCTTTCTCTCTCTCTCTCTCTCTCTCTCTGTCTCTCTCTCTCTCTCTCTCTCTCTCTCTCTCTGTCTCTCTCTCTCTCTCTCGCTCTCTCTCTCTCTCTCTCTCTCTCTCTCTCTCTCTCTCTCTCTCTCTCTCTCTCTCTCTCTCTCTCTCTCTCTCTCTCTCTCTCTCTCTCTCTCTCCCTGGGTGCGTGTTTGCAGATGGATCTGCATGTGTGTGTACTCTGTGCATATGGGGAGCATACATCATATTACTGTGCATTCCTCCACTCTGGCTGCACAGCACATCCATAAGGACAGGAAACAAGGGAAGCAAGCCTGCCGATCGGAGTCAAGTTAAGTTAAAGGCCGTGACACGCACAGAGTGAAAATGTCAGATGTTCCAGAGTAAAATTAATAGTATAAATTCATCTTTAAATGAAACACACATTTATGGACAAGGGTGTGTGTGTGTGTGTGTGTGTGTGTGTGTGTGTGTGTGTGTGTGTGTGTGTGTGTGTGTGTAGAGAGAGATAAAGAGAGAGAGTGAGTGAGTGGTGTGTGTGTGTGTGTGTGTGTGTGTGTGTGTGTGTGTGTGTGTGTGTGTGTGTGTGTGTGTGTGTGTGTGTGTGTGTGTGTGACAGAGAGAAAGAGACAGAGTGAGAGAGTAAGAGCTTAAGTACATCTCAATGGATCTGTGTTCTTTGGAACATGAAAGGTGCTGCTGCCCCTACTGCCCCAGCTGCTGCTGTTGCTGCTGCCCCTCTCCACTCCTCTCCTCTCCCCCCTAACCCTGTGCCCCTTTCCTCTTCCACATGCCTAACAGCTCTCAGGTGAGGAAATGCTGCCTCGTATATTACCAACATCACAGGTCATAAATCCCTCTTCTGACAATTAGAGCAGAGACTTTTCACCAGCGACTGCAATTTTTGTCCCCAGCATTTCTTTTTTCATCATTCTTGATTTTTTTTTTTTTTTTTTTACCTCAGGCAGCCTGACTGACGCCTCTGTTCTGTTGTCGTTTCACTTGCTTGTGTTCGGTTCTGGCAGAGGGCCCCTTCATTATTAGGGCCCGTGTGGAGTACACACATCACGGCTTCCCTCTCATTTCCTCTCATTTCATTGGTCCCCGGACAACACAGGCGCGAAGTCAAACCAGAGCCAAAAACAGGCTCCTTTTGTTGTGAATGACAGCTCCACCTTGTGGTCAAAATGGGAACTAACCGCTTCAAGGCCTACTTGCCTTGGCTGTCATTCCTCATTATTGATGACAGTAGTGGCATGAGAGCAGCGTACAGTGGTGTAACCTATCCCAGAGCTCCAGAGTGAATGGAAGTCTCCTGAGGCTATAACCAAGAAGGAAGTTTCAGCTGAGAAACACCTGCGCTTGGCATCCAAGCTATGAAGGTAACTTTACGCATTTTCTACATGCTTTGAATACATCTTTGATAGGTCATGTGCTTTGAAAATGCCTTTTACTTTTAAGTTTTGTATGTTTGTGTGTGTGTGTGTGTGTGTGTGTGTGTGTGTGTGTGTGTGTGTGTGTGTGTGTGTGTGTGTTTATGAGTGTGTGAGTGACAGATAGAGAGAGAAAGAGAGAGAGAGAGATACAAGTACACTGGGGATAAGGGACGATATGAGGTCAATGCAAATAACTATGACTCTCTGTACAGCATGCACAGAATGATCTCCCAGTATCGCTCAGACGAAATCAGGGAGTTATTGCCTGAACAGGTTATATGTGTGAGCAATAACAAGACTATGTGAGTGTGTGCATGTGTGTGTGTGTGTGTGTGTGAGTACCGTCAACAGTACAGGGAATTCTGCGGACATTGACAAATCTCGCGGGCTCACCCAGATTGCAGGCTGTTGCATCCTCCTGTCACCGAGCTCATCCGTCAAAGCCTCCACGGACCCACCTGGGAAGCACGGCGGCTCTCTTCCCAGTCGCTGATCACACGGGAGCGTCTGCCAAGGGAAACCCGTCTGGTCTTGCCCTGTAGCTTCCTTTGAATGGCTTCCCACCTGTGTCAATCAACTCTTAAGTTCGATATCAAGGGCCTCTTTTAATGTGGAAAGAAATGGAGGTTAAAAAAAATATACAGAGAGAGAAATTTGGTAAAGGAATGTATTGAAGGTTCCAATTTAGAATGAACCCTCTCTTTGTTTGTGGTGAGAATGCGTGTAGAAACATATTATTAATATGCCTTAACCACCCAGGGATATAGGGACACTGTGCTGTACTAAGTGAACGTCATACCAGAGGTATATTATCTCCAAACCACATGGAGAGACAGCTATACAGGCAGGCCAAAACACACACACACACACACACACACACACACACACACACACACACACACACACACACACACACAGACAAACAAGCAAACACAGACAGCTATTTAGTTGCCTGACCAAGTTGTCATCGTTTAACTCTATTGCCCTCTAGAGGCTGACCCAAACACTACGCCGAGCAGAACACTCCTTTAAGACGAGCAATTATCCTGTCACAGCCTACAATGGAAGAATCAGGTTTAATAGCTTAAACATTACAATTACACCCCAAACACCTAGGCCATCCCTCAATCATATCTTGGCACTCCCGCTGACTGTAATTGCACTTTGTTCAAACTTTGCTCGAATATCGTCATCCTCTTGATTCTATAATGCATGCGGAAAGAAACTTCATCCCTGGTTACAAATTAAAGTGTTTAAAGTTTAAGTAGCGGTGCTGGAAGGCAGGGCTGGGGTCCCACGCCGAGCCAAATCCCCCCCCTCACACACACACACTCACACTCACACACACACTCACACACACACACCCCAAGGCAGGCCCAAGCACTCAGGCGCGGCTGCAGATGCTTTATGGTGGGCAATTTAGCCACCGCGGCTATCTGAGCCATCCCAGGAATGGACCCGCTCAGAATCAAGTGCAATAAAGCAGACACTGGACAGACTGGGCTGAGAGGGAGAGAGAGAGAGGGGGAGGGAGAGAGAGAGAGAGAGAGAGAGAGAGAGAGAGAGAGAGAGAAGGAATGGAAGGAGTGATAAGGAAGGAGGAAGGGTGTCTGGAGTAAGAGTAGGGGTGTTGGGGGGGGGGGGTGTTACTGGTTGCTCTCTCTCTCTCTCTGGCTACCACACTCAGACATCACAGCAGACATGCACTCACAAACACTACAGAGCCATCGTGGGAGTCCACTCACACACACATACACTTACACACACTCTCTCTCTCTCTCTCTCTGACACACACACACACACACACTCTCACGCACACACTCACACAGGCACACAAACAAACACACACATACATACAGTACACACAACCACACACATTTACACAGGCACACTCTCTCTCTCTCTCTCTCTCTCTCTCTCTCTCTGTCACACACACACACACACACACACACACACACACACACACACACACACACACACACACACACACACACACACTCCCTCCTCCTCCTGTTTCCCAGTGCAGACAGGAGAGTGTTCCCTGCTTGGTGTTTGTTTTCACAGGCGTCTATAAACAGGAGCGGCTCAGGACGGCTTTCCTCTCACTAACACCCCCCCCCCCCGCAAAACAAGACCCCCCCCCCACCCACACACACACACACAACCCCCTCCCCAT
>JAODXP020000018.1:3803166-3855666 GCA_027497455.2 Sardinella longiceps
ATAGAGCGAGAGAGAGAGAGAGGTGGGAGGTTCAGAGCCACCTCCTCAGCACTGAGTTTCCAGATGCATCTGAGCATAGAGCATTCCATCAGATAATCACATTAGGACACATCTGCCTTCACACAAACACGCAAAGATACGGTCCAATGGCGACTTTGGTCTTTTGATTCTGGAAGGCCTTTGTCAATCCACATGCTACACAGCATAGTTACCAAACTATCAAGAGATTTCTACTAGTATATATATATATAAATACAACGCGGTACAGGTATCTGTTTCCCATAAGCAGATTTGTTAACTAAGTTAGCAACTATGTTGGTTGCAATGCAATTTCCTATTTCCAACTAAGTAAGTTGATGGAACTGGCCTGATGGCCCCCTGATGACCACTACCTAAATGGCGACCAACACCCAATGAACTCTAATCCCACTCCAACTACTGACTCCATCCCTTGGCCCTGACTGTCACACAAACTATGTGTATATCATCTCTGACTACATTCAGTACTCATGCTGTTTGTGTAAACCATAGTCAATCTATGCATCAGACTTTACGGATACTTTATTAGGCCCCAGGCAGGTAGGCTGAGTCCACGAGGCGTGGATCTGCCCAAGGTTTCTTCCTACAAAACAAATTATTTACAAAGCGAATGGAGTTTTTCCTTGCCCCTGTTTCTCATGGATGCTTCCCGTACTGGCTGTAAAGCACCGCGAGACAATGTGTATTTGAGCGCTCTACAAATAAAATTGAATTAACTGGTGCTAATTTAGTCCATTTCTTTAGAGAAACGGACGCCTGTTAAGCTCCAGTTTTTCATGCAGTATATATTATATTAATGTGCTTTGCCTGCCCTGAGAGAATCCAGTCAAACCTTGATAGCAAATTTAGTCACTCTGCCAGTCCATTTGGTGTCAAGCCCATTGCAGTCTACTTCCAAACCAACAAAAACCCAGGAAACAAGTGCTTACAGTATCTGGCAAGGATCCGATTTATATGATGCACAACCAATGATGGCATCAGCATTAAACCATAAAACGTGGACATTTCCTTGGAATTGAATAAACAGCAATATTAAGGGGTCTTTTTTTTAAGCAGCATGATATTACAGTATAGGTCTATCTTTACTCCAAGATTTTGATACCCCAATTTTTGTCTTAGTTTTCAGACTGATAAAAGGGGTAACACTTTAATTTACAGCCCCTGAAGTACTGGGTAAGTATTAAGTAAGAATGGTGTAACAAAAACGTATCAAGGGATAAATTACTGAGAATTTACAGCGTAAGTTTGCTGGAATAACACACGTTCACGCTTTAATTTACAGCCCGTGAAGTACAAGTAAGAACAACGTAACAAAACAGAACTTAATGAGTAATATTGACATAATTACAAAGTAATTTGCCGACATCACACTAGGCTATGCATTTTTTTATATATATATATATATAGCTTATATCACGTGCACTATTATGTGCATTACATTTTTCTGATAATGGGCCATTTGCGAGTAGTGAGCGGCCTTCGTTTCATGCAGGGGCGCTTTTTGGTCTCACAGCCAGTGGGTGGGGAAAGGGGAGGGGAATTGCCCTCTCCCTTGCTACAGCGGGCAGCTGTAGGCCTAGTGCAGGCCTGGGCAAACTAAGGCCCAGGGGCCACATAAGGCCTGTTGAGCTATTTAATCTGGCCCGCGGAGCCTTCCCAAAGTAGAATAATTTATCTTTTAGCCAAGGAGACTTAGATTATAGGCCTAAATGATCAAATTTGTTGTAGTCATGAAATACAAATCCCCTCTTTTTACCCTGCATGTTAACATGTCCTCTGAAGACTTGCCAATTTACCAGCATCAACCGGTTGGCGGTTAACATCCGGCCCATTAGTGAAAATCTAAACGCCAATGTGGCCCTTCGACCAAAATAATTGCCCACCCCTGGCCTAGTGCAACTGATAAGTTGGTGATTCCTTGAGTAATTCCTTGGAAATAAACACTTTGTTCATAATATTGTGAATTCAAGCCTACAATATCACAATATTTTTTTCCTGGGTTGTGGGAAATCTTTGCTTGCCTACTTTCAAAGCAACAGCATCAAATGGTAATGCAAATGTAGAGTGCAACAAGCGCGAACACCTAATTAATGCACGCATGATGTCCTCTACCTTCAAACCCAAACCAACTCTCCTATGCAATGTGAGAAAAGCGTATCTCCGTTTTTCCTAGACAAGTGCTTGCCATATGACAGATTAAAAAAACTCCAAAAGTTACTTGTAACTATAATATTGGATGCCCGGGCTGGAAAATAAAGTGCATCCAAGTTGATCCAACCCTGGCTTTCCTATATGCTTCTGCATCCATGCTACCCCACACTTACTTTGTAATTATGGCAATATTACACATTAAGTTCTGTTATGTTACGTTGTTCTTACTTGTACTTACCCAGTACTTCACGGGCTGTAAAATAAAGCGTGAACGTGTGTTATTCCAGCAAGTTTATGCTGTAAGTACGTGGTAATTTATCCCTTGATGCTTTTTTGTTACACCATTCTTACCTAATACTTACCCAGTACTTCAGGGGCTGTAAATTAAAGCGTTACCGCTGCGTGAATAACCTAATGTTGTGCAATGCAGACAGAGATGGCGCTACGGCAGCTAACGATAAGTGAAGCGGGCATATCAAAACGAAAACTAATCGATTCACTTACCATTAGTGGTCGTTTCGCCATCTTGGTCATTCATTTTGACAGCAGTTACATTACCAAGGTGGATCCAGGGCTATGGATTATTTCACTGTGGATAAATCCTTTCACACCTTGGAAATGGGAAATTAATTGTTTGTTTTTTTACCCGCTCCGTAATATCAATCTCAGTCTCAACTGGGATTGGAGAAGGCACCTGGGGTTACCCAGCCTTGTCAGCAAACAATGTTGTTGTTGTGGTTAATCTGGCACTCAAACAGGAAGTTCCTACTCAGAAATGAGATTTGAATTTTTATCAAGATCAAGTGCCTTGCCAGGAAGTGATGGAAATGACTGGCGTCCTGTACTTCCCATTCAGTGGATCCATAAATCTCTCTCAGCGTGGTCAAAAGCGATGCCCAAATAGAGGCCCTTACTCCAGCCTAAATGAATCAGTGGAAACACTTCAGTGAGAGGGATTCATTCTTAGATCATTATCCAGCAACTAGGGCCCATAACCACCTCAATTCCCATCCAACACAAAAATAAAGACTTGCACATCCCTTTATGTGGTCTACAGCTGTTATGACAGCTATAATGTGATCTAAATATGTCCCTCGAAGCTGCTTGTTTGGGCAACATTACTGCTTTCGTGAAATTCTTGCATAGCTCCGGCCTCTCCTCAGACATCAACACACACACAGTAATGACCTCTAGCACCTGGAGTGTGTAAGACTCTCTCCATTAGTCAGATTTACTGACTCAATTTAGCAGGCTAGCTAGCTCTGCTGTGTGCAATAAGAAGAAGAAGGAGGAGGAGGAGGAGGAGGAGGAGAAGGTTGGCAATCTTATTTTGGTAGTTTCACGGCATTCATTCCCCTGCTGGATGCAGAAGACTTGGGTGAAGAAGATGTTTCATGCTCTTTGATTAGCTGCTATACAGCAGGAGGCCCTGTGGTTGGTGGTTGGTGGTAAGGCAAAGGCACTACAGTACACACCATCCTCTGTTCCTTCCCCGAATCTCCGTGGATGGAGAGGTCACATCGCTCTCATCTGGCTTGAGTTTCATTGGTGCCATGCAGCTGTCAGGTGGGGGCATGGAAATCAATGATTGCTTTATTACTGCCACTTGCTATTTTAGGAGAAACATGGCCTGAAAAGGTACAAAGAATAAAAGTCGTCTCAAATGAATAGAAAACCTCTTGTGTTCTCCATGAGTATAATAGCTTAACTCAGTTTCAGATTCCTTCGAGTAAGCCTTGGTATGTCAAGTCACAGCCTCACTGATCATGTGGTGCACTCTAGGTTTGTCTTTTAGCAAAGTGTATTATTGCTCTGACTTATGGTTTAATGGTCTGCTATGTATACATGCACAAAACACGAGTACATTTGCAAAACATTCTTTTCTATTTGAGTAATATCTAATGCAGCTAGCTGCTTACAAACACAGAGGTAGCTTTAGACTGGTACTTCCAAATAATAATAATGTGTGTTTCTTTTTTAATTGCTCTGGGGTGTTGGGCCTGTATTTGTTTATGTAATGCAGTATTGTGCACAATTTCTTTGAAGATGTAATGGTCTAAGAAGAGCTGAAACTGGCTGCACCATATTCTACACTACAGCTCTGTGATGACCCCTGGTGGTCTGAAATGGAGCAGCAGTCAGAGAAACACCAAAGCAAAAAAGAAAAAAACAACAATTTTCTATCATCTGAAAAACGTAAACAATTGCTTTTTTTTTTTTCTTTTTTTTTTCTCTATTCAAATATGGAAGATATATGATCCATATTATCGTTGTTATATTGTTTATTAATACTGATGTGTTTAAAGCTGTGTGTAAATTGCTCAGCCAAATAGATCCATTTAGCCCAGTAAATCAAAATAAGAAACATATCATGTTCTCAGAAACAAAGGTAACCCATTCAAGCATATCTTGCCCTGGAAGCCAAAAATAACCTCTCATAGATCATCATCAGGGTTTGGCACATGATAGGAAAATTGCCACACACATGTTTCAACAACAAGCAGAGTTCCAGAGTGGAAAGGGAAAATTGTGTGTGTGTGTGTGTGTGTGTGTGTGTGTGTGTGTGTGTGTGTGTGTGTGTGTGTGTGTAATTGTGTGTCTGCACGCATTTTGCATACTTGTGTGTGGGTGTATTTGTCCTCATTAATGAGTTGTGACAGTAGTGTATGGTATTACATGATCATCTCTGACGGTATCTTGACAATTACAAATGGATTTTGGAGAAGCGCTGAAGACACGTCAAAAAACACTCCCAGTGTTTCAAAACTTACCACACCCTCCTCCACCAGTGACTGTGCTGCTGTGGTTTCAGGCTCATTGCACTCTGCCACTCATCTTGGAAGTCTTACATGTGAACCTCAACATGGCCAAGGAAGTGAACAATACAGGAATGCCCTCAGAAGTAACTCAGAGTGCCCCCTTGTGGACTCATTGTGTATCATCATCCACATGAAAAAAGCTGTACTTCATGTAGGCCTACACAACTAGAAAATCACTTGGAGAGTGCAGATCAGGACCACCACCAGAATTAATTACCTGTTACTTTTCTTAATACCCACGTTGTTTGAAAAAAATTCTTCCAAATCTGTGCATCACTTTTCAAGTTATGTTGCAGGCAGACAGACAGACAGACAGACAGGCGCTAGTGAAAACATTACCTCCTTGGTGAAGATAATTAGCCTGACATAGCCCGACCATAATACTGCTGTTCATCCGTATTCATGGTCTGGAGGTTCTTTAACCTGACGCGATTATACTGCGGGGGGGAGGGCATTCACTTCTGGTTTGAAACGATTGGACAGCTCGTCTAATCAGCTTTGCTTATTGGCCAGTAGACTCTCTACCGATGTAAACACGCCCCAGAGGACGGTGCCCAGACCATCATATGTATGAACATTCGTATTATGGGCGGGCTATGTCAGGCTAGAAGATAATAATAATCAATTTCTAATTTCTGTTATCTACTGTAAGTAAAGCAAAATAGGTTTTGTGAATCTCTGACGTTTCTCCAATGTAGAAAAAAAATAAAAGTAAAAGATTGAAACAGATATTACAATGTAAATTAAATTGAAGTCTGAATATGGATGGCTATATCAAAATGAGATTATCGAACAGAATTTTACCTATTTAGACTTTCTGTCCACACAATAAGACAGAAATATAGGCCTACAACTTAAGTTAGCCAGAGGAGAGTAAGATTTGGGCTCTTGCCTGTCTGAAGAAAAATAAAATCATGTACCATGTAGTGACCAACTCAGTCTTTTGTAAATTCTATCTATTTTACAGGGAAATTGGGAAAACCAACTTCATTCATCTGAGCATTTCACATTTTTGTTGTTGTTATTGTTTTCGTTTTGCATTCTAGTTTGAGAATTTGACAGGGCTACACTTTTTTTTGTAAGTGTGAGTATTGACTGCTGTGTGTTTCTCTTGCAGAATACAAATGAGGGCCAGACGCCAGTGGCAGTGCAGGTCAGCGACCTCCTCCTCCGGCAGGCCATAAAAGTGGAACAGAAGGCTGAGTGGGCTGTGGAGAGCCCCTCTGGGAGAGAGAGAGAGAGAGAGAGAGAGAGAGAGAGAGAGAGAGAGAGAGAGAGAGAGAGAGAGAGCAACAGCAACACAGGACAGACCGGCCAAAGGGTTTTAGCTACACAGTATGTGTGGGTGTGTCTGTCTGTGTGTGTGTGTGTGTGTGTGTGTGTATATGTGTGTGTCCCTGTCTCTCTCTCTCTCTGTGTGTGGGTGTGTGTGTGCGTATGCACACACTTAAAAACAAAAAGGCGCTTGGTGAATTATCGTTAAGCAGACTTACACAGTGATGTAAGGACATGTGTAAGCATAAAAACAGTTGAAGAAAAAACAAAGTTGTGAATTTACACATCATAAGAGATGCCTGCACGGGGGGGAGATATGATTTACAGCGGCGCAGAGACTCTGGGACTCGCTCCCATTAGCGGTTGCTGGGAGCTCGCTGCTACACGGAGAGCCAGCACTGGCTTCGCTCCCGCTGCTGGGTACAGCTGTTGCCTCTGTTGTCATGGAGCAACAATGCTTCGGCCAAGCCAGTCGACACAACACCGCTCTGGCCAACAGACATCACACTTGAGGGACTGCTTTGCCGTTCAGTCTCTTTGGAAAAAGTGATCTTTTATTCTCCACGAGAAAAACAGCACGGGCAGATTATTTGAAGGGACCTGTTTATGATTTGTGAGTGACAAGAGAGGGGTAGGTTGCAGTTCACTTGGTAGGTTGCAGTTCACTTAGAATGGGCTAGGGGGCAGTAGAGGGGTAAGGTGGTGGTGAGTAGATGGGCCAGGCATGTTGGCTAAGCTGTCTGTCGCTGCGGGTTTCAGTGATACAATTTTTCCCTCAGATCTCACAGAAAATCCTTGTCTTCAGGATACTTTTCAGACAGTCATGCATCATTCTTGACTTGATTTCATTAGCATAATATGAAACATAATTATTACCTCTGCAAAGGAGGTTATGTTTTCATTGGAATTTGCCTGTCTGTCTGTCTGTTTGTTTGTCTGTTTGTTAGTAACGTTACGGCAAAAGTAACAGACAAATTCTCGTGATTTTTTTCCAAAGAAGAAACCATTAAATTTAGATGATGATCCGATCTGGACTTTAAATGATTCCTGACTATTGACAGTTATCACATCCATCTGTTAACACTGAAACCCGAGGGGGCGTCAGTAACCATATTGCATTGGCGGAGGTCTGCACTCTCCAGATGCATTTCGTTGCAGTTTCAGTTTGATGTGGTAGGCCTACATTTATCAGTGAGGAAACCATTCACCTTTAATATTCTTTGTCTTTTCTTTTTGTGTTAATTGTGAGTCATTCGGTGTCTTCTGCTAATTATCCAGGTCCAGTTTCAACAATGGCCGCTAAGAGCCAGCAGTTCAGCGATCTTATGGAGCCTTCTCTGTGTTTGGCCCAGTCCACGCTACACGCTAAGTTTGAACTCTGATGCTAATCCTTGTACCCTATCTGGCGTGCTGTGAGGTGAATGTGGGCTGCAGACGCGGGCCGGTGCGATTGGCCCGTTGGAAAAAGCGCCTCCCGTCTCCCGCTGTGGCAGGAGGACAGGCAGGCCGCTGGGGCCCACCTGGATTTATGCGGCGGGAAAGCAGCGCAGCAGGTGCTGGATGCTTCACAGGCAGCCGAGTTGGCAGCGACTCCGCAAGCTAGCTAGCCTATGACCAAGCAGCCAGGGGGCAGAAATGGACCCTCTATACCCCCCCCCTTCCAAGACACACACACACATTCAGACACACATACATTCTCTCTCATACACACACACACACATTGAGACACACATACATTCTCTCTCATACACACACACACACACATACATTCTCTCTCTCACACACACGCACACAAAAACAAACACAAATACACTCTCACCATACACACACTCTCAGCCCCCCCCCCCCAGACCCCCTTGCCCCCCCCCATCCTGAGCTGTTTCCTGGCACTCTCCTCTCTCCCCCTCGCCTTGCCTCTCTACTCCACTCGTCTCCTCTCCGCTCCTGGCTGGGCTGCTGACTGGAGGCTTTGGATGGTGTGGTGCCTATAGGAAACAGATGAGCCAGGGCCTCGCTGACCTCCCTGTCTCCACGGTAACACATCTGACATACATTTTCACGTAGTTTGAAGTCCCCCCCACCCCTTAAAAGGCAGTCATTTGAAGCTCCCCGTAACACGCTCTTGCAAAGCTTGCCCACGCTAAGTTGGCCCGGTCTGTTCTGAGCACACATGTTTTGTGTATGTGTATTTCCCCCCACAGCACAAAATAGAATATATTACAGTAATGCAGATGGATTTACAGTCTTCCTGGTGCTGTTCTGCTAGTACAACCACATTCAGCCTTACCT
Source organism: Sardinella longiceps (assembly GCA_027497455.2). Classification (NCBI taxonomy): domain Eukaryota; kingdom Metazoa; phylum Chordata; class Actinopteri; order Clupeiformes; family Clupeidae; genus Sardinella; species Sardinella longiceps. The sequence continues at coordinate 3,811,740 of JAODXP020000018.1, forward strand.
CAGGCCCGTACAGCATTGGGAGAATATTGGCTTCTTCTCATGGAATGTTTGCTGTGTTGTAAGAAACGTCTCTTAAATGTTCAGGGGTTTTTCTTCTTTAATGAAGAGTGTGGGGGGGGGGGAGAGTGAGGTCTCCTGCCTTTTTGTGGCTCCTGTAGTGTATGTGTGAGTGTATGTGCGTGTGTGTGTGTGAGTGAGAATGTGTGAGTTTATGTGAGTGTGCGTGTGTGTACATGCGTGTGTGAGAGTGTACAGTATGTGCATGTGAATGTGTGTGTGCATGTGTGTGAGTGTACAGTATGTTCATGTGTGTGTGTGTGAGTGTGTGTGTGTGTACGTGCGTGTGTGAGAGTGTGTGTGTGCATTTGAATGTGTGTGTGCATGTGTGGGTGTATGTGTGTTTGTGTGTGTGCATGCGTGCGTGCACATGTATCCATAGCTGTTCTCATGAGCGCTGAAATGACAGATATATGTTGAAACTGTATCTGGTGTGGGGTCAGAAGAGAACCTCTGCGTAGCATCAGAGCATTCATGCTTCATGTCCAAGCCTGTGGATGTTAAGTATGCAAGTTGCTCCCTCACCCTAACCCTCACGCCACAGAAACTCAGCACTTCCACTGTGGACTAAAGCATACCAGGTGTGAACATGCAGTATATGCTTGTGTGGGTCAGGTATGGTAGCATAGTATACCAGCTCAGGAACTTTAACAAGCCCCATATCTTACTGTTTTTAAGCTTCCTGTGATAAAGTCAACGCTGGATTATAAAACTGCCTATTCACATTTTTTTGAAACAGAATTATCTGTTTGTCTCATCCTGACTTTGAATGACCTGAGAAATATGAGGCTATAAGATTGAGGAAGAGAGCAATAGAAGACTCCACATGAAAGAGTTGGTTGGTGTCTGAGAAATACTCAGAGCGCAGGAGACAGAGAGAGAGAGAGTGTGTGTGTGTGTGTGTGTGTGTGTGTGTGTGATAGAGAGTGAGGGAGGGAGTGTGTGTGTGTGTGTGTGTGTGTGACAGACAGTGAGAGAGTGTGTGTGTGTGTGTGAGTGAGTGAGTGAGTGAGAGAGAGAGAGAGAGCGAGAGAGAGAGTGAAATAAGAAGAGGTGGAATGGAACAGGGCGTCGCTGTTGGAGAGGCCATCTGCTCGCTCCGATTCCTCAGATCCTCTCACGTTTCCCGGATTTCGAGGTTGGATTCCTGCGATGCAGCCCCGTGTATTTCCATCCCTCGGAGCGAGAGCGCGGCCCCGGCGAGGTTCGAGGGCTGGAGACGCTTAGGTCGGGGGCCCAGAGGTGTGCCGCTGCGAGCCAGAAGCCCCGCTGTGGCCGTCGTTTCTCACCTCGCCTGAATTAGATATCAAAGGCAACCCAGGACATGGAAACCATATTCCCCAAGCTTGATTTACATCTGCGAATAATGCCTGGAGTGATTCTGTTGGATTTTTTTGGCCCTCCCCTGACTTTTACTAGATGTTCAGATGCTATCACTACAACACAAAGACTTTATAAATGCTTTCAGATTTGTTTAGCATATATTTCCACAGTTCAGTGTAGCTAATATCATTTTTGTCTCAATTCAATTCTTTATGGAAACCAATCACCACGCCGCAAAAGCTACATGAAAGGGATCTTAAACTCCACCAAAGGCCAGAGGGATTTGGCTGGTACTTTAGCAATGGTAATCTTTCACAAGTAGCTCATGTTCAATCGGATTCACTATAAGTCATCTCTCTTTTAGCCTCAAAGATTGAGCTGCATGCAATGAGGACTGGTTTGATACATTGGACAGATGTGCCCCACCAATTGTTGCCAAAAGATCCACACATGTGCTTGGGCTCTCTCTCTCTCTCTCTCTCTCTTACACACACATGCACTCAGTCTCTCTCATACACACACACACATGCACTCACAGAAAATGTATTTTCCAGCTGGATCAGAAGTCCAGTATCTGATTCAAAGCATAAAACAGCTGCTCCAACACAGTTCTAGAACATTCCATTGGAGGCAGATTTTTTTTTTTTTTTTTTTGGTGCCCTGTGCTGGCTATGGCTATTTTGTCACCGCTGGGCAGGAGGTGGTGGCTGTCGGGTATGAAGACCAGAGCCGTGGGACGTGTCTGCTCGAAATGTGACGGGATTAGCACTGGAAACCCAAGCCAGCGTTTAGCACAAAGAGGGGCGCCGATAAGTCTCATAAGTCATAAACTCTAAAAACAGGCTGGGCACAAGGAGGCTCCTGGGACCCCCAAACAATGTGGATTGATCCCCAGAGCCGGGGGGAGGAGGAAGATGGGCTCAATGGAGAGGTGAGACCTGAGGGATTACAGAAGCAGGTAACTGCACCAGAGACCACAGATCCCCACAGAGCTCAATTCTACACCAGGTGAAAAAAGAGTCCAAATAGAGTCCAGTTCTGGACGGTCTTTAGTTGTTTTTGCCCTCAATGATGCCTTCCAAGCAGCGCTTTCAAGGCACTACCCCTCTTAATTTAGTGTTTGGATGAGGGTATTAAGGGGGTTAGGGTTAGAGTTAGGGTTGAGATAGGGCTGACTGGAGGTTCAATTCAATTCAGTTACATTTTATTTGTAGAGCGGACAAATCCAATACATTGACTCGTGGCACTTTACAGACAGTACGGGGAGTACCCATGAGTAACAGGGGCAAGGAAAAACTCCCTTCACTTACTTACTAATAATTCATTTTTAGGAAGAAACCATGGGCAGGTCCATGCTGTAGTTGCTTTAGAGGGCAGAAGGCAGGAGTCTGCTGGACACTGTGAAGTTGAGGCACATCCTCCTCAGTTCGAATTCTGTATTCTCTACACAATCTCTGAAGAGGCTGTCAACATTGGTACATACTGTATCTAAATTTATGCCACACCACTAGCTTTCATCCGCCATATTTTAGTGCTTCGAATTTTACCACAGTACTGCTCAACAGTGTGTTTGTTGTGGTGGTGGACTGTGTGTAAGAGTGTGTATCTGTATGTGTGTGTGTGTGTGTGTGTGTGTGTGTGTGTGCGTGTGTGTGAGAGAGAGAGAGAGAGGGAGTGCTACCACAGTAATGCAAACGGTGTGTGTGTGTGTGTGTTAGTAGTAATGAGGTAATGAATATGGCGGAGAGACAACTGTTCAGCGGAGGGCCATTGCTGCAGTCCCACATGCTTGTGTAATTTCACAGTGAGAGCCTCCGCGCAGCACACTGGCATGTGGGACAGACAGGCTCTCTGCCGCTCCTGCACAGCCACTTTCCACTCGCCTGTCAGCAGCTAAGAGGACAAACCAGGAAAACAAACTGAACTGCCAAACTGCTGCAGCTCTAAGTGGTTGGACATTGAGTATTCACTATCCATACTTCACCCACCCCCCAAAGATTGATTGGGACCTCTGTGCAATTTGTATTGATGAGCAGTATACTTTCTAGAAGTGCACTCAAAATGAATGGAACATAAATGCCAGCACAGGCATATTATACACAAAATAGTAATTACTTTTTCCCCCCAATATTTTTCATTTAATGTGCTCATAGTATTTATGATGCAATAATATATCTGGCACAACATTAGATTTGAAAGACAACTTCTAGAGAAAATTGGCTGTACATGTACTAATGACCAAAGATTCTATAGCGGAGTGCGTAGCACTCTAGAATCTTTGCTAATGACATACTTCCTTGTTTCCTTATAGAGGTCATGGCTCCAAAGCCTATAGGGAGAATCAAAATGCCATTACAGAGGCCACTAAGAACTTTTTATATGGAGTAAACAACTACAAGAACACTGCCAGTTGCATATTAATTGAAATGCATTGGCCAACAGCCTGCATAATGCTTTTAATCTTTTCCCTTTCTTGCAGAACCACAAATTAATTTATGGTTTAATTACAGTATGAGAGCAGGATTACGAAAGAACACAAATCAGACATCATTAACAGATGGCAGACAAATGGCACCAGGTAATTAAAATATAGATTGGGATCAATATCTAGATGTCCCGACAGATTATGCAAAGTGTGCCATTCATTTTCATCTCAAGATACTCTACAAATGGATCAGTTAATCCTATGCTGTCATTTTATGGCCAGTTCCTTTCAACATGAAAATAATCTCAGGGTTATGGAAAATGGATAAAAAAAAATCTTGGTTCCAAGATAAGGGATTATGGAAAATTGGCAATATCTCCCTATGATTTATTACAGTTTTGTTGGATATTGTTGATATGCTTCAAAAATAGGAGCAAATAATTACATTAATAATTTGTTTTCATTAATTAATAAGAGTTCCTGTAGCCAAGTTTTTTAAGCAAATGCATTGAATGAGACTGACTGGAGCCTCGACAGAGTTCATTGATCCTTCAGAAGCCCCAGAAGTAATTACAAGCTTTACATTGACCCTCCTAGTGGTCTGCTTTCAGAGTCTGACCATGAGGAAATGCAGTCAGCATCATTATCTGAACAGACTCTGCCTCCCGCAGTCACACACACACACACACACACACACACACACACACACACACACACACACACACACACGCACGCACACACACACACCTGCCATACCACAGGTCCCCAGGTAGAAGCCACCCTCCTTTAGCATTTAACACTTGCCTGCTTAAAAATTATATTGGCTCATAGAGGGCAAGCATTAGCATTTGCATTTTATTGGAGGCGCTAAGATTTAGAGCGGGGATATATCAGCTCTGAGCAGACAGAATTAGTTAACAATGCATTATCTGCCTTTTATGGCTACCATAACTCTCTTGTTCGACCACGGGCGGAGATGAGAACAGAGGCATGGGGTAGCGATGGTGGAGCAGTGTATGTGTGTGTGTGTGTGGAAAGGGGGAGTGGGAGGCAGCACCGGCATGCTCATAAGGGGAAGGCGGGGGGATGCAGAATGAGGTAAGCTTTGTCTCTGCCCGTGCCATCGATAGCACCAGTGGGAAGAGGAATTTAAAGTAGGCATCAAAACGATACAGCACCGCTGGTGGTGCTGCTGCGGAGCAGTTAGAGGACACCTGAGTGACTGGCTGCACCTCTAAGGGGGGAACACTAGGTAGAGAGAGCTTCTATTCTCTACCCTCCAAAATCATTCCATGGATGTAAACATCAAAGTATACCTTTTTTTTTCGTATGTGTTGGTATGTTTTTTGTTTTTTTTTTGGTAAATGTGTTTTTTTTTTTAAGGATGTTTTTAAGTCAGTCCTCACATAATTATGTCTATCTCCACACCATTCCATATGTATTTAAAGGAATACGCCACAGTGATGGCGAAATCAATCGTTTGTTTAACTTTAGGGGAGATGGAAAATGAGTAAATTCGCTACCACAGTGGCCTATTCCTTTAAACAGGCCATGGTGCCCATCACAACTCATTTTTACTCGTAAGACTGGATAATTTCTTCCACAGAAAAAGAAAAATCGGACTGTGGCTATATTTGAGACATAGGACCAGTGACTGTGAAGGGGCCTGGCTACCTTAACTTGAGGAGGCAGCCATTACAACCCTAGTGTGCACATATATTTGGGGAATCGCGCTGAGAAAGAGGTTTTAATGTCTGGCTCTGGATCACTGGGGCTGAAGTACCGGGTTGATTAGTTTGCTGCTGTGCCAGTCTCTGAGCTCTAACGCCAGTTTCACAATGGCCCCCAATGTCTTCAGAGTCCATTTCAAGTTATGAGACAAAGAACACTTTGCTCTCTCTGGATCTCATTCATCACAAGTTCCGAGTTCTAAACTCATTTTGGAGGATTTGCCTCTTAGGACACACTCTACTTCAGCCTCGCCTGCATCCAAGATCTACACACTGCTTGATTTTTTGGATTTGTTGTGTTTTGTTTGTTTTTCAGAACAACAAGTGTAAATATTTTAAAGTAAAGTAGGAGCTAATTCTTTTTGTTGTTGTGTGTTGACACATGGGCTACACGCTCAAAGGAACAACTACACATACACACAAGCACGCACAAACTGGTGCTCAGCTCGGCAAGTTTGTCACATCCACACACACACACACACACACGTGTGCAGTGGTGTGCTCAGCAGCTCGGCAGGTTCGTCTGCTGTACTTGCCCGGCTCATAAAGCATGTGTCCTCTTGCTGCCTCTGCCAGGGCCTAGCCGTCCCAAGGGCTGCAAATTTACTGGCGACCTTTGCATTCCATTTGCAGCGCCGCGTCTCCTCTCCTCTTTGTTTCTCCCCTTCCTTGGGGAAAATTCCACTACTGCGGAGTTGGCCAAGCAGCAGAGCATGTGTCCGCATGCAGTGTTCCTGCACAACACAAGTCAGTGTCACACGACCGTAATGGAGCTAGAAACGCACCAAGAATTATAGTGTGTGTGATCTGCCCTCCAGATTTGTGGATCATAGGTCCAGCAATCCTCCCTACGGATCGCATTCATACAAGCTGCAGTAATATATTGAACACTACTACAAAACAGTACGCATCATCTTTGAGTCTCTCCGTTTGCAGAGAAATTTAGTTTTTTTACGAGTCACTCGACAGACATTTCCAGAACCATCTCATATTACAAGCCACATTTAATTATTTTCCTTGCTTACTTAATGGGCTTGTGCAAACTCATCATCACTGCCTGTGCACGCCACACTACACTAAATAGGCCCCTGACTGTGGCTTGGGGAAGAATTCATTATAGGTGATGCCACCTGCTGGTGAGATGGTGGTATTGCACTATTCAGCCTCAGAAACAGCAGACATACTTGACGATTATCAAGGGAAAACACAGGAAATGCTCATTGCATCCATGTACATTATGTAATGTTGAAAATTAGATTTACTGGAATATGCTACAAGACATACAAAATGTGACGGTACCAAGCATTCACCAGGATAAAACACTTTATATGAAGACAATGATTGCATGAAATAACAGAAAATGGGTCAGAGGGAGGGGGGGGCATGTAGATAGCTATTTAAGAGAAAAAACAAACAAACACAAAAATAAAAACAATTAAAAAAAGGCCATCAGAATTAATACCAATCCTGTAACTAGTAGAAGGGTCACTGATATAGTAACAACAATCCCGTCCGGTGTTCCACCACTTGGTGGAGACGTGGGACCAGACTCCAGACTCCGACAGAGGAAATGAGAGCTGCTTAGTTAATGCTGGGAAGAGTGGGGTGAGCAGGGGGGCATGATGTGGGATTGTCAAATAGTCCACCAGGTTATGGCTGTTGTGTCAGTGCTCTGGCTAGACACGGTGCTTTAATGAAAAAAGTGCCATGGAGATGAGCGTGAGTCTTGGCCATTCTGGAACCCTGCGGCCAGTAGTACACAAAAGTCGAAATGCAAGCCTCAAGGAGGAAATATCAGGATTCTTGTTTTGTTTTTTTGTTTTGTTTTTTAAATACTGAGTACAAGAATACAAATGTATGTTTCACAATTATGCAATTTCACTGCACATGACAACCTAAGGATATATTTTTCTCTGATTTAACAAGTTACAAATAGTAGGTCAATCAATATGAAAAGAAAAGCAACTTGACACATGGGTTTTAAAAATAAAATGAAAGCAGGTCAAAAAGCATAACTTTGTGACAAACTACATATTTTGTGACACCTTATCCATAACTGTTGAGAAAATAAAGTAGAAAATGCTGCCACAAACTCCCCCACTCTTCTCCATCCACGCAGACAAGTGGTTCTCAATCCTTCTTTGCCCTGAAATAAATGTCCTCAATCCTTCACTACAGAAAACCCACCAGATACTGTAAGTCAGTGAAGTCAACATGCCCTCGATTAGCCTAATGAGCTAACCATGGGGCCACTGACAAGTTCCATCAGACACACAGACAAAGGGTGGACACAGTGTTGAGGATACAAAGCAGGATTGAGAAGCACGGACAAAAGAAATATACAATCTACGACCGACCAGAGTACTTATGCTCCATTAGCCCACCATAATTACAGTGTAAGAAGGATTTTTACAAGGGCAAAAACAACTAACAAACATAGGCATGAAGCATGGAAAAAAAAAGTGATAACAAAAAGATAAAATCACATTCCTTCCATCCTATATCCAAATGTGCCATCACCGTTCAGGACTGTTTCTCAGCTGGATGTGGAATTGAAAAGTGTTTGCCGACAGGTGGGCGGACACCTGTCGCCTGGCAACCCTTGTTCTTTTACAGTTCCCCTCTTCTTTGTTTAAAAAAATAAAATATCAGAGTTGAGAACCAGTGATGCGTGGAGGGGGATATGAGGGTGCATGTGTGACTGTCATTAGAGGGTTGTGTGTGCTTGTGTGTGTGTGTGTGTGTGTGTGTGTGTGTGTGTGTGTGTGTGTGTGTGTGTGTGTGTACCCCACTTCTCACGCCTCAACGCCACTCTTTTCCTTTTTGTCGCCGTCCTCGTGCCAGGTGAGACGCTCCTCGTAGAAGGCGATGACTATCTGTGGGCACTTGTGATTGGCTTCTTTGGCAAGCACCAGGTCTGCCTCATCAGAGTCCTTCCTGTGAACGCACAGAAAAGGGACATTTACACAAATGTATAACTTTATCTAGGCTCTAATAAAGAAACTATACACTATACAATTAGAGGATAGGATACTATATACACTATACAATTAGAGGATAGGATATCGGTGATTATGTTTACATGGACATGAATAATCTGATTATACATATTCCATGATGCATTCTATTGAAGAATATTCAAGGCGACGCATTCATAAACTCCAACTGAAATGGAATATTCTGATTATGCAATGAATTCTATTGAAGAATATTCAAGGCGACGCATTCATAAACTCCAACTGAATTGGAATATTCCAATCATGGGAGTGATTTAGCAAGAGGGAGGGATGGCACAACTGCTGGGGCAGCATTCAATTTCAGCAAAGGTGAGTAAACATTTACACTCCTTTGTTTAAAATGAATGTTGTCCCAGCAGTCGTGCAGCACTTAACATTCATGAAAGTCATTATCACTCAAATACCAGGACGTCTAGTAGGGTAGCACTAGTGTGAATTGCCCTGAATTTATGGTGGAACAAGTACCTTTTCAACTGTTTCACAGTTCAAAGGTAACCAATGTACCTACATCTGACCACCTTCATGGCAACCTCATTTGTTCCTCCAGGAGGAAGAAGAAATCCATTGTAAATCAATCCATAGCCCTGTGGATCGAGGTGATCAAAGTGCTCTCTGTCGAAAAAAGGAGAAAATTTGATACAGCATACATCAAATAGCGAAACCATTAACTAACGGAATGGGGCAGAGAAAAACGAAACTGAAAACGAGTTTCTGTGCCTCATTCTGTTAGTGTTAGCTACTGATTCGCTATTTGGTCTGTCAAATTTTCTCAATCTTTTTCCTACAGGTAGCACTTGATGACTTTGAACAACAGACCCATGTTGATTCACATTGGATTTCACCTTTAAATTTAGTATAGAAATTTGTTTTTCCTACCACACATGGAATTTTACAAAATGCCCATTTCCACAACAGCATACTTAAAAACATTACTACAGGTAGAAAACAGTCAAAATGACGATCACCCGATTATTTTGGTCAGGCATTGGAGGCCCTTCTCTAAAATAAAATTATTTTCCTAAAAAGTGCATCCTTAAGACATGGATTTGTCAGTCAGGACCCACTTTTTTTTACCCTTGCAAGAAATCACAAATGAAAGACGTTTGAGATTGGATTACCATGTACATAAAAGGGATAAATTGTCAATAAAAAAAATATAAAAAGTAATAATAATAATAGTAGTAGTAGTATTAGAAGTACTTTATGATCACTCTCATTTGTGCACTGAGAGAACTGAGTATCCCCATCATTCAATCAATCAGTAGGTGTTAATATCTACATTCCATTCCAAAGAAAGGATGACACCCAAATGCTAATATTGTGATACTGTGGTGGAGGACTTGTCATCTTAATGGTGCAGTGCCGAATAGGGCGTAGGTTTTCACACTGTTGCACACAGCCCGGCCATAAGAGACATTACCATTGGGTTTTTTTTTTTGACATGTAAATGATTTGGGGCTTAGCATTATGCTGGGCTCAATGAGTGCTTCTCACCATTTCATGAGGAACATCAGGTCTCCACAGGAGTCTGTGGCACCAATGATCTTCTCTGGTTCCAGGCCTCTCTCAAAGCCCCTGGCTACAAGAATGTCCTCCTGAATACAAAGGGCAAAGACAGGACATAGATTAACTAAATTTAAACTTTTATTTTTTTGTTGTTTGTTTGTTCATTTACAAAAAAAACATGCAACCACACAATTTGGATAAAAGAAGGTATTCAAATCTGAACTTTAAACAAAAGACACTGACATAGCAAAAAAGTAATACAAAATATACACTTTCAGTCGCATAAATAGTGAAAGTGTTGAGATGATGTTCAACATGCACAATGAAGTGCTTTGATGAACACACATTATCAGCTTTGCCACTGGAACAAGTTCAGGTCGAGGTCAAATATTTGTGATAGAAGCTCAGGGGAAACGGCCTGTTTTCACCCTCCCTTCGTATTTCTACATGCCATCCAAATTAGTTTGGAAATTGGAGAAACACAACTGGTTTGATAAGAGCCAATTAAAGAGTAGCATCAAGGCAGAGGTAAACCAAGGTTCATAAAGCGTGTGCATTCCACTTATCTCTGTAAACGAGATTCAGAACCCGGACTGACTAAAACAAACAGACTTGGATGCATTCTACTTTTAGATGGACGAGAAGGTCTTTGAAAATTGATAAAGGTAAAGAAATACATTACAATCCTATCTGAATAAATTATAAGATAATAGCTATACAGTTTTGTGTAAAGTCTATAATCATGTTGGACACCAACAAATCACAATTTGGGACAAACACAGTACATTCATGAGCTACTCTGCCAGTATGGTTAGGCAAGTACCCGTAATTTCCCGATTATTAGCCGCGGCTTATACATTGATTTTGCTAAATTTCTTCCGCTATGAGGTTAAAACAGGGGTGCAGTTAATATGGTGTTAATATAGTTTTGTTTTTTTTAACTTGCATAAAACACTGTCCTGCGGCTTATACACAATGCGGCTTATATACGGGAAATTACTGTATGGTGTGGAAGAACTTTAATTTTGTAAATTGTCTGGAGCTACAGCAGTTTGCGGATCTTCTCTCACTTTTTATGGCTTATCAATTGTCCAGCACCTGCCCTAGTTGTTTTGGATGTGTGCACAATCCCACTTCAAGGACTTCAACTTGGCACTGCCACCCAACAACTCTGGGAGAAACTAACGGAGACAGACAGACGAGCCTTCGGATCAATCTCAGATCTCACAAATGCTTCTCTGGACACTGGATACACACTATATAAAGTTAGCAACTATGCTTTAGGGAAAAGGACCCCTGAAGAGTGATGATGGGCCATGTGCCAGATAAGGTCAAACGTACCCAGCCCCCACCACTTCTCAAGGAGACCAACTTCTCAGAAAGGGCTCTAGTTACGCTGAATGTGAATGTTAATTTTGGGATGCACTACCGGTTTCAGCTAAATGAATAGAATCCACTGAAAATCAACGTGTTCAACATAAAATTTAGTCCAAAATGCAATTGATAAACCCTTGGACATCTATACGATGAACAACAGTAGAAATGGAAACCTTAATCGATACATTGCTTACAGAAATCTAATGGACGACAAATTAATTAGGCCTTTCATTTGTGTGTGACATGCACATGAAATAGTCAATCCTTCGCCATCTCACCTCCTTTTTCCTTTTGGTTTTGCTACCTCCTTCTTCGTCGTCTTCTGTACTTCTCTTGGCGCTGCTGCCATCCTTGGCACGTACTGGGGTGCCTGTGCTAGAGGATTTGCCACCACTACTCGGGGTGCTGCTTCCCTTTTTGTAAGTCTTCATGAACTCAGAAATGAGTTCTGGGCAGTCCAGGTTCTTCTCTGGTTCCCATGTGTTGTGCTTTCTAGAATTGGAATGATACGTACGTATGCGTCACACTCAAGTTGAGATCGACCTATATGAGTTTTTTCATGACCAATGTCGGTACTGATATATGGAAGTCAGGGTTAGCTAATGGCTGATTTATGCAGCCGATTATTTGGGCCGATTTTTAGAGCCGATAATTGCAAGTTTTCTGCAAATGGTCTGCTGTACCTATTTAAATTAAATAAAAATAATATAAAAAAAATAGTTGCATAAAAACCATGGGTAGTATGGGCAGGCCCAGGCTAAAAAGCACCCACATAAAAATATAAAAATAAGAGACTTACTCTGAAAAGCCTTTCCATTTCAGGAAATATTCAACACGACCCTTCACAACACGTCTGTCCAGAACCTTTTCCACCACATACTCTTCCTCATCAGAAGACGACTGGGATGAGCTTCCGTCACGTGCCTGGCTTTTCTTTCCCATTACTGCAACTTATTTTTTTCTAAAAAAAAAAACTCCTTGCCCAATAAGGGAGGATTCACTTCCTAGAACAGGAAAAGCAAAGAATGTGTCAGATGTTATTCCTAACATGAAGAGTTGTTGGCTAATTTATGGAAAACATATTTTTATATCCTACCTCCAAGTATGTAGAGCAGCAGAAAAAAAGAGGGTATCCGGTGTATATAGAGACAACAACCTGATGGGTAAGGGACAGGGACACTACTTCCTCTTCCCCCTGTCATTAAAACAAGATACAGAAAATATGAACATGACTTTCTTTTAGTTGCTATTTGCTCCAGGTGAGCTACCAAACAAAAAAAGTGGGAAAATCTTAGTCCAATGCACATAGAGGACAGGAGGGCAAGAATAAGTGCTGTTGTGTGTATAGAAGTCAATATCATTTCAGCGTTGTTGAAGTGTGCTGGTCAAGGGGTGCAGATACGAGACATTTACAGAATGATGCATGTTTGAGATGTTTGCAGACACCTCAAAAGGCAAACCATAACATGACATTAAAAACAAAATGCTAGAAGCTAGCATTAAAGTAGTGCTATGGGGGTTTGGTGTGAAATTAGTTCAGTGGACTGGATACTAGTTAAAACTTAACACACACACACAAACACACACAACCTTCCAAGCTACTACAGAGATATCAACAATGTCTGAGGATACTAAATAGTGAAAATTTAATAAGCAATGTATAACAAATGTTCCTTTCTTTTGGGTTGGTTTTTGCACCCAGAAAGGAAATCCTGGAAGGCTGGTAGGGAAACAGCTCGTATTCACCCCTGCATATTACTAATGTTACATGCCATCCAAATTCGTTTGGAAATTGTCCTAATACAACTGGTCTGATAAAAGGATACCTAAAATATGAGTTGCTTTATCATAATAATCATTAGTCATGATTAGCCAATTGCTCCACGTACTGAAATCTTTCACAAAAGTCCATTTCCTGGTATAGGGTTAAGCATGTTTCCAGCCATGTGAATTCATAACGGCACCACTGCAGAGACCCTTGTAACATGTCACGGAACATTAACGTTAGTGCAAAAAACGAATGCAGACTTAATCGTAATGAAAACTGATCACAGTGTCTGGCATGACATTCTGCTAAACAGATGTGTACCCTAATGTGTAACCTAAAGTTACAGTAGCGTTTCGTAGTGGTCTCATTAACATACCAAACAGCGGTGATAGCTTGACACTCTGGGTTTAGGATGTAAACCACTAGAAACACCAAGAAGATTTCAGTGTACACAAAAGGTGTCCAAAATCAATCACTACAGCACATCAATCGGTAATCTCATCAGTCGTGCTGTAGTAAACAGCTAGCATAGCTAAATAGCCATCAACCTAGCCAGGCAGCTTGTTTTGTTCCCACAACACTGCATATGGTGTACCTAGCCAGGTAGCTAACGTTACTTAGCTGGCTAGCTACTGATAGCGGAGGGGGATAATTCAATAATAACAAACGTTATGCATTCGTTTGTATTTCATGCACATGTATAGAAATATATGTTACCAGTACTTGCATAGTCTGCAAATACATCTGTGTCTACGACAGGTAGGCTAATGATGACAAGTAACATTAACGTTCTTAGAAGTTAACGTTCTCTCAAGTCCCTAAAACATCTGCCTTTTGGCTAATGTTAATTACAAAGTCGTTGTTTACTCCACAGATAGCTACCACATGTACTATATTATAGCATAACTGCTGGTTTTAGATTAGTGAACATTAATTAAGGAACCTCATATACACTCACCTCACAATTTTCTACGACAAGGGCCAAACTACACCAACCGCGAGGCTAGACGGCTATTAAGAAATTCGGCTTCATTCGTAGTTCCTCCTCTTTGTACGCAGCTGCAAATGTGCTTCAGCGCGCCAAATTACACAATGGCGGAATGGTATGGTCGCCGTACACACGCATGCGTATGCTTGCTAAATCGAAACTAAAATACATTATCGATATGGCCGGAGTTTCCCTCTTGTGTGTTTACAGGGGGTTATCACTGCATGTCATTTTATTGCGCCTGCTATATTCACAATTTTAACCTGCAATCTGATCTAAAATGATAATTGAACGGAGGTCAATTGTGCTTTATCTGCACACATAGGCTACCGGATGTTTTTTTTTGTCGTGTTCGAAACATTCAGCGTTAGTTTTGTAACATTTAGAATAGCAACAATGTTTCACTGTTACAACTATTGCATTTATCATACACATTGTAGCCGAACGAAATCTAGGACCCTACCCCCACAGCCATTCGCATTTTCCACACCAACACGCCCTTATGCATACTGCTCTTCAATTGGTCTACACTTAGCTTTAGTTTCAAATACCATTGGGTGTTAATTTTAATGACATACAGGTACACCAATGATGGCTCACAGGAAGTAATAGTTTGACGGCAGCGGGAAATTTTAGCCAATGGTAGGTCTTAAAGGGCGGGTCTATTATCAATTATTTAATCCAACTCCCCTATCGTTTTTCAGAGTCTGTCCTAGATTCTCCTCATAGCATTCTGTAGCTTGTGAGAAGGAGTCAGCGCTCAAAATGTCTAAGGAGGTAAGTTGGAGCTTATTTTATATCTATTGTTTTAGTGTTTTCCTTTATATTTATCTCTGAAATGTTTAATCGTTTGCACGTCGGATCATTAACAGAAAGCCAGTAAACTGGAGTCATTGTGCATGTATCTTGTGCGATTGCGCCGCCATTTTGTTAAGCGAATACGGTAGGCCTCGTGGTCGTGGTTTGAGAAAACAAAGCATGTGTATGTATAGCGTGGTCTGTAATGGTCCATTTTCGGTTCACAATGTGTTGCTGTATGTGCCCACGATTAAAATTTGGCTTTGGCTACCTTTTCCTCGGGGAGAGGTGCGCGCCGCTTTGTTCTTCTTCATGTCTACCACATGTCAACATGGCGGCGCCGCGGCATCCTTTGACCGTAGCTAACCGGTAATTTGCTAATGTTGGCTAATCATTTGGCAGGAATAATGTCGCTGATGTAGTAGATACTAACCTTTTCGGCTGCACTGATTTTGGTCACTGCGGTCTAGTGACCTGAATTTGGAGAATTGCTCACAAACACAAGGCATATAGGCGCTCTACATGCTAGCAGCTAACGTACCTTAGCTAGTTTGATATCCTATTGTGGTATTGGCAACACAATGCACGACTATAAAATATGCATGTACCACCTTACTTATGTATCTCCTTATTTACAGGTCCCCCGTGAGCCTGAGCAGCTCCGAAAGCTCTTCATCGGAGGTTTGAGCTTTGAAACGACAGATGAGAGTTTGCGTGCTCATTTTGAGCAATGGGGAACATTAACAGACTGCGTGGTGAGTAGGCTCTCAATAACATTGAGTAACTGTCATTTAAAACTTTCAATTTGAGTACAGGTCAATTAATGATTTTATGTTTTGTCAGGTAATGAGGGATTCTCAGACCAAGCGTTCCAGGGGATTTGGTTTTGTCACATATTCTTCTGTGAAAGAAGTTGATGAGGCCATGTCAGCAAGGCCTCACAAAGTAGATGGAAGACTTGTTGAGCCCAAGCGTGCTGTGTCCAGAGAGGTAATTAAGTAATGTTCACTCTCACTCCTCAGCAGTTTAAGCCTGATTATTCTTCAAAAACTGATTTTGTTGTTTGATCCTACATTCAGGATTCCAACAGGCCTGGAGCACACATCACAGTCAAGAAAATCTTTGTGGGTGGTATCAAAGAGGACACAGATGAAGGCCACCTGCGTGACTATTTCGAACAGTTTGGCAAGATCGACGCAATTGATATCATGGTTGATCACAAAACGGGCAACAAGAGGGGCTTTGCATTTGTTACATTTGATGATCATGATGCAGTCGACCGTATTGTCAGTAAGTGAACTAAATTACCAGTCGGATGTTTGTGTAGGCCATAAGGATTGCTTGTATGTGTGTATTTATCAAATCCTTTGTTTGCCACTTGCAGTCCAGAAGTACCACACCGTGAACAGCCACAACTGTGAAGTGAGGAAAGCCCTCTCCAAGCAAGAGATGCAGAACACTGGTATGGGCATGAAGTAATAGTTGGGCAGCAATTCAACTGATCCATTTATTTGGATCACTGTGTAGACTGGAAAACTGATCTTGTGTCTGTTCTACAGGAAGGGGAGGCGGCGGTGGCAACTTTGGCAGAGGAGGTGGATACGGCAATGACTTTGGTGGTGGTGGTGGTGGCCGCGATGGCTACTTTGGAGGCCGTGGTAAGTCACCATTAATATGGCTGGACTAAGTGAGCCTTGGCGCCCTGCCATTCAGTTATGTTGGAGCATTTGTAATTGCTCGTATATACTTACGTGTTTTTTGTTTTGTAGGTGGAAGAGGTGGTGGCGGCGGCGGCGGAGGATACGGTGGCGGAGATGGTTACAACAATGGTTATGGTGGAGGTGATGGTAAGTATATTAATTGTTGGTTAACTCTTTTTATCAGATGCTGATTTGGAGGTCCTAATTTAAGACTGTTTGTAGGTGGCTATGGAGGTGGACCAGGTGGCTATGGAGGTGGAAACCGTGGATACGGAGGCGGTGGCGGCTATGGAGGTGGCGGTAACCAGGGTGGTGGCGGCGGCTATGGAGGTGGCGGCTACGACAACTACAATGGCAATGGAGGCAGCTATGGTGGTGGTAAGATTCCTCTTCTGAGTAAAGCATCCCTTTTGAACAATGAAGTGACCTATTAATGCGAATAATGGAAGTCCATGTTCTAATCACATTTTCTGTATGTAGGCAACTTTGGAGGTGGTGGTAGTGGCGGCGGTGGTGGCGGCAACTACAATGACTTTGGCAACTACAATAACCAGCCCTCAAATTACGGTCCCATGAAGGGAGGTAACTTTGGAGGTGGTGGAGGCGGAGGCGGTGGCAGGAGTGGTGGCCCATATGGTGGTAAGGAAAAATTTGTCCTGTGGTTTTTGACATTAGATTTTTCAATACAATTTTGATATGATTTAGCTCTTGTGTGGCTTTTTTTTCTTTCTCCGCTCTTCACTTTAAGGACCATGCATAATCGGCTTGTTTATCTTTGTTGCTCTCGGAACTGTAACCATCAGTCCATTGTTTTGATTTGCTTCTCCCTCAGGTGGCTACGGAGGTGGATCAGGTGGCGGCGGTGGCTATGGAGGTGGCTCAGGAGGACGGCGCTACTAGACAGTTTAACAGGTTGGTGTGTTAAGTCGGTGCAATGTGATGTGCAATCTCCAGTGTTAAGAGTAATCTATGATTAAGTGGATGGAATGTTAGGCTTTTGTACCTGCGCACATGTAGTGTAAACTCAGAAGCAGTGACGCATCTTTGAACTCTTACTACAATGCACTTCCTGTGCATTAAGCTTTCATTCTTAAGTGCCTGGAATGGATCTGTAGATGACCAGAAGACAGTCTGCAGGTTTAACAATGTTGTTCCATATTGTTCAACAGGACTCAGTACTTAGGAGAGTGGAGAACAGGCGAGAGGAGAACAGGAGAGGTGACAGGGCAGCTGCAGGTTTACTCCCGCTAGATCTGCTCAGCCAAACAGTTGTGGCAGGTTACCGCTGCCACAAAAGAAGAGATGTGTACAGTAGTGCAAAAAAAAATCATGTGTGAGGTTTCATGAATTTTGTGTTTGTCATACAGGATTATTTTATATGTCATTTCTGGATAAGCATTCCAATGAGGTTTTTACATGTAGATTACTTTTAAGTCAGTCCCATCTTTTATTTTTATGTAAATGAAACCAATCAAGTTGAAATAAACGTGTTTCTTTTTTTTTAAACGAGATCCAGTTGTTAGTCTCTTTTGGGGTAAAGGGTGGGTGTTTGAGTGTATTCAGTTGGTATGCACACAGGGGAAACTTGTGGATGAGCGATGTGGATGTTGGAGGATGCTGGTGTATGTGGGGGTTTTGAGTCTTAAAAGCAATTTAGTCAACATCAGTAGTAATCCGAAGAAGACTTGCTTATCCCAAAATCAAGACTTGGGACAACAGCTAAAATCAATGACGCTTCAGTCTTAATGGCTGTGACTATACCAGTGTAAACGGCAGTTTTGTCAGTCTGAATCCAAATCAATGAGAAATGCTTGGGAAGCTGTGAGCTGCAAGAGGCTAGCTTACAGTACATGATGTGACTAAAGCTAACCATGGAAGCAAGCTGAGGGAGAGGAATAGATCCAACGCCAGGAGCCAGTCAAGCAGGGGAGAGTGAGTACAGGTCGCCCACTGAGACTAGCAGGCCACAACTACCCAAAGGGGCTTATAAAGCTCCCATAGGTAAGAACAGCCTTTTCAACTGGACTCTTCATGAGAAACACACTGTATTGGACCATATGTTGCTTGTGAAGTAGTAGACTACCTGAGGTGTGTCTGTGTATGAGTAGGTTAATGCTGAGAAGTGTAATTTTGGTAGTCTATTTTATACTCGTAATGCATGCATTCGTAGGTAGTGTGGTGTCCAGGTGAATCAATTGTTTTGTCCTAAAATGCTGTTTTCTTTTCTTAGGTAAGTCATTTGTGACCAATTGTCGTGATGCTGGACAGATTCCCATTGAAGAAGCAACCAACCGAACATGGAACATGTGTGTATCTTTCTCTTCACACCTTTTTGTTCTCTCACTCTTTTCTTAGGAATGTGAAGCTCATTGGTTTTTTTTTTTTTTCCCACTCCCCACAGGATGGCCTAGTGCTGAAGGTTTTTTTAAGAAGGCTTTTAAAGGATGTTTTTTAAACCAGGATCTTTTTTTAAAACAGATGTTTATTTTTAATAAAATACTTCATTTTTTACACAATGTGTTTTCAAAAGTTTCATTCTTTTACACAAAAAAATGAGCAAATGCATACAAAAATACATTTTAACCATCTTGGGTCGTAATGCTCCTGAAAAACAGCTTGCAGAGTTTATGGCCATTAGAGTTGGAACTCTAAAGCATTAATCTTGTTCTGACAAAATGTACACCTAGAAAGATGGGGGAATATAATAGTCTCGCTTATGTATAAAGCCCAGTCGTATCGCTTAAGAGTTCTTTCATCATGAACACGTTGTGCAATAGATGCTAAAGATATGTGTTGCAGCTTGTGGGAATACCGGGGTAGAGTACATTGGGCCTCGTTCACCAATATCAAGAGTTTTCTTTAATTTGTTCTTAAGGTCCCATTTTAAACACCTGATGAATGTGGGATGAAAACGGGATATAAGAACAACTTTCTTTGTAAGAATGGTTGGTGAATGAAGCCCATAGTCTAATGCAAGTAGGAGCTCCAGTCTTATTTCCTGTTATTACTCCCCATCTGCGTTTCGTGGCACTAAGTACACATTGCCATCGTTGGTCTGCTGGAGAGAATAATCATCCAGAGAGTACGGGTGGCCCTCTTCGTCACGGAGCTGTGAGAAGACTTTGGCATAGAGCTCAGAGAGGCGGCATTTGATGACTGCCAGGCTCCGCTGGTAGTCTAGTCGTTCTCGAGCCAAGTGCTCTCGCTGAGCACGCAGCTGCCCCAGCTCGCCCTCCAGGTGCACAATGTTCTCCAGCTTGCGCTTCCTGCAGTTCTGCGCAGCCACCTTGTTCTTTCCTCGCCGACGGATGTCACGCACCAGCGCGAGCTGGGCGTCACTGAGAGTGTACTGAGTCAGCAGCTCGTTGAAGTCGTCCACGGGCAGGTTTACAATCTTTTCCAACTGGAAGGGGATCTTCAGAGCCATGGCTCGTCGTTCATCTCGGCTCAGAGGTGCAGGGATGCCAGATCCCTTTGGCTTGGCGTAAGAGCTTGGACAGGAGCTTGCGCGGTTGCTGGACATACCAGGACTGCTGAGGTGCAGAGAAGCGCCAGGTAAGATCTGGTGTTGCTGCTTGAGTGGATACAGAGAGTGAGGTTGGGACTGGTGGGGCATTGAAGGCAAACTGGGGGCCACTTGGAAGTAGGAAGTGGAGGGGGCCCCAGGATAGTGGTTTATGGGATGGTGGTGGTGGTGGTGATGGTGGTAGTCCATGGGGTAAACAAGGCTGTCTCTCATCCTGCAGTGTTCCCCCATGCTAGACTCCATTTCGCCCTCGGCATAAGGCACCCCTGGTTCTGTGCAAGCATAGGGAGCTATACTAGCTACACCATTCTCTGGAGAGGCCAGTGGGGGACTTGAGCCTAGTGAGAGACCAGAGTCAGACTCCATGTCATCCATGGCTACATGCTGTTTGCTGTGGCTAGGCCCAAGCACTGTGCTGTGGGAGTGGGAGTGGCCGAGACCGTCTTTCTCAAGACTGTGGCCGGCCCCCACCAAGTTCATGTGTTCCAGAAGGCTCATAAGGGGGGGCTGCAGAGACTGGGTGCCCGGGAGCAGCCTGGAGGTCAGCTGACTGCTGGAGTGTGCATAGGGAGGCTCCATATCCGGGCCTAGCCTCTGACATGGCGGCATCACCTCGTGGAAGGAACCCTCGTAGCCCACCGAGGTCACGTCACACCCCTGAGATAGAGTCCCGGCGTGGTTCTGGTTCAGTCCGAAAACTCCGCTGACAGACACTGGGGCCTCCATGGGAGGATAAGGTCCATTCTCATACTGACTCTCGCTCGGTACTTCCAGATCCTGCAATAAGGGAACAAGCACATTGGAATTTCAAAACACTGTCTGCAAATAATCAACAACACCTCTGATTCTACTTAAGCAACCTTAACGAAACCTTGAAATTCATTATGGCTGCAATTCTCCTAGGTGCTTAAGTCCAATGCGTTTCAATCTGCACCTTTCAGCACCTTTTTGGACTCAACCAACTGGGAGAATACCAACCTATGTGCTTAATATCAAACATCTTTTATTACACACACACACACACACACAATTTGATTTATTTTTCTTTTCTATAAAAGTGTCAATCCTTTTATTTTTGAATAAATCATCAGCTAAATTGGGAGCAGAGTCCCCACCCACCTGTGTGTGTGTGTGTGTGTGTGTGCATGCGTGCACGTGTGTGTGTGTGTGTGTGTGTGTGTGTCATCCGTAGCTTATGCAGCGCTCACTTAGGTCTGATCAGGTTACATGGAGAAACAGATGGTCATTGTGCCGTGCAGGGGGCTGCTTGCAACGTACAGCACTTGGCCCCTTTTTCTCCTCTCTCGTTATCCCCCTATCACTCAATTGGCCCATTGTTGAAGATTTTACCAAAATGTGTGTGCGTGCGTGCATGTGTTTGGGGGTGCGTTCACAACCGTTTGAAAACGTTGTAGGCTACGGATTTATTTCATTAAGTCTCTGAGCTCTTCTGAGCTGTAGCTAACTAAGTTAGCAACTATGGTGGTTACAATGCAATTTCCCATTGCCAACTAACTAATTTGCTAACTGGTTAGCAACTATGCTTTGGAAACGGACCCCAGGTGAGGATCATGATATTCTTTTGTCTCTGAAATGGGGTTCGCTTTCCAAATGTATAATTTTTGGTTATTTCTAATATCATTCTATTACCGCATCAAGACATTTTGCATCATGCATCATGCCATTATTATTGTTATTTTTTTTAAATAACTTCAACTGCCATCTTATGTGTCCGATGTCTGCTAACACACTGCATAGCCTACCTGTAACTCTGGGATGGCCATCAGCTCCTGCCATGCAAAGTCCATATCTGAATCCTGAGGATGTCGGTGCATGCGGAATCCAGAGGCACTGATAGACATTGATGCTCCCCCATTAAGTCGTCCGAGGTTTGCCAGCCCCTTGTCCAAGAAAGAGTGACAAAAGCAACTTTGAACATTGTGATGGGTCTGAGTTTTTATTTTTAATTGATTATTTTTTATTTTGATAGGCCAAAGCCCAGGGCATACGCTCAATACGTGAGATTCAGTTGATTACTGTGGGTAACTAATCATATAATGTGCTCCACAAGAATTCAGTAATTCAGCAAAGACTTCGCTTATGCTTCATTTCATGACAAGACGTTCCTTGTAAGTTCATTTCATGACAAACATCATTTCCCAATTTCTTCATCCTTAACACTAGCACTTGGTTTCGAGTGCCCTCCACTGGAAGATACCCATGGTTGTTTCATACAGTGTGTGAGTAACAATAGTGACAATATTTTACTGTCACCAATCATCACTAAGTTCACCATGTCCAGTTGCTGTCAGTTGCACAACAGTCGGGAGATGGGGACCCCCCGAATATGGACTAGTATTTCACAATCTGGTTTCATACTTTAAAATGATGATTCATAGTCGTCTGATGCAAATGTAAAGATAGACCAAGTCGTGTTTTAACTGTAAAGTCTCACCTCGCAGTTCTTTCTCAGGGGGAGCATGCAGTTGGCAGCTGAACACATTCAGGCAAGACTCTCGTTGCAGGCCGTGCTCCTGTGAAATGCACAAAGTAGAACCACGCAATCAGCTCACTCTGTGCCCTCGGTCTTCCTCACCATTTGCGGCTGTGGGGAAAGCCTGACAAGGCCACAAAGACACTAATAAGGGTGGCACCTAGTTCACACGGCATGAAAATAGCTTGGTGAATTCTAACTGCTTGGGCTTAACTAATTTGTCTAAAACCACAAACCCTTAAAACAACAATCTCGCATAATCATAATAACTCAAACGTTTATGTACTCTTTTTTTTCCTTTTCTTCTCTTTTTTTTTTTTTTTTTTTTTGGTCTTCCCGCCTGCTGGTAATGTCAGAGTTTCAAGTCGTACTGCGTTTCATTGGGTTGGATTTCCCATATCTTCAGAGCCACGGGGCAGCCATGCCCTTGCCTGATAAGACAATCTACAGCACAGCAGCATGTGCCTTCTCTGATGACCAGAGGATGGGGGGTGACAGGAGCGGGCCCAGAAGGAGCAACATATGTGTCAGTGATGACTGAGGGCTGTACTACTACTCCATAAGACACACAGACAAGACTTACAGTATTTTCATTGATGCACATAGAAGACTCATTTTACAGTTATTACATGAAAATAATAATGAAGCACTACGCATTGCTGTTTACCATGCAATGCCATGTTATGGAACTGTTTATTTATTTATTTATTTAATTTTTTGCTCTGTTTAAGACATTGTTGGGGTTCTGTAAAATGTATTGCTTTTGAAGTGGATGTTTGAAGTTTGGATCTTGTTTGTAAATGTCATTTTTTTTTCCTGCCTTCAATTTAATAAACCTGTTTATTACCACAAGAGACACATTCCCAAACATCACAATTATGATCATGCCACAGTGATGGCTTATTTGTTTACAGAAGCTGTTTTTCTGCCGTTGTGTTTTGGAAATACAAATAAGCATCTCTGTCAGTGAAATGGAATTAATTTGGGTTTTAGGCAGAATATCCATTCAGTTTTTTTCTCATCTACATCATGAATGTGTTTTTTGTAAAACAGTACCAATTTTCCTCACCATTTTAGCAACGTGCCATAATTGTCTAAGCCCAAAAAAATCTCTCACAAACGTAACTAACTTTAAATTGACAGTCCTGTCACATGCACAACGTCTCATGATCCTTGTTGTGTCGTGGTTACTGACAGATCACTCTAGTGTGGCCAATAGTTAATTATAGGTAATTATAATTTTTAATTTGTATAATCTAATACACTTAAACTGAGTAGTGAGACATTTTTCTCATATCCTGCCCTTA
The DNA here is from genome assembly GCA_027497455.2 of Sardinella longiceps. Taxonomy (NCBI): domain Eukaryota; kingdom Metazoa; phylum Chordata; class Actinopteri; order Clupeiformes; family Clupeidae; genus Sardinella; species Sardinella longiceps. The sequence goes on from JAODXP020000018.1 coordinate 3,835,756, forward strand.
CCACGGGCTGAGGAAGATTTCCTCTCTCCTTTTCCCTTTCTTTAGCACCATGTCACTGGCAAACTATCTTTGTTTCAACATCAGGACTAATACTGCCTGTCATGCCTTCATACGTTATGGTTCATTTGGAATGGACTGTCATGAGATGTAAAGTTAGGCAGATTGTCCTACAGCACTGCACAACCAGGCCTGTTTTGGTTCTATGTCATAGCCATATTGACGTTTAAACACAGCTTCATTGCTTCAAGGATGCAATGTTTTATTTGTTGCATGTTTCCTTCTAAGGTTTTTGGTTTGTATATATTTATGGCAAGTGAAAGAGAAACGAAAGAGTTAAGCAGTAATGTAACTCTGATGTATAAATAAATGTTTCAAACTAAATACCATTCTACATTTTGTTTGTTATTTTTGAGATGCAATGAATTGAAACCCTGGGCAAACACTTTTTTTATTTTAAAGACAAAATTTGAAGTTATAGATTAGTGTAATCCAATGTCAAGAGAGTACTAAGTTAACTTTGAGAAATTTTGAAGTTACAGACTAGCGTAACAAGAGTTCACTAAGTTAACTTTTTACATGTTTAAGTGTCATACACACAAGCCACAAGAGCAATGTTTAAAATCAACTACAACAGACAACCTGTTCTCAATGACACAGGCAAGAGAAAGCGATGTCGGGAGGGAAGAAAGTGAAAAGAGAAACATACCCGAATCTCATTTTCTTGATTGTCTTGAGCAGGTGACTTGAAAAGAAAGTCTCTGAACGTCACATAATCCTGGCAGGAACAGCAAAGGTGATAGAACAGAATTTGTCAAACTCAGAATAAATAGCTACACATTTGAATGAGGGGTTGCCTTTCACCGATAGTTCTCAACTCCAGACTGTGCATGTGCTCTCTCTCTCTCTCTCTTTCTCTCTCTCTCGCTCTCTCTCTCTCCCTCCCTCTTTTTCTATCTCTCACTCACTCACTCTCGTTCTCTCTCACACTCTGTCTCTGCTGTGCTGCACTGGCTGTCACCCGCATAAATGGGATGTGTCTGTGGGCGATGTAAGCAGCTTTCCTGTAAAGCACCCACACCACACTTTTTTTGTCCGTTCTACAACACCAGCCATCCTACCAAACCTCCACTACACATCTTTTCATTTTCATAACACAGGCTGTCAGTCACTTACAAACACACACACACACACACACACACACACACACACACACACAACTCAAGACACCCACACAAACAAATCTGTGATACAGTTCATGATGTGGGATGTGATGTAAATATTGGATTAAAAACAAGCATGGTATATGGCTAATTCATGGCAAAGTTCCAAGAAAAGTTTAATTATTATTTTAACAGTTGTGGACATAGATATTTTGTCTCTGTCTTTCAGATATAACAAAAAGTATTTTTCCCTCCCTTGTAGGGAAACCCCAAATTTTGATTGAAACATTGTAAGGGTTACATTTCGCTGGATCAGTTTATCTGTTTTTTTCCCCCCTCATTTCTTCAGAGGACACCCACATTGAAGGCCTTTGTTGTTGAGGCACTGGGTTCTATAAAGTGCACTCCAAAGCACCTTGAGTTAGCCCGGCCAGTACTGAGGGAGCAGCGAGCAAGAGTGCAGGTAGGAGAGAGAGAGAGAGAGAGAGAGAGAGAGAGAGAGAGAGAGAGAGAGAGAGAGAGAGAGAGAGAGAGAGAGTAGTGGGAGGGGGAGGCTGGTTTGTGACTTAGTTTAGTAGGGATGGAATGTACACCTCCAACAGGTAAGAAAGGCCACATTGTTCCTATATCTGGCAAGCAAGCCACTGGCAGAGAGAAGGGGAGCTGGAGAGAAGAGAGGCCGGGAATGTGTCTTACATCTCACATAGCAACTGACCATCTGAGACTTAACCCCCCTACTTTGGAGGCCTTATTATGGGATGTGTGTATTAAGACTGTCATTGTCTTTTTTTGGTGGGACAATTACTAAGGATCTTAGCTCTCATTGGCTCTTTTGACTCTAATTGTTCACAAATATCACTGTGTAGTGATCTGAAGTGATCTCTTAATTCACCTGAATGATGGCACCTTATCGGATTACAGCACTTGTGAGCACGACTCTGCTGCTGGTGGATAGCTGATTTACACTTGTTTTAAAAGGCAGCAGAGGTGAAAGACTATTCGAGGTGCACAGAGGAACAGTACATGCAAGCCACCCATTGAAGAATAGCCCTGCACGCGAGTAGCCTACACTACAGGCAAATTTCAAAGAATGACAGACCGCAGAAGTGAATTACATTTACCATCACCCAGGAAGTTTTACAGTAAGGTCAAAACTCGGCCTTAGTGGGCTTAATGGAGAGTGTTGTAGAACGAAGAGTGGATTCATTTTGTATGACAGACTTCATAAATGTCTGAGGACTCAATAACCGCATCTCAAGAGAGAGAGAGAGAGAGAGAGAGAGAGAGAGAGAGAGAGAGAGAGAGAGAGAGAGAGAGAGAGACATAAGGGTGTTCGCAAGCCACATTTTAATATGTGTTTGTGTTCACGTCCCATTACGGAGGACGTAGGTGGCTGACTAGAGTTCAGAAAGGTGGGTGTCTACCCGGAATCAGCAGAAGGGACTTCCCAAAGTTTTTGCTTCTTAGCCCCCACCCACCCAACTTACCCACCTACAAACACGCCAAGAAAACAGCCTGCTATTACTGAGACCACATTGGTTTGGGATCTGGCTGAGATTCCAGGCTATACGCCTACTCTCTCTGGCTATCCCCGTGCATAGTTTAGGTCAACGGGCTCTTTTGCATCTTTCCTTTTTGTCTCATCTTTTCTTTCTTTCATGCCGCTGCATATATTTCTTCTGGCTCTCTTTCATCCTGCCCGTCTTTGTCTTTTTTCACCTCCTCTATACTCTCTCTCTCTTTCTTTCCAACCATCTCTCTCTCTCTCTCTCTCTCTCTCTCTCTCTCTCTGTTCATCCCTGGTGCCTTCCATACACTGTCTCTCTGTTTCCCATATCCCAAGGGGCGACCTCAGGAAGTCACACTGCTGCCTGACCCACAGACCTCACATCCCATAATGTCCCCTTCTTTGTTGCTAACTGAGCCCTGGATACTAGCTCCCACTGGTTGCCTCTGACTCATCAGCAGCACCTTTCGAGACATTTAAAGACACCGAGCGCTGCTGAGCTCTGCCACCCCAGCAGAGTGATGTAGTCATGAAAGAGAGGCACAGGCTGCTTTAAACCAACAGTTGACACAGAGGAGTATATGGATCCTTGCGAAAACATGGAAAAAACCCTTCTGTTAATTAGAATGAGGGAATTTGTTTCCTCTGTGGTCGTGTAGGGAAAATTGTCGGAGCCAGTTGCTGGGAAATGGGAAAACAGAGGAGATGGCTTTAAGCAATGATGGAAAATGTATTTATGTGTGTTTGTGTATGTGTGTGTGTGTGTGTGTGTGTGTGTGTGTGTGTTTGTGTGTGTGTGTGTGTGTGTGTGTGTGTTTGTGTGTGTGTACATGTGTGTCTCCATGTCAGAAGTTATTTTGTTTCCCATTTTTGTATACCTTCCAAAAAAACTAAAACAAATAATTACCCATGTTGTAATTAAATCATAACCACTTTAACAAAATTTACAAATGCTCATAATAAATGAATAAATGTTGTGAAACAGTAAAAAGAAAATGGTATCTAAATGGTACCTAATAACCACAATAAGAGGTGAATTTATTTTCTTCTCCTCACTACTTTTAGTACAGTATGTGCTGACAAAACACGCACCGATCTCTTTTATTTATGTTATTTAATTATTTAGGTATTACTTAGAGAGTTCACATCATGCTCTTGGTTACGTTTGCCCAATGAGCACTGTCATATAGCAGTAAAATTTTGTATCCCGTAGTATTTCTGGCTTATTTCACATAAATCATTCCTTACTGTTTTAGGAAGTCAAAGCCCTATACTTTGATCATTAATTGGTGGCTGTGAAAGTTGTTGTATAGTGCATGCAGAGTTATGCAATGCTAGAAACCGAGGTCAATGCAAGAGCGCAGACTGCTGCTCGTTCCCTGTCTCATGCCAAAAACCACAGCAGTTAGACGCTCCTTCCACCAGTACCTAATGCACCCTTTATCAGCTCTGAGCAGAACTTCCTTCACTCAACCTGCTCCTTGCCTTTGTCTTCCCTTTCTGTGCAGCAATCCACCACTAAGACACTCTCTCACACACACCCATACAGTACATCCTCCCTCAGGGCACCACACCCAGTCCAGTGTCACCTTTGGAGGACACACGTGAAGTATGCATACTAGCCAACACGGGGAAAAGGCATAGACATGGGCATAGAGTATGAGCCGTCAGTCTTTTTTTTTTTTTTTTTAATCAAACAGTAGCACACTATGGTGTGGATATCTTGCATGAAAGGGTTTTGTATTGTATTGCAAAAGATCACAAATAACAATCTTATCTTGAGTATGATTGGGTCACTACTCATGTATGCAATAGAGCTGTGGGTTGAGGTTCCTCATTTTTGAGAATACCAGGTATAACGTTTTGGAAAATGACAAACATTTCAGTCAACTGTTGGAACTGTTCAAAGAATCCAAATACGGAGAAAGTGTAACACTGAACATCACAAGAGAAGAGAGTTTCTTGATATTTCATGTAGAATATCATGCAGAGTGATAGTACACATACTGAATGTATAGCGTAGCCTTTTACTTTAGGCCAGGCTGAAAAAGGGTCATTTTAAGTGCATACTGTCAGGCATTGTTAAGATAAGAAAGGGCACAGAAACAGTAAAACTCAAAGATGAATTGCTATTTACATAGCAATGCTGTATACAGAGTCACGGGAAATTGAGCTTGCGTAGAAAGATTACTTTGGTCAAACCATATTAAAATGTTTTAAATATTCAAATCTTCACTCAGCATAACTTGCCATTTCATAGAAATTGTTGAGCATTTTCAGTGAAAGCACGGGTGGAAAAAAGATACATTTAAGATAACTTAGTATGCAAGTGTAACTAGCTGACCGTCAGTGAGTATGTGTTATGTTCTTTTTTTCTTTTTCATTCTTTACAGTTCTGTACATGCATGGTATCCCTTTCGGCTACAAAGGTCATTTCGAAATACTCTTGTGGTGAAATTGTGAAAACCTATTGTTCCATTGCAAAACCTGTGGGTAAACCACAGTTTTACTTTGAATTTAATTCTTTTGAATGAGACCTATTGTTCCACTGAATTAAATTAAGGGTTGTTTCACATTTTTAAGCTTATTAACATTATAGAGAAGAAATTGAATTTGCTTTGTTACGAAAAAAAAAAAACTATGAAAAAGATAATCTAATAAAGGTAATATATCATTTTCACTAAATGAGTCTACCTAGACTATACACAAAAGCTAATGTATAAATGACAGTGTTAATTGAATAATAGTTTAATTTTAGAATGGGAAGTTGTTGTCTTTAAGCGTGTCAAACTTTTCTTCAAGTGCGTTTGAAGAGTGAGAATTTCTGATAAAGTTTATACAATCATACAGGAAGTCAAAATAGTCAAAATTGTGGTCTGCAAGGTGTAAAGTGTGGACAATATAGCAAGATGCAAGATGTAAACAACAGACTTCATAAAACCTGTGGCTGATAAACCGCAGCAGCCAGCAGCAACTGGAAGAAATGACATAATGGCATGGTAGACACGTTCTGCCCTATATTTCAGCACCCCACATTTCTTACAGAAACCTCACATCCATGTTTTCAGCAAGCCTCTGAGCATGGTGCTATGACCTCTGATGTCATTGAATTGGGGATGGTAACATAGACCAGCAGTGTAAGGGGAAAACCCCAATGGGATTGGTTGCACTGTGGTGCTTCCCAGAAGAGGTGACCAAAATAATTATCTTGGTTGACTGTAGGAGGATGTTAAAAAATATCTGTTTATGGGATCATACACAAAGCTGAATGGGAGTCGGGAGTACTGTACCACCGTGGTTAGTTTGTAAATATAAATGGAAAAGATCAACTTTGTTCAGTGTAGTGCTTGGCTGCATGATAGCCTTGTCTGTCAGTGCTATCGACCAAAACTTTATGTTAATAAATCCACTAGGCCCCAGGCGAATATCCTCTTACGGCATCATGTCAGTGTCTTGCTGTGGTAGTAGTGTGGGAGTAATAATGGCAGGATGGTCTCACCGCTATTGTCATACCTCCTATGTCATTGCCTAGGAGTTTAGCCCCAAGCCCTTCAGCTACAGTATACTACACTCAGAAACATCCCTCGTTCGCTAACCTCAGCCAGGCACCCAGAAATAGAAGACTGCTGTGACCACAACATCAGCACAATATAGGATGCATCTTACTGTAAGCCCTAAAATACACTGACAGGCCTGATCATTTGGAGCTTCACAGTGTAGGGCCTGTAAATCTCACAAAATATAGTGACATTTGCATCACCAACAAACAAGCCTCTATCATGCAAGCATCATATGTTTGACTGCCTGCTCTGTCTGTTACATTTTACATCAGTTAGTTTTACAAACTATCAGAACAGTAAGCTTATGCTTTATCTTCAAAGCTGATCAACACAATAATTGCATCTCCTCTTCTATGTCTATTTGGTAATCAAACCCTATCTCTTCTCTATAGTTCATTATTCAAGGCCATATGGAAACAACTTAATCTTATAGATAGGCTATATTTGCATATCTACATGTTGGAATTTGGAATTGGTTCTGACTAGATATAGTCTGTAGGTTAACGTAGCCTACAGTAGAACAATAAATTATAATATATGAGGGGAAAAAATAATTTTGCATTAAACACAACTGGCTGGATAATCGAGTTGTCCTTACATCAACAGTGCGCCGCTGCGCGCTGTTCAATTCTTTCAAGTCAACTGGATGAGATACAGTTGGATCATACTTCTACTTGCTTCCGTTTCCGTTTTAAAGGGAAGTCAGTGGAACAAATGGAATTGAGTTTAGCAACTGCCTAAAATTCATACAACGATGGACAGCGCAATTTTGGTAATGTCATTAGGACGTTCTAAGCTATGAGGAGATGTTTGTCATCTTCGAAAGATTTATGTTTCTTTGTTGGCTTAAACGTTCTGTTATCTGTTCAAACAAGTGAATGTTTGAGAATTTCACCTAGGCTAGTAGTACAACTGCTACGCTAACTTAAAGTTCAAACACTCACCAACCTTAGCCAAATGTCAAAATGTAACGTTAGATCATTGCAGCTGATACATTTGTAACGATTACAAACGCCAATAGTAACAGTATCCAAAAGGAGCAGATCTGAGGTTAATGTTGGTTATAATGTAACGTTAACGTTAATAGAGAGCTTAATGAAAACCTGTTTGGGCTGATGTTGCCTGAGGTTGAGTTAAAGTCAGGAATCGTGTTGTCGTGTGTAACTTGTGTAACTTAATGTTGCCATTAATTAAAATAACGTTACTAAATACTGTGTTGCTGTTCTTGCACCAGGAACCCTCCTTGCTTACAGTTAAGGCTGTCCTTATTATGGACAATGATGGAGAGAGATTATATGCGAAGGTGAGAGCAGGATTTTTTTGCCTCTGACTTTTGATTGATTGGTTGATTTTATTTTATTTTATTTTATTTTATTTTAATTTAATTTTATGCCTTCTCTGACAGTGTTTCTACATTAAGCCATGAACAGTTTAGTCGCCATAACGGTATTAGTTTCACAACTGCTGTCCAATAACCTGTCCAATAGCAGGGGCTGTTTTGTCTTGCATGTACAGTAGGTGAATCACGTCACCTTTCCATGGCTCACCACAACAGGCTATGCATCCAGATTTGCATAGTAAATCAGAAATCACATAGCATGCTTGCATATAGCAACATAATGCTCATTGTGTAAAACCCCTCTTAGTGAAAATAACCATTGATTAGTTTCACACACTCGCCACACCGAAATTAGCCAGGTCATAACAAGCACTTCGGTCTACTGGGGGGAGACGAAAATCAAGTGGAATTACGTAGGAAGACAATGGCCAGGCTACACTGAAATAGGATGAAAATTTTACCGTTAATTGACTTTTTTTCCTTTTTACTATTTTCAGTATTATGATGACACATACCCCAGTGTAAAGGAGCAGAGAGCCTTTGAGAAGAACGTCTACAACAAGACACATCGAACAGACAGTGAGGAAAAATTCCGTTGGCATAATCAAATATCACAAACAGAACTGTTTTTGTGCACAAACAACCCATTACTGAAACATGATTTTGAGAGAGAAAAATTCAGAAAACATTTTTTTTTTTTTTTTGGCATAGTATTTCCAACAGTGAACCACATCGTTACTCAATGAGTTTCTTTGTTGTTGTTTTATTTTGTATTTTACTCCACTTTGTGCCCAACAGGTGAGATTGCCCTCCTTGAAGGCTTGACTGTGGTGTTCAAGAGTAATATCGATTTATATTTCTATGTGATTGGAAGCTCACATGAAAATGAGGTGAGTAGTAGAGCAAACATAAAAAAGCTCAAGCTTTCAAGTCACCTTCCTGTCGTGGTTTTGCTTTATACTTAGATTTGGTCTCTAAGTAACCAGTGTTGTCCCAATCCACAGCTTATGCTAATGGCAGTCCTGAATTGCCTGTATGACTCTCTCAGCCAGATGTTGAGGTGAGTAAGAGAAACTTGGTCAGTGGCATGACTCATGTGCCCATGCAGTATGATACATACAAGTATCTTTTCCTTGTTCACAGGAAGAATGTGGAGAAAAGATCTCTGCTAGAGAACATGGAAGGACTGTTTCTGGCTGTGGATGAGATTGTGGATGGCGGGTGAGTGGAATTAGAACTGGAACCGGAACTATCAGCCTCTCCTGATTGGTCCCTCTGTTGCGAAAGGAGCTTAAAAAAATATTGAATAAACTTTTAGTATGAGATACAAAATCGGGAGTTATAATGTTACATAAGATGAATTACACACAGATTCAAAGAAGATGAACATGTATGCCTACTGTTAAAGATCTTTGGATACTGTGGGCAGCTCAAAAAAAATATAGGCCTAGACATTCAAATTCTGCATCAGTAGCTTAGTAGCTTTTTAGCTGCTTGGCCTGTCTCCCCACTTCTGCAGTATCTCCAGCAATGTAGCTTAGTGTTCTTTTTAAAGTCTGCTCCAGGTGGAATATTGCACTCATTAGGTCACCTTAACAGCTCTTTATTCATCACTTTCTTCCTTCCTTCCTTCCTTCCAGCAAGTCCTTGTGTAGAACAAGTGTCTTTAGATTAACATTGGTAAAACTATCAAACGTATAGCCTAGAAATCTAGCAAATAGATTTGCTCAGCCATTACTGTACATCTAGAAACCGATAGCAAAGATAGGAAATTGTGATTGGTGAACATTGATGGTATTTACCAATCACAATAATGTATGTGTGTAGAGAGACATTGGCTGGACTTAGCCAAGAACAGCAGTTGTCTGAATTAGCTGGCTGTTCGGATTTTGTTTGGTCTATCGTTCATGATCAGACTATACATTTTAATGTTATAATGTGGCTTGTCAGGCTATCAAATGTAGGCTTTTCAGATGCAACATGTGGGTGGTTCTATCCAAAGAGCCAGCGCTCTGCATGCTACCTTAAAGGCTGTAGTTAAGTAATCTTAGGGACTTGAGGAGATGCTTTACTTAGCCAATTAGTCTGCATGGTGCAATTAGTTGAAACATGGCTGCTTCCTCTAAAACTGAATAGGCTTAGAATGGCCCATTACTCCAACACTGAACAGCCAGTACTGCAACTTGTCTTTACTAATGCACAATGTGAGTTTGACAAGATAACTAGGTTAAATTCTCCTGCAAAATCCAGCTTTTCCATTCTCCAGCTCTGTGGTTGAACCATGCTTTAAAGAAATGGTTCACTAGTCACACCATCACAGCATCAGGTCTGCTGAGTTATGACAGTTCACCAGGCCTCTGTATTTTCTGACACATACTGTACAGACAGACCATTCAGTGGTCGTCCTGCGGTGGGCTTGCCAGTGGTTGTTGTAATTGCCGTGCACTGCACGAATCTCTGATGTTTCTCATGAGTGACTGATTTGTGGAAAAAATGAACTGTTGCCAGTCAGGTCTGATTGAAGATGCTGGACATGAGTAAGTCCTCAAACCACAGTGGAAATGCACAGTTCTCACTGCCTGTTCTCTTATACTGGTGTTATCCCTGCTGTTGATTCACAGGGTGATCCTGGAGAGTGATCCTCAGCAAGTGGTGCACCGGGTGGCTCTGCGGGTAGGTTCCCCTCTCTTGTCTCTCTCAAGGTGTCTGCACACCGGCTCCGACAAAGTACTCTGCACTCCGCTTCCAACATTCTATTCCATTGTCTTCAATGCAACCCTGCACACCGGTGGCAAACTCTTCTGTTTGTGGATTACAATTAAAGTCTATTTTGCCGGAGCCGTTCAGAACATCCATTGTTGATTCCATAGGCTACTGTACTATGTTCGTTCCTAGTAAGACACTGCTGGTATGTGGGGACAAACAATTTTCAGATTTGAAAGTGCTCTGCAATGCTGTTGGAACCGGTGTGCGGAGGTCTTTAAACTCCTGCGCTGAAGCTATTTAAGCTTCAGTCAAACTTTTGTCAGTAGCTGGGTTTTTACACTGTAGTATGCACATACCCAGTCATACTCTAGTGTACACACTCCAGTCATACTCTAGTATAAACTCTAGTATACTCTGGTATGCACTCTAGTATACTATACTCCAGTCATACTCTAGTATGCACACCCAGTCATACTCTCTTACACACACACTCAGTCATACTCTTTCACACAGTAGTAACGATTCTACTTCCTCCTTTCTTTCAGGGTGATGATGTGCCTCTCACAGAACAGACAGTCACTCAGGTGGGAATACTACCTTTTCATCCTTGTTTACCAAATTGCACACATACAGTATACAAACAAATATTTCCTCTGTTGATTTGTACTTTATATGTATTCAATTAGCTAATTTGTGCAGCAGTCTTCTGCTTGTTATATTTGCTTCCCCGCCTCTTATCACACCAACAAATAGGAACATAATTATTTTCAAAAAAAAAATAGCCAAATTCTGGCAATTTTTCAATTTCAGACCAAGAACAAGGATTTGCCATGGAATGGCTGGCAACTTTCTCAATTTGCCTTGCATATGGCTGGTAGATATTCGCATTTCCAAAAGTTAATTTTGACCCATTAGTAGACAAAGGATGGTGAGAATCGCTTGTTTGCTTTCCTGCAGTCACTAGCAATGAAAGGTCAAGATTGCAGTTCCCCCTCTCCTTCCTCTTCCTCAGATCTGGGTGAAGGCCGCCACTCTACATAAATCTTAACCCAGTAGCTTGTTCAGCCTTTGTTTGGGTAATCATAGAGTTTACATTCTCATCAAGCCACCACTGTCCAAATGGAGACTAGTGTCAGCCACCAGAAATAAGTAGTTTATGTTCAGGTTGTAAAATTCAAAGAGTCTCTTGAGAAGAACATTTGTGGCTGATGTTATGTTGTGCAATGGACTGTGTTAGATCATAAGTGTGAAGACAGAGGTCTACCTAAAAAACCCTCTCATTATTCACTATGTACTGCGCAAAGAGATTGTTTAGACAAACTGCACTTGAGTGTCATTGAAAGAGAATCTCAAATTGATCTTTAGAAAAACTTGAACCAAAGACCAATCATTCTTTCTCTACTTTAATTATAGTTCAAGCTTAAGGAGACATTTGTTGACATGTTCATATGGTGGATTTAACCAAGATAAAAAGTGTGTTGTCTGTCTAAACAATCAAATTTCTGACATTTTAATAAGCTGTTTATTTCCCGCCCTTCCCCCCTAAATAGACAGATAGACTTGAAAAGAATCCTGCATTCATTGGCCTTGCAGTCATCTTGTTGATGACGTTGATGAGCATTTGAATGGCTCACTCTTATAAGGCCATCACAGTACCTGTAGATTTAGGTTGGTATTCTCCCAGGTGCTTAAGTCAGTGCTTAGTGCAGGCTCAAATACATGGAGTTAAGCACCTTTGAGAATACCGGCAAGCGTGTGTGGTTTCTGCACACCCAAGGGACAGACTCTTAGCGTCACTGAGACTGTGATCACCCTCCCACCCCCCTGAAATTGTTTGCACAGTTGTTTGTGGTCTAGTTCAGTTAAAGAATAGAGCATGAGAAAATAGTCTGGTGACATCCAGTATATCTCCATTTAGAGGCCTCTCTTTGCCCTCGTGCTCCTCGATGGTGGCACTTCACCAGCCATCAATCTCCGCTGCGCTGCAGTGTAGCCTACTCCACGACCAGTGCAGCCAGCGCTGCTGTGACACTTTTCACGGGATGCTAACTAATTACAGCGTCAACTGCCCGCTGAGACGTTCGTCAATCTCCAATTATATCCGAACTTCTGAGAAACACTCAGTTAAAGGATTGGAGTTGAGTGGGGTGGTGTTTTCATTGTGGAGGCTTGGTCCCAGAGCGCACAAACAAACAACACCCAGCCTGTTTGCAGTGGCAGTGGTAGTGGCAGCGGTGCCCGTTCGCACGGTCGCTTGTTCGCTTGCAGCACACGCTGTGCATGTGATGTGTCTGGTGTTGGCGACCTGTGCACCGCGCCATTAGCAACCAAGCAGCAGGGGCTCGGGCACAGACAGGCTGAGACGCAGGCAGACGGGCACGGATCGTGATTGGCTAATTATGCAGCAATGTCTGGCAGCGGAGTTTCCCCGTGGCTGACGAGGCCGGTGTGCAGGTCACTGATTAATGCGCTGGTTTGAATGAGGCCGCTGACAGAGTGGTCGGACCCCTCCTTCGCTTCGCTGCCAGGCCTGATTAATGCCTCCACTCGGCGATTCCCCAGTCCGCCACACCCCCACACCCCTACACCCCTCTACACACACTTACACACTCACACACACGGTCTCTCTCACACACACACACACACACTCACTCACACACTCTCTCTCTCTCTCTCTCACACATACACACACTCTCACTCACACATTCACACACACTGTGTCACACACACACACACACACACACACACACACACACACACACACACACACACTCTCTCTCTCTATCTCTCTCGCACACACACACACACACACACTTACACAAGCTCCCATTCTCCTGCTTTATGGTTATGGTTGCCATTGCTTGAGCGAATTAAGTTGATTAATTACTCCCCTTTAACATGTTCTCGCTTCTCGCGGCTGGGTGATGGCCACATCGAGCAGCTCGTTCAGAGCGCACCTTTGATGGACAGCTTTGAAATGGTTTTGCTTTCGCAACTGCATTTGATACTCGGCTGCCTGGAAATACTTTCACAAAAGCTGTTTCTTCTCTTTATTTTGCCTGTAATTGTCCAAATTGAGATGCCTCTTCAAACATTATAGTGTATAGTCTTTATAGTCAACAAATTTGTTGTCTGATGTAAGTACAGTTAAGTACAGGTATATGTAGTTGTATGTCTAATTTAGCTTTGTTATAGCACATTTGGAGTTGGGGGAAACACAATTTCAGTCTTCTTGCAATATACTGTTGCATAGTTTAATTGACAACAATACATTTCGCTTTGACTTTGACTTGACTGTTCTTAAAAGGTGCAAAAAGAATATTTTTTCTTCATATCAGACATTAATGTCAGACTATAACGGTTTGCAGTCATCAAAAGCTAGATGGATGTACTGTATGTGATGGAGGCTGTTTCAGTCTGTCCTCTCTGTTCTCCAGGTTCTCCAGTCAGCCAAAGAGCAGATCAAGTGGTCTCTGCTGCGATAGGCTGAACAGGTTGATGCCCTGTGACTGAACAAGTTGGGTGGGGAGTCTTCAGAGTTCCTTTCCAGATGCCCCCCCATCCCCACCCTACAGGAGGCCTTTTGCACTGTGCTGCTGGCAGTGGAGAAGGGCACAAGGGCGTATGTGAACCAATGGCACAATAGCGTTGGCATTTCTTGGACCTGAATCAATCATTCCGTGTGTGTGTGTGTGTGTGTGTGTGTGTGTGTGTGTGTGTGTGTGTGTGTGTGTGTGTGTGTGTGTGTGTGTGTGTGTGTGTGCGTGCGCGTGCCTTTTTGATTATGTGAATTCATACACAATACACAGTAAATGAATGTTTTTGTCGACTGATTACCATCTCACAGTTGAAAGCTGTGGAATAATGACCAAGACTGTTAATTACTGTTCAATACTGCCCATTCCACAGGCCATGCCTGCATCTACTTTCTGGACCTTGTATGTTTTGTTAAAAAAAAAATTAAAACAAAATGTTTCTGTCCGTTTGCCGTTTCCTCTGGGTTTTTGCAACAGCATGACGGTGCGAGTCCGTTATCTGCAGATCTGTGTTTGCTAGTTCCGCTGGCTTGGTCTTTTAACGGAATCAGCCCTGAGAGTTTGCAGCACACCGCCCTCAGTTCCCATCAGCCTTTGCCCAGAAGGTCAGACAGTTGCAGTAGCGCTACCTGCCACTGCTTGGCCTTATTAGCACAAAAGAAGTCATACCTTTCAACCTGCCAGCAGTGAAATACGCTGCATATGTTTTAGTCATTTTAGGGAGAAAACGACAATGTCAATTAATCGCATTAAATCACATAAATAATCCACACTGGATTCATTTCCTATTGAATGCTCATTTAGGCTGTAGTTTGTAGGCTGTAGAAGTATTTTGATTTAGGATTTATTTATTTCATTTATATCATTGGTTTATAGCATTGTTGTTGTCTGATTGAATTGTGATGACTGCTGTCAATCAACAAAACTCACCTCTGAGCACAAGACTCATGTGTGCCCTCTAGTAGCTGTTAACTGTAATGCGTTTTTCTCTCGCTTCAATGTGGAACACCAAGATGACCTATAGAAAATTATTTTAGAGTAAACCTTAGCTACTGGAATGCACCAAATATTAATTTAGAATACTGCACTATTGACCCAACCATTCTTTTCTTCCAACATTCTTCTTTTCTTTTCATTTTCTTTTGCCTAATACAGGGTGAGGTATAGTAGGTCTTTTCAAGCTGACAGAGGCTTGGACCTCAGATGAGTCATTAGGGCTCCATCTGCTGGCAAGACTTAGTAGCATCACTGTGACTATTTGTGGCGGACAAGCAAGAAGGGCTATTTCAACATACATAAGCCTCAAATGGATAGAAATTAGGACATTGATATATTTCAATTGCATTGATATTTTTTTGTTGTTGCTGAAATTAGGTAAAGCTGACTATTCTGATGCATTTTAATACCTGATTTAGTGAAATGCCATTGCATGTTTTAAAATTAACCTCCTCATTTAGTAATTTCTTATTGGTTCAAGTGAGTGAGCAGAGGTCACTCAGAGCTCACTGCAGCAGTGACATAGGAACATTGTGACACATTGTGAGGTGGTGATGCATTTTCTTAAGCTCTCCTAAGCATCTCAAAAGTCTATTCAAAAGGGTCTTGCTACACAGGATCAATACTCCAATAAATAGGAGTGAAACAGGGTGCTCATCAACAATTGGGCCTTGAAAGTACTGATATAAAATTTGAGGCGCTCCAGAATTTTAAAAGCTTTCATTAAAAACAGTATCTAATCTACTGTATCCATTTTTTATCTTTTTTTTATTATTATTTTTTTAATTTACGACTGGCTCAATTTATTTCAATTTTTGCATCTATTCACATCTGTGAGGATGTTGTCAAGCCTGTATGAGGGTTATTATTCTGGGTATATCAGTCCCATGGTACTGTAAATACCGTTATTTCTACATGTAACCACAGCCACGTATAGCCACGTACCCACCTCCCTCCCTCCATCCCTCCATCCCTCTCTCCTCCTATGGTGCCTCCCTCCCCACTCCAACACATTCATCCGCTTAGCCATATCTATGCTAATGAACAACGCCTGTCGAGAGAATGATCCAGAAATCTGTATTTCATCATCCCAGATGCCTTGATGGGCACGGCTCATAAAAGGTTGATATACACCTCTGCCTTAGCCTCTGAGGCGCAGCATGCCACATGTTACCCGCTCCTAAAATATGCATGTGCAAGCAGCCGTTCACATTTGAAATAGTCTTCAATGGTCACGCAGGTCACTAAAAATAATTATGATAATGAACCATCATACATACATTTACTATGGATGCTCTTGGTTGGATGCTGAGTTGAATTTAATCAATATAGTCTAACTAAAAGAGTGGGTGGGGGAAGCTGGGAGCACTTATTCACAGTCTCAGACACAAAAGACAGACACCATCACACAATCCTCACAAATGTGGGGAGCTCGTCAATGTTCCCTGCATGTCCTGCCTTCTAACAGTGACAGCCACGTGCTTGTGAACCAGGGAGAAAGAAAGGGGAGTTGCTACTGGGCAGATTGAGTTACAGATCAATGAAGAAGAGATTCACAAGAGTGCACTGCACACCCCTGGCATGACAACACCCCTGTGTCTGAGAGTGAGGGAGAGAGAGAGAGAGAGAGAGAGAGAGAGAGAGAAATAAAGAGAGATGTGGTATAGGCAGTCCACTGAGCTACTCACTGTATTATGTGCACTGCAAAAAGAGTGGGCCTTCGGCACTTAATTTATTTAGCCAATTGAGTTAAGTACTCCTGTCATAAGAACATGATTTATGGACAGGTTTCTGTGGGCCGCCCATGTAACCTATTCTCTCTCTCTCTCTCTCTCTCTCTCTCTCTCTCTCTCTCTCTCTCTCTCTCTCTCTCTCTCTTCTCTGTGCCAGTTTCAATGCCAATATGTTCATTTAATAAATCAGTCAGCCTGTTTCCAACTGACATGTTGAGCTTAAAGAGGTTTTTGGCGCACAAGATCAAGCATTGTGTGCATTTGTATGTGCATGCATGTGGGTGTGTGTAAGAAAAAAGAAAAAAAAACTTTTGCAATAGCTTTTATCATCTGAGGTATTAAAGTATTCATTAGGGCTCTAAGCCATGGAACGGTGCTCAGGGCCGTGAGCTGTGAGCTGCTATGCTAGAGAGCTCTGAGCCATATTGATTTGTCTGCTTTCGTCTTCTTTGTGTGCGCCCTCCAAGCCGCAGCAGCAGAGCAGCCATGAAGGTCAGAGAGGATGAATGGGGGAAGGGGAGAATGGGGGGGGGGGGGGTGGATGCGGATGGGGGGGGGCACAAGGAGAAAGGGAGTTGTTACCCCCTGCAGTGGTACTATTTGATTAGATCTCACAATATGTATTTTAGTGGAGAGGGCTTAAATTGTACACAAACACACACTCACACACACACACACACACACACACACACACATACCACCGGCCAACCCACTCCCCCACCCCCGATCTGTCTTACGTGACTTACCCTTTCCCAGGATGCCTTGCCTGTCACCCACACACTTTTTCATCCGGATTACCCAGCAGCACCTTCAGGCGGACGATGACTCGATTTCATCCACTAATTACAGTGGCACGGCAATAAAAGGTCCTGAGTGGTAATTTATATTAATTATACAGGAATGAGTATAATGGTCTGAAACGCCATAGCTTGACATGCTGTACATAACATGCCGTAAAGTTGTCAAAGGCGTGTGGGCCAGGGGCCTATAATTGATAGATGCATACAGTGAAGGAGTGTGTGTGTGAGTGTGTGTGTGTGTGTGTGTGTGAATGTGTGTGTGTGTGTGCCTGCGTGCATGCATCAGACATAGAGAGAAGGTAAGAGAGCATGCAGGAGTCAGACTCTATAAATTACCATCATCTGCAAGCTTAGTCTTGATGTCTTCTCCACCAATGGCTACGGCTTATCACGGAGAGACAAGGGAGGATGGAAATGGCTGACGCTTTGCATCCCTTTGCTGGCTGTACAGATCAGGTTTGTTTATGTGGAAATAAATGGTCACATTTAGCAGTATCACAGAGAGCCCTGCCACCATCAAATTACCATTTGAATAAACCAGCAATCCAGGGAACAACTGACAGCAACTGACAACATCTGAGTGTGTTGTGCCAATGCTTGTGATAAATCCCAGCAGTTTTGCAGTCGTATGATGGTTCATAATGACGCAAAGCTGTGCAAGCAGCTTAGATGATAACATTTGGGGCTGTAGACCTATACACTTCTGATGGGCAGTCCGTTGGCCTGTTTCCACTGGACAGAGAGAGAGAGAGAGAGAGAGAGAGAGAGAGAGAGAGAGAGACTTAAACAAATGTGCAAGGGCGTCTTCCCCCCCCTCTCCCTCTCTCTCTCTCTCTCTCTCTCTCTCTCTCTCTCTCTCTCTCTCTCTCTCTCTCTCTCTCTCTCTCAGTGGGCTCAGTGGGCTGTAGCTGGGTTGGTTTTCCTGGTGTTTATGCATTTCCAAGTGAAGGAAAGAAATTGATTGGAGGTTCAGTTCCTTGCCAAGTGGCCCAAAAATCATCAGCAGTTTCATTTTTTCCAGATCACGGTCATATGTCAAATCAACAAAAGCTGCTCCACATAACAATGAGTGCATAGTCTTCATCTTAGTAAAAAAAATGATGTCTCAAATTTGCAATTTTGAGCAATAGACCTACTGTGGCTGTATTTGGATAATGCACACCTTATTGCCGTAAATGACATATTTAAAAACCATCACAGTCTCTGACCTTTTAACAATAATTTGTGCATACCAGCAATGAGTCATACTCAGTATAAATCAAATTCCGTAACTGTGAAGGACTATTGGTGGTTACACATGGTCAAAAAAAAAAAAAAAAAATTCGTTGGCTTCTATTTCTTTTGGACCACCACTGTAAATAGTGTGCTATTTGCTTATCACATGAGTTAGGCCTGAACAAAAAAAAAAAAAGAAATCTATAAATCTGTGCAACTTTAATGAGGCCGGCTCTTTTGGGCACGCCTGAATAATGTTTTTTCTTGCTAACCCACTGAACTGTGCTGTTTCTATGTCTGACCTTAACCGTGTCTCCACTCTCCCAACCACACTGTTTGTGCAGGGGAGTCAGAGCAATGCTAAGACTCCAGAGTGGGTTCCAGAATGACCTGGAATATCCCTAAGGATGGGGGATTTCTATGGACTGCATGGCCAGGATGGAGCCACCATACCCTGTCTCTCTCTCTCTCTCTCTCTCTCTCTCTCTCTCTCTCTCTCTCTCTCTCTCTCTCTCTCTCTCTCTCCTCTTTGCTAGCAAAAGCACGTCTATGATTTAGCACACACCGTGGCGCTGCTACTGGACATAACCTTGATGTAAGATGCCACAGAAATGGAGGCAAAATGGGTTGAGGAAACTCAGGCAGACATTTTAAGAGCAGGTCGGCTCATGACTGCTCTCCATTAGAGCCCCGTTACGCAGAGATTTGGGCTACTGGTGACACCATTTTTATTTTATTTATTAATTTATTTATATTGCTTTATTTATTTATTTATTTATATAATATATTGTTCCCTCGTAATTCACGTCCTCTGTGGACACTCAACACCAGATTTCAGTGGTGGCTGTAAAGCTTTATGGCTGTTGTGTGTCTTGATGTTACTCGTTTGAATGCAGCCCTGTGTGGGAGGTTGTTTCCTTTCCAGTGTTGTGGTCGCTTTGTATTTATTTATTTATTTTTTTTTTCTTTCTCTTTTTTCTTCTTTGACTGTAAAAGAAATCAGTGTGTTGACACCAGGTAGGCTACACTAAACTGTATCTTAGAAAGATCTGGCCTCTGATGTGGCTTTATGCTTGTGTACCACAAGAGTAGCTGAATCAGAGGAGACAGAGCTAATACCAAGCATACCCCTTTCCGCCATATTCTCTCTCTCTCTCTCTCTCTCTCTCTCTCTCTCTCTCTCTCTCTCTCTCTCTCTCTCTCTCTCTCTCTCACCCTTCCACTCTGTTCATCCCCCCGTTCACCCTCCCGAGGATTCCCCAAGCGTACCACATCAGCCATTAACATACGCACCCCCCTGACAGATTTACCGCCAGCGTCCTACCATTGGCCGCCAGCTTGACAGCCATGATTTAATGT
>JAODXP020000018.1:3866522-3982165 GCA_027497455.2 Sardinella longiceps
CTGTGTCAAGAAAAAAATCACCTTTATTCAGTAAATGTTGGAGAGTGAACCAAAAGTTGCTTCCCTGGCTCATTTGACTAAGTTGCACTGCAGCCCATCTGACAACTAGTGGTGGAATTATAACAAGAATGAATGCGCACGTTCCAAACGGGGAAAACTGCTGCCTTTTGAGATATCTAACAGGGAGCGAGTCAACAAGTGCCGTTCCAAACGACTTTCTCTGCCTTCTGATGCCTTCGAAGATATCTTCGCCAACGGTCGTTTTGAAGGCGGCATCGATGTGTCCTTCATGCTGCCTCCTACCCATAAGTCTTTGCGGCAACTAGCAAAACGCTCCTGAAAACAAACTAGCAGAGATGGCGGACCATGCAGAAGACTGTCTGACAAATCTTGCTTCGTTTTCTAAATGTAAGTAGATAAAACTTTTCTCTTGAACCTTAATGCCAGTCAATAGTTCGAAGTGTCACGTTTGTCTAGAGTGCTGCCATGAGAGTCAACAAAGTTCGATTCGGAAGTAGTTTTTTTGTGTAGCCTGTTAGCTAAGTATTAGCTTGCTTGCTATCTATGAAGTAGTTGTTAACGTTAGCCGTCTGTCATTACGTTTGAAGGTTTAAAATGTTTATGTTGTTTCGCAGTGTGAAGTTGATGTTAAAAACGCTTGTTGACGTTTAGGTTATGAATGATAACGTTTCAGTAGCGTTAGAAGTCCAAATTGTTGATTTAACGTGGTCGCGCTTACTAGCTAGCATATGGCTTTAGAATGTTACTAAGATAGCATTAGTTAACCCGGTTATCCCGTCCTCCAGCTACAAACGAGTAACTTTCCCCCTCTTTCTTTTAAAATGTGTTCACCTTGGTATTTCTAAAGTGATGTTGCCAAGCGCCAAGTAAGCCTGTGCCAAGTCATTAGTCTGAAATGGAGAAGAACTGCTAGGCGCCTAGTTGCTGTAGACAGAAGACATGAAAATAAAAAAAGTGTAAAGTAGCCATTCATTGATTCTGTGTGTCGCACCTAATTTATTTTAATGAAGCATCGACGGAATAGTTTTAATTGCTTTCATATTTGTTTTGCATAAAAATAGTCACCCAGTCCCCCCCAAAAAAATGTGTCTTGCTTGCCTTCACCTCCTTTGGAATGTTCCAGTGACTTTCTCTGGTCCAACCCAATGACCCTCCAGGCTGTCAGCCATGTTGTCCCTGCTGTCAGGAGGCCTGAGTGTGTGTGGATTTAGAAGTCTCCCTTTGGGGGAGATGTGACCCCTGGGCTGGGGAGGGCTCCTCTGGGGTCCCATCCTGGGGGAGTGGGGAGCCCAAGCAGAGGAGCCGGCCCAAGGCATACTCAAGACCACTTAGGGCCCCCATTGTTCCAGAGGCCCTCTATGAGCACTGATATACTGTAATGTACAAAAAAGCTACCTATATTAAGTTAATCAATTTATTTAAATATGAATTAGAACATTTTTGTGAGTGTGGTACCCCTGAAAGATTTGAGAAAACTAAAAGAGGTATGATGAAAACTACAATGTTGACGATAGTGGGTAGGTTACACACAGTCTACCGACTTTAGATATTATTATGCGATGAAGCATTGTTTATTACGGCTTTTACAGTAACTTTACTGATTAAGATGGATAATATTGTCCACGGAAAAGAAGTATTCCATTAACCTACAGATCAGCTGATTGGTTAAGACAATGTTCTGTTTCACTTTTGCTTGACAGCGGTCTGTACACATACTGTAGCAACGGTCCGTTATTAAAAAAGAACGTTGGAAAGTCTCATTGAAGTGAATGGAGCTTTCCACAGCATTCTAAAGAGCCATGTAATAAGGAATGATTAAGCATCTGGTGCTAAGGTGGTGGTAAACGGGGCCTTGAATGAAATTCTGCTTAGGGCCCCATACAGGCCTGGGCCGCCCCTGAGACCATGTCAGGCTCCAGCCCAAGTCAGCCGCTGTCCCTCTGGAGCTGGGAGAGCCGTAGCCCAGTCGAGTCGGACGGGCCCCAACGAGCTCCAGATTGATGGGGTGGCACAGGGCCACCTCATGTTAATGTATCTGTCGAGGCTAAACACGTCGCCGTCGGAGAGTGATTTTTACGTACCCACACAGCAGGGTGCTCAGGGTGCCCCATCCTGTCAAGGGGAATGTGGATGACTCTCAGGGCCAAATAAATCTTAACAATGAGGTGCTGGCTAACCCGTCCCTGCTGCCTTCCTCTCTCTGTGTGTGTGTGTGTGTGTGTGTGTGTGTGTGTGTGTGTGTGTGTGTGTGTGTGTGTGTGTAGCCTATGTGGGTGTCCCCCTCTCTCTTACAAATACACACACACACACACACACACACACACACACACACACACACACACACTACTGTGAGCTATCAGTAGTAAGAAACATGGAGAGTATTGGAACCATTGAGTGTGGCGAAATGGACACACACACAAACACACACACTCACACACACACTACTGTGAGCTATCAGTAGTAAGAAACATGGAGAGTATTGGAACCATGGAGTGTGTCAAAATGAGCACACACACACACACACACACACACACACACACACACATACACACTCACATACACTCTCTCTCTCTCTCTCTCTCTCTCTCTCTCTCACACACACACACACACACACAATCGAACCCGAACCCATGACCAGCCCTGGAACTCAGGTATGGTTTTGTAAGTATCTTCATCTATGTGTCTATGCTCTAGGCTGCATCATTTTTAACCAACAAAGGAAATCTTATGAGGAAGAAAACTTTCTCGCATCGCTGTGTGAGGCAGAGTTAAGTGATTAGTGAGAGAAAACATGGCGAAACTTCACGCAGGGGTCCCTCAGGTCTTCTTGAATATGGATGATTTGTTTGGATACATTGTTAAAGTAGGTCACCACCACACATGTGGCTGTGATTCCTATAGGCTCCTGTCAGACAAACACTGGTCTACAAGCAAGTAGCTTTGGGAGATGCGGCGGAGAGGGAGTTAGCAACAGCAGCTAATTAATCTTCATCAGAGCTTGTTTGAGCGAGCAGACGAAGTGTTGTCTGTTGTCTTGGCCTGTTGACGGAGACATAAATTTTACCAAAGTGTGGTGGAAAAGGAGGGCATCAGCAGAAAAGCGTGTCACAAAAACTTTGCAGAATTGTCATGAAACAGACAGAATTTCCCCAATCTAGGGCACAAATTAGCATTAGTATTCACTATTAGCCTTCATACTGTATAAGTGTCATTACATTGGATGCACAATGGCATAAGGATGGTATTTTTTATAGTGATCTAGTAATAATTTATAGTAATATCAACAATCTATCTCAACAAACTATTTCTGTTTCATTTTTTCTTTTATTCTCTCTGTTATTAGTGTTTGATTAAACAGGTTACTTTGATTAATGCCCAATGGGAATTAATTATGACGTTTTCATTGTTTGCTTAAACAGAAATAAAAGCTTGTTTACTTAAATATTTAATTGCAACTTGTGTAATTATATATGGGTCTGTGTGTGATTTATCTTCAGCTTAATTAATCTCTGTGTTCATTTGCAGTTATGATTTGTGAAGATGAAGTAGATATTCCTATGACAACTGTGATAGTCTTTTTCATTGTATTAATTTCACAAATTGTGTCAGAGGACATTTTACCAATTAGTCCAATTCAGAGAGACACTATCTCACAAAATGGCCTCCAGTTGCAGTAATTGTAATTCTCTTCTCAGGAGGGGGCCTGAAATGGCCACATATTTTACACCATAAAATTTTAGACCACACATTGAATGATTATGTTTAACACTATCATATTAAAGAAATAGTAAGGTTGACATTACTACATTTTTCTTTCAAATGAACTTCAAATATCTAACCTGCAGTGGTGTAAGGACAAATTGTGACCTCTACCATGTAGGCCACTTGAAGGCAATGCCACAACATTCTTCAACATTCTTCATCTATGTGTGATATATTGTCCAGTGTAACGTGATGATATTTCATACAAAACCCTAGTGGGCAGTTAGATTTAGAATTCAGGTCCATGGTTCATGAAAAGTTGATGACTTTACATCTGTCTTTTGTCACAGTTTTGGATAATTGGTATTATTTCAATGTCTGATGTCACACATGTATACATAATAAACAACAAATAGTAATAATAATGAAAAAATTAAGCTACTCTCATCCATCCACCACTCATTACAGGCGTATTTCATGTTGTCAGAACTCTATTAACATTTCATTGGAACTATTCCGCTGTGTGTTATTTCTGTGTGTGTGTGTGTGTTGGAGGGAAAAGCTGCTCGCGTCTGCGCGCGCGTGTGTGTGTGTGTGTGTGTGTGTGTGTGTGTGTGTGTGTGTGTGTGTGTGTGCGGGGAGGGCAGAAGGACAGCCTGAAATTTTAATGACTAGCTCTGACATGCTGACGGGCCTGGAACACCTCGGCTCGCTTAAATATCACCGCTAATTAACACAGAGAGGTGCGCTGTCAGCACAGTGACAGATGGCGACTGCCACACCCATGCGTTACAGGCGCGGGGGTGGTGGTGGTGGTGGGGGTGCTGATGAATTTATTAATTAAACATTAAGGCGAGAGACACTCCCAGACCACTCCTGGGAAGACGAGGGCTGCAAAACAAAGAGCTAGCGGCTGGGAGAGTCCAGATATTTTACCCTCATAAGGGTCAGAAAATGACCTATAAGGCCACCGTACTGTACAAGCCTCACCGATGAGGCACAAGCTAAACTAGGCTAAAGCTACAGAGGAGGTCCATCTCCCAAGCTTATAACGGAAGTCATATATTTCAGTGAATGATCTTAACAGTTTGGTGAAACTGGCTCAGCAGGAGGAGAGAAGAGACACACACACACACACACACACACACACACACATTTGCCAATTCTGGCTTGGCCTGTGTGGCTTGATGGAGAGGCGTCTGCTCCTCTCTTCAGCGCTCCTCCTCCGCTACAGGAGAGTCTGTGCTAAGTGCCGGCAGGCCGCAGGCCCATGGGCCCCGTAAATCACACGACTGGCTGAGGGCAGGACAGGGCCACACATCCTCCACAGTACAGCACAGCACAGGAGGACACACCGCACACCCCATACTCTTACACACACACATACTCAAAAGCCCAAGGCAACAGCTGGACCTTCTAGATATCACCTCTACGGACTTAGCCAGCCCTGGAACCTGTTATAAAGAGCAGTTGCAAGAAGGAATTTACCTACAGCACCGGGGGTTTGGGGAAAAAAATTCTGCTAAAATGACATTATGTCTACTATATGTAGTCAACCAATAGCCAGAAACAGCTTCAAAAAGGTGATTGGGAGATGATGAATTTGTTGTTGTGGTGTGGTGTTTTTTGATTGTGGCTGTTTCGACAGTGCATGCAAATGCATGCCAGCATTCCCGCTTCTGGCAGCAATGATGGACTTGGTTGTGTTACATAGGACAGCAGACAGTAGACAGTAGGCTACTTTGGATTCAGTTTGGCATCACACACATAGATGCCAAAGAGTGTGAATTACTGATTAACATGACATAAATTTCATCCCATAACACCTGACAACCATGAAGTCGCTTCTGTGTTTGCTAAATTATTTCACAGTTCGCTTTTCTGCAGATGTTTTTAGAAAGAGTAGGCCTGCTTCTTACCGGTAGTGTTACTCATTGTGACACAACATTGGAGCAGAATGACTACAATGTTGGCAGATGCAATGTTGTCAAATTGGTAAGACATTCTTACCATAATAAAAATTTGTGAGGTGGGGATTCTTGTAGTTTTGTAGTATAGAGCTCCATCCAGTGGCGAACACTATAAATATGTGGAATTTACAGGGACATTTTGAAAGTGTTTAAAAGTTTGCTTATCAATATGCATTCCTGCCAACATCAAACTTATTGTTGCGTGTGTAAGCCAATACTGAAGATTCAAATAGTTAAATTAAAATACTGTAGTTAAAACTACAGTAAAATCCACAGCAGCATCTCAGTAGGGTCACTTGAGCCACCTACTGGTGGCCTAATGACAGATCTCAACTCCGCAGAAGGAGGAAATCCCCACATTTTGCAACAAAACTGTTACAAAAAAAACTTTTTATTCAGTCTTGAAACAAAGTGGGGACAGTCTGCTATCCTAGATAAAACAAAAAATGTGTGGAGTTTTTCAGGGAGCGATTAAGGAATGGGAGAGCTAGTAGGTTTTTGATTCAAATTGACTGTGAATTTCTTTGAACTAAAAAGTGATGAATGAAACGTAAACACTGTTAGTGCTGATAACAGTGCTTGGTGGTGGTGAGTGAGGTCCCCCTTCCACGGAGAGCGCTTTGAGTACCGTGGGGTAGAAAAGCGCTATAGAAATGCAATTACGTACTTACTTTACTTACTTGATAACGATTATTTTTTTTCGGGTGAAACTAAGGGGTTTTGGTGTAACACCATTAAACTAGCTACCTGAAATATACACAAAACTTTCAAACATCTTACAAAACCTTATTGGCATGTGCTTACTGGAATTTTTTGACAATATGGTCAGATTTATTTATAAATATTTTGTTGTATGTGCATACAACTGAAAATCGCCTATCCTGGATGGTTAGTAAGAATAACATGTTTATCCTTTTCCATACAAACAAATTTATATGATCATACAAGTTATCAAACTGACACTTACCCACTTAAATATTTCACTTGGTACCACTTATAATAATAATGGTTATTAAATAGCTTATTTACATCAGTAAGAAGTTAATTTGAAAGTAAGTGGTTTCATTCAGAAAGATGATTTAATTCCATCAAGTTTTTTCATTTTATCATTTAGCCATAACAAAGTATAAACTAACTGTAAACTTACTAATTAACTATGCTGTAAATACTAAATTCCTGTTAATACTGTTACCTAACTATTAACTGTTATCTATTAAAAGTTAAATAACTACATACTGATGTTAATCAGCCATTTAATAATCATTTATAGAAGGCGGTTTTAACAAAGTGCTACCTTTTTGTTATCATCAGCCTTCTGTGACATAGTTCTCTTTTTCGACCAAATTAAGTCATCTCATACATGTCGAAGTTCAAATAACTGGCAACAATCTTTAAAAAGAGGGAAACACTTTATTTAGTTTCTCTTTTGGGCCCTAACTCTCCACTCGCTACTCTAGGGGCATCATTAACTTCATTTGTTTAGGAGAAATAAAAAAAAAAAAGAAAGAAAACTGGCATCCTCCCTAACAAAAAAAAAACAAAAATTAACACATTTTCTCTTTTCCTTGAAAACAATGCAGTATAGGCCAGAGAATCAAAACTTCATGCGAAACTACTAATTTAAAAAGGAAAAAAAAAAAAAAAAAAAAAAGGTTTAACCTATCCTCACTATTCTATACTACATCTTTTGTATGAACATTTTTTTTTTCCTTTTTTGAAACTTAAAAAAATATATATTAACTTAAATTCAGCAGGTACAAAAACTGCCTAGTCAGAGGAAGGAGTTAAAACTGATCTCCTGGTTAAGTGACCTAATTTGACTTCTTAAAACAACACTGATCCGGAAAACCACTGGTCTCAAACACAAAGCCATCCACTTAGAGGAAAGAACTTTCCTTACAAGAAAGTCCTTAATAATAATCATCTTTACCTCTTCTTTTGGCTTTATGAATCCAGTGCTTTTATAAAAAAAAATAATAATAAAAAAAAAAACACAACGACCTGACAGACATTGAAACTTGTGATTCAGGTATGTAGTCGTACAGCAGCACCAGGCCTTTACCACCTTCCTTGACCAAAACAACATCCGCATTAAGAACAACAAAAGGGGAAAAATGAGTTCCACAATGCAAACCTGACTGGCTCAGGATTTGACAGAGCCATTGGCTGGCCAACCAACCATGGCAACACAGATTTCAGATTTCTGGCCTTGTGAAAGGGCAGGACAGTGATTAGTGTGGCGAGCAGAGATACAAAAGTACCAACTGCATGCGTAATAGCAATGAAGGGGTGGAGGGCTGGAGTTGAAATACACGCAACTGGAGGTAATGAATGGCACTTGACAGGTCAACTCAACAGACTTCTGGGGGTCGCTGTCCGTATAAAAAAACAAGATTTCATCCGACATTCATGACGATCGAATATTTAATATTGTGTCTAATCACAGTAGTGAACTGGATCTAGAAATATTCCTAAAAGTGTGAACGGTCACATCCAATATACAAACAGAAATGTAAAGGAATTAAATCTTAAAAATGTAGTGAGAAGGCCACTTTTTCATACTGTGACTGTTCAGCAAGGTCTCTTATTCCTTTCAGTGTTGTGGTGAGTTCTAGAACATCATGCTGATGTTGATCTCCACACCCTGTTGTGTCTGCACTCATCCGGTGCCATCCAGAGTCTTAAGACACAGACACATACTGTACGTTCTCCCAAAGCTTTGCAGAAAGACGTTCTGGAACTGATGTTCCGGAACCTTCTCCTCCCACAGAGCCTTTCGGCAGAAACATGATTAACCTAACAGTTTAATTAAGTGAACACATTATTGCCATGATGATGTGACGACAATACAACTAAGCCCATCAAAAATCTAGTTTCAGTACCAACTATGTAACAAACTAGAGAAGGAAAAAAAAAAACATTTTTTAAATGTTCATTACGGCAAGTAGAAAAGTCTCCGTTACCCCCGCAGTCTGAATATGTGGGCAGGAGAGACTGGTAAAACAACAGTCTATGTGAGTCTAATGTGTCTGCCCCAGTTCATTAAGCTCAGTCAGCAGGCCTAGTCTGTTCCAGTGTACAGAGTGTGTGTTTGGATGTGTGTGTGTGTGTGTGTCATTGGTGGGCTATCTCCCTACAGCCCTGTGCTGTTACATCAGGAGGGGCGAATGGATGGATGGGCTGGGCTGGTCTGGGCTGGTGGAGAAGAGACAGACAGACAGACAGACGGGCTGGCTGGCTGGTGTTGCACAAAATAGGATCAGACGGCCAGGCGTCCGTTGGGGGACTGTAAGGGGCTCCAGGTGGCTGTGTGCTGGGACGGTGGCTCCTGAGAATACGGCCGACCCTCGCAGCACGACTGGTTCTCCTCCTTGGCGATGCCCACCGAACACAAGCGCCGGTGCCGCAACAGCCGGTCTGTACGGGAGAAGTTCTGTTGAGGAAAGGAATAAAGGAATCATATTTGAGATATTTGAAACAAATTAAGGTCGTTGCACAGCAAATGTACCTCCCTACCTGGGTCATGGACACAAAATTCAACATAAGTCAACAAAAATAAAAATATTCAAGTGAAGAGTGAAGAGTGCTCCATCCATTTTTGGAATAAAGAAATACCCATAATCCTTTGCGTACATACACAAGTTAAAAATGACAGCAGCACCGCGGCAGAGAAATTTATCTCAAATGCTAGAAAGGTTCTCAGCCTTGCCCTTGCATCGACTAACTCTCATGGAAGTATTCTATTAAGGTAGCATTCTTGACATTAAGAAACAGAGTGTTTCTCAAAGTCGAGGAAGCATGCTTGGAAGGCTGCTTTTTGAGCATTCAACTTCATTGTCTGTTGCCAAGTACTGTTCCAATGTCAAGGATCCTTCTAAATTCTAGCGA
Organism: Sardinella longiceps; assembly: GCA_027497455.2. Lineage (NCBI taxonomy): Eukaryota > Metazoa > Chordata > Actinopteri > Clupeiformes > Clupeidae > Sardinella > Sardinella longiceps. The sequence continues at coordinate 3,876,104 of JAODXP020000018.1, forward strand.
GGACAGAGGCCTTTGTTCATAGATTTATCAAGGATGCACTGATGGAACCTCGTTTTTGAAGTGTATGACTTCCAAGGCGAGTGCTCTACCAAGGAAGCATTCTCGACTTTGACAAACAGTCTATGACAAAAGTGGTTGTGTGCTGCATGGACTCACCTGGTGGCAGCGGTCACACTGGTAGGGCTTCTCTCCACTGTGAACTCGCTTGTGTCTCTCCAGGTGGTAGCGCTGAATGAACCGCATGTCACACACGTCACACCCAAACGGCTTCTCACCTGCGCGTGCACACACACAGACACGGTCACACACAAAGGAATTAGACACAATAGGGTGAGTGGCAGTTTTCAAAACCTGTTCAAAGATGGCATCTATAAAATGATGTCTTCATTCAACTTGTGAGCCAGTGAGACTTTGAGAGGACATCATCTCACCCGTATGTGTGAGGATGTGGCGCTTGAGGTGGTAGCTGCTGCGGAAAGCCCCATAGCAGTGCTCACAGATGAAGTTCTTCTGGACTTTGCTTAGATCGTCACTGATGTCGATGTCGGGCACCTCAATCTGCACAACACAACACAACACAGTTGGACATTTTAGAACTTTTCACATGGCTAAGCTTGGATTGTTGGTTCCTGGCAAAGACGATGGATTGGTAGACAGTTCCAAACATATGGAACATCCTCTGGAGCCACAACTTCAGAGTCTACTGCCCTCAAATTATATGTAATTCGTGCCCTATATGGAAAAGACTTGCCTGTGGTTTTTCTCGCAGTTTGTTGGGTGTGCCCGACTTGCGGTGCTTCTTCTTGGGCTGCATGTTCTGGCTCTGGCTGGCACGCATTTCCTTCTCGTCCAGCAAGCGGGAGGAGTGGAACTCCCCGTCCTTGCGGATCATCTGAGGGGAAAGGGACAGAGGGAGGGTCACAAACAGCCCAGAGTTCCGCTCCACAGTTCCATCGACATCACAAACAAGCAAGTGTCCAATGGATGCATTTGTTGTTTGTTTAAAAAAAAAAAAAAAAAAAAAACGTTCTTTGATATTGACATTGATATGTTTGACATATTTTTGTAGTCGTACAAGCAGAGCAGAATCCATGCCCAAAGCAAAGGATGGAGTTAAGCTACATTCCAAGATGCTCCTGTCTACAGAAACCATCACTCAGAGAATGAAAATGTTTCAATGATCTGATAGCGCTGGGTGGATTTCAGGGGTCTCATTCCCAAAAGTATAGTTGCTAACTAAGTTAGAAACTTTGTTGGTTGCAAGGCAATTTCCTGTTGTCAACTAACAACAGGAAATTAGCACCTATGCTTTTAGGAAAGATAAATAAATAAATAAATCACTAAAGTCACAGGACATTTGCCCAGAGAAAAACAGACACTTAGGAGATGGTTTCTGAGTTCTGACCAAAACTACACTTTCAGTAAACAATGATGACACTGGGGAAAAAAAAAGACAAAACAATACAGCCTCATGAAAAAGATAAAAGTCTTAAACATGCAAGGCATACACATGACTTATATTTTCCATATCCAAGAGGAGGAGCTGTGTTAAAAAGCCAGGCGCACTGTGTTGACCGCTGAATCAATCAACTGCGAATACACACACCCAGGAGACTGACAACCTCTGGCAGTTCAGTTGACAAAAGAAAGCACAAAAGCACGGACACAGAGAAAGAGGCAATGGATGGGGCAGCAATGGCACATACATGCTCGGCGTTCTGCGGCTGTCTCACCACGGGAGAGCAGCTGACTCCGGTGGGCAGGACCATGTGGCTGTGGCTGTGCCCGTGCCCGTGATTGTGGCCGTGTCCATGGCCGTGACCGTGGCTGTGGTGGCCCTCCTGGTTCTCCCTCTGGCCGGGACCCAGCGGCGTCACCATCTTCTTGTGGCCGGACATGGAGTTGGCCTGCATCAGCGCCATGCTGGACAGCACCGCCTCGCAGCCCAGCAACCCAGCCTGCCGAAGCAATGCCACGAACACACATCGGCATGTACACACACATACACACACACACAAGCACGCACACACACACACAAGCAAACCAATAGGCATAGACAGGAATTAAATATCCACAATTGTAAGACAAGTGCAGGATGAGAGGCCCGCAGTGATGATAAAAGAAAGCAGAACGGAAATCAAGTTCATCTAACTACCTATGGATGTTTGGGGAGAGACAAACAAGACAACAAAAAAAATAAACTCAAACTCAAAACAGTGACAATGAGAAGAAATGCAACACTGACCCATTTCATATGGTCTCGGACTGGGTTGTTGGGATGGTGTGACATCGTCGTGGTGAGAGTGTGTGCGTGTATTGGGGGGAGAGGACACGTCACGTGGGGATAGACCGTGGGGTGTGTGATAACAGACCCTCACAAACCCCACACATCGGGGGGCTCACGCCTGGAAACAAAGCGAGGGAGGTTTGTGTCATGAGGCCATCGTTTGCCAAACGCCTTCCTGATGGGGGGCAAAGACTTGCACTCAAGACTAAAAACAAGAATGAATGTGAGGTGGGGGGGGTTGGACCTGCAGCGTTTCTACAGTTCCAGGCCTTCTGTTCATGGAGATACCTGGACTTCTCCAAAGGGAAAAGCTGCAGCGAATATGGATTTTAAAACAGTGCAGTTACTGGGAATGGGTGTCAGAATTTTCATACTGCACTTCATAAAAATACATGCATGAAAAATTAGGCTTTCTATAAAGAGTTGTGCATCAAATAGGAACTAACAGTATTTGTTGGCAATGTACTCAATTTATTCACATGTAAATCTACATTAGGCCCAATCGAAGAAACAAAAAGAAATCATGAATAAGGAGCCAATTCCAAAGTCTAAAAAAAATAACATAACATCTGGTTTACTGCAACATGTCAAAGCTTGAAAGCAGGAGTGAAGAAGGAATGAGATAACAGAGTTGAAAGTAGCCAGACACAATAGTTAGTAGTAGGTTATGTAGGAATAAATGAAGGTTGTGGAACATTTGCTTTGTTACCTTCTGAAATTAAATTTGGTATTTTTAAACAAACGAGCAAGCAAACAAACAATAAAATGATAGCACTGAAAATGACACTGATGTGGCAATGGTGAAATCTACAAAAATACACCTTGACTACAGTAACGTTAAAACTAAAAGACGCTGCTAGCTTAGCAACTCAAGACCTAAATACGTTTTGTTTCTCATGTTAACGTTAAAATTGTTCAATAATTACAGCTTTCTCCTCAGCACATATGGACTGTATAATGAGTGTGCTTAATAATTCGATATTGTGGTCATAATATTTCCAACTAAGCAGACATTTTTTTGAAGAAAATGCTAGCTGTCTTATTAGCAAGCTAATACTACCTTGTAAACCAACTAACGTTACCTCTATCGTTGGCGGGTCATGTTGTAGGAAAACCGTTCATGAAATCAAAGAAGTTGTTACGCTTTCAGCAGACTACCAAAACCTCCTGCAAAACAGTTGTTCACTCCGTAGACTTTTAATTGAAAGAAACAATCCCAACATGACGTTACTCAAGCTATCTGTGCAACTAGTTAGCACAATGCTACATAATACACGGTGAATGGGATTTCTTTAAGTCTATGGTAGCTTGCTAGCAACCCCCCCAACCCCCTCACAAACACAACAACAGGGCGTGTGGTTGAGTTGACCGCCGAAGACGAAACGTCAGAGGTTTGCTAAAAATGTTCGGTAAAATCTGGCGTAGCCTGATGGAAATATTGGGCATGAATTGAACTCACATCTGATTTTTTTCCACTTACCTTCCTTTTTCGGGCACTTGACGATCAGTGTATCTTGTCGGACTAACAGTTTTTCTCAGTTTACAAACACAGGAAACGCTACCGGAAGTACTCCCCGGGGATAGCAGTACCACGTGACAGACTTGCTCGAGAATCTGACGCATCAGACCTACGCCAACAGCCATGTTGGATGAGGCAACATGAGTTAGGCCCAGGCCTACTAAAAAGAGAATATAATAGACTGACAGAACCACAAGGACACTTCAATTCCATATCTTATTTCCCTCCTTTTATTTGCCACCTTTTAATACATTTTAGAGGCTCACAATAATTTTCATTGTTTCTTTGGCTCATGTTTTGAGTCATATTCATTGGCGAATCATAAAATATTCTGTAAATTGGCCTAACAGCAAGTGGCTACCATTTTGTTGTTGTTGTTGTGTGTTGGTTTGTTGTTTTTAACTTTTATGTAGGCTTATGACTGATTAGATTTTAATCTTATTCAGACATGGTTTTCTTCTAATATGCTGCTTTTGAACAAAAGTAAGTCATATTGCATGCTTTTTCCAACTAGATCTGCACTTGTTAGGCAAAACGATACTCTGGATTTAAAATGTTTGGATCATCTCTAGCAAATGTTGAGTTTAAATATCTTGGCCTTGGCTGGATTCACAACTGAACTTTAGACCTCATATTTATTCTATTGTGAAAACAATTAACTGCAATTTCAGAATGTTATAGCGATCAATCTTTTGACGTTAATTTCAGTAAACCTAGTCTTTGTAGATGTGTTTTGCGGAGTCCTTTTAGGACGGACCAATGTCAGATGTATCAGTCATTAAATCTTCTTCCATTAAATGCTAGACGTCAGTTTCATTGGTTACAATTCATTCATAAATGTTTTTTTTTTTTCAGAATTTCAACATATTTAAAACATCTGATCTTATATCAGTCACCATATAGTCTAAGAGATACTGACAATCTTTTCTTTTTTATACCAAATGTATCCAAAGAAATTGGGAAAAGAGCCTTTAAATTTAAAGCTCCCTCTGATTGGAATGGCTTGCCTAGGTCTCCAAGATCTTACTCTTCTCTCCAGATGCAATGTGAACAGCAGAACAGAACAGAATTCAGTGTAAGATACAAATTCTTATAGATCTTTCCCAAGCCTCTCTATTTCATCAAGACAAAAACACATGTCTCTTTGAGTGGTCTGCGGAGAGACGACAATCATGCGGAAGAAGTTGATCTGTCCATTCAGGGGTTGATAGCCCACCATCATTGTTCCTTCTTTCATCATTCGTTCTTTAATGGCTGGGGCCACCTGACAAAAAAAGATTTAAAGAGTTATTATCCACTCACCAATGCCAGTTTTTTTATTTGTTTGTTTGTTTGTTTGTTTGTTTTTTAAATCCAAATTGATACAAAATGCTCAAAAAATATTTTATCTCTTCTATTAGAGATAAAATGCACTCTCCAAATGGATACAAAATGCTCAAAAAATATTTTATCTCTTCTATTAGGCCTACCGTCGCAACAGGACAGGCAAACCAGGCAATTGCCTGGGGACCCAGGCTGAAAGGGGCCCCCAAGAATGACTGTTTAATCATTTTAGTAATTTAGTTGGTGGTGTTTTTCAATAAAATAAAGACAAAAAAAGACAAGTGTAAGTTCAACACAAATAATTATATTGAAAGTTGCTTGAAGATTATAACACGTGGTTTATGTAGGTGTTCATGGGAGGTGAAGGGCCCCCATGCCCTGTTTCCTTAGGGCCCCTGAAGAACCTTGGCATACCGTGGGGAAATGCTGCACAATCACTACCCCCAGCCTCTTCTTTGCACCAGAGGGGAATTGAAATTATTGACCATTACAAATTGACATATATTGAAGCTAAATTGAGCCAGTCAAAAGAGTCAAACTAGCCTGGCCTTGCCTTCCTACGTACTTCAGCTCAATAATCATCTCTCCCACAACTCCATCTGGGACCCCGGCCATTGACATCATTCACAGCGACCAATTCCATACCGTGCTAAAAAGCGAGCAGAACCAGGAGCTGTGAGAGATTACGTCAGGTTTCTGCTGTTGTAGTGTAGCTTACTTAACAACCAAGCTGGCGCATAACCAGAGGTGGGCATTATTTCAATTACATGTAATTAAAATATGTATTTAATTACAAAATACGTATTTTACAATTTGTATTTTGTTAGAAGGGGAAAAATGGATGTAATTTGTAACAAAATATTCTAGGCACTAATTTTCTCACACTAATGAAACATCTCACAGATTCAAGTATTAAAACCAATAATGAAGACAACGACAAGTTGACAACAGATGCCCTAGTGGGTGCAGGTAGGGAGATGATATGTGGTTGATGGAGTTGTAAAGTGGCCACTGATTTGTGTCCTGTTTACTATCCAGAAGGCTTCCCAGAGGAGTCATACTGTACAATAGGTTGCCAAAAATGATCTAACCGGCCATTTAGGTCAAGAGAAGCTAATTACACTAATCAAACTCATTTATATCTTTATTGTAGAAACTTGGGAATAGGAAAAGAGGCATTGAGCCTTACCAAACAACACAGAAATATAAGCAAAGAAAAATAATCTGTTTAGGATTAGGACTAGGCCACATTCACGAAATGACAATGTATTTGTAATGTATTTTTGTATTTCCAAATTACAAACTGCGTAGTTTTGTATTTTATTTTGTTACAATTGATGAGCTTGTATTTGTAATATGAAATGAAATAATTTTTTGATGTATTTGTGCCCAGCTCTGCGCATAACATTAGTGATTGAAATCGGATTTAATTGTTTCAAACTTCTACAGTTTAAACCTCCAGCGTGCATTCGTTCGTTAATGGATGAGATCATCCCAGACCCGTGTAAGAAGCAAAGCATAGACCAAGGGGATGGCCAAAGCCAGCCTAGTGTCAAACACATTTCATCTGATTTCTGTGCCATGCTGTCAACCTACCTTTGACAGTCTGTCTTTGTAATCAGCACTTTTCTCCTTCCCCCTCAAGCTGGGTGGTATGTACCAGAAACATGTATTCACAAACTGCGGCTAGATGACAGTGTGACAGATGAAGCATTATAAGACAAAATGGCTGGTTGGGAGATTATGACAGACAACACAGTCATATTCATCAATCTTGACGGGGGGGACAATTATTTCCAGTTCATTCATTCATTCATTCATTCAATCATTCATTCATTCATTCATTCATTATGATAGGCCTACGCTCTTACCTCAATCAAGAGTTGAAATCCTTCTCTTTTCTTGATTTCATCTGCAAGGTACCTGTTAAAAAATAAAGAAATGGAGGACTACATATGACATGATTTGATCATTTATCTCTGACTTATTTGTGAAAAACAGATGTTTGTGGCTACATACTGACTGTGTTTTTACAAATACGGTAAGATCTGAATTCGAATGCAATGAAAGAGTTACATGACCCAGACCTTGTCAAGGAAAAGGCCTTGTCTACTCTTTCTGCAAGGCCTTTGGTGCCGACTGCTTTCCACATCAGCCATAGTTTCAGGCAGTCCACCTTTCGGCCACACTGGACCGTCTTGTCCCCTGTGTCCAAGCTCATGTCATAGAACTTGTCTTGTTGAAACAGGTATGTGGCATTGGCACAGTGACATTGCTGAAGCAGGTTCTGTCAAAAGGGGGGAAATTACTCTATGCTCAAAAAGGGCAGTTGAATTGAGTGAAGATGGAATAATTAGTCAGGGTTTTCTTACTGTGGTGTCCCTAACAAGGAACGCAGCACACTGCAGTCCAGTTGTCAGCATTTTATGTGGGTTCCAAGTAACTGAGTTGGCTCTTGAAACACAAACAGAAAAGTACAAAAATGTGAAAAAATGTGTGCCCCCCAAACATCCATTTAAACAAATATTAAAGTGCCTCATTATTGTTATTCTATCATTATTCACCTTTCAATTCCTTTCACAAGATGCCGATGTTCTTTAGAAAAGAGCACACCACCACCCCAAGCTGCCTAACAGAGAACCGCATAACATGATTAAGAGGGTTCTTAAGGTGATTCTTCAATTTGTAATACTTACATTAATTCAAGAGACTTACATCCACATGCATCCACAAGCTATGTTTCTCACATATGTCAGCTATACTGTCCAGAGGATCAAAAGCTCCAAGTACAGTGGTGCCTGACGTTGCTTGCACATAGAATGGGACTGCACCCTGAAATATAGATGTTATAGAGGCAGTCAGATCTAGGAATCTTGATTATTCCCTCACCACCTGGAATACAATTCCAGTCTCCTCAAGGGCCCTCCCCCCTTGGGTCCCTCATTTCGCCCCTTTTGTAACTCAGAAGTACCTGTGATCTTGCCAGCTTTATTTTCTCTTCAAGATCCTTTGGGTCCATGGAGCCCCTGGATTTGAGTAAGGCAATGGCAGATATCAGTGCATTCATTTCACATAAGGAACACAAACATTTTTTTTGTGATAATCATTTTATTGATTTAAACACATAATGCATACACATGTCAGGCGTAAGGAACAGAAACATAATATTGTTAACATAGCCTTCAAATTTTTTTTGAAAGAAAGGGGGGGGGGGGGGATTCACCTTTCATTTACTTTCACTTTAAAAATGTTGTCAGTCCCAATGCCAAGGAATGCGGCTGCCTTCACCACAGAATAATGGGCCTAGATCAAGTAAACAATGATCAGAATACTTCATTATTTTATTCTCTCTTAAACCTTTATTTATTTATGCACTCATCTCTCTTTTGTTTAAATCTCTCCACCACGTATCAACCCAAGACTGCCAATCCTTTTATGCCCAAACCCCGCCCCACCCACACACACACAGCACAGACACCAACACCACCACTCCTTGCCACCATCATTAGCCCTACACCCCCCCCCACACACACACACAAACACACACACACACACACACACACACACACAGCACAATGCTTAATCAGGTATTGCTACTTTTTGCCTTGTTCTTACGTCTTGGGAGGTGAATACAGCCAACCGTGGCAGAGTCGACAGTCCTTGTTGTTTCACTTGAGGGAAGGCATGGAAACGTGCAACATTCATGGCAAACATGTTGGACATAGAACCGCCGGGACAGAAGAGGCCATCACCACTGGACCAGCCGACCATCGAACGCAGTTTGGTGAGAACCTGCTGCTCCATCAGAACAAACACTGGTGCCACCTCATATGTGTATCTGTGCAGAGATAAGAGTGTACTGAACATTGACATTTGTGCATTTACTGTAACAGATGCTTTTATCGAAAGAGACTTACATTTGTCTGATGGGGCATGGTAAAAAATAAAAAAATGTCATAGTTCAGTTACTGGCTCATTTCTGTACAACTCATAAATTATTGATAATTCAGAAAATGCTGAATGTAGTGAGATGCGGCCTGCACTTACGGTCTATTCACTCCTAATGGTGGATTATGTTTGTTTAAAAACATGGGAACTGGCTTTGTGCTTCAACACCCTTTGTGTTAAATGCACATAAACATAAAGAATGATTTCTTACTGGCTCGTGTTGAGAGTCTCTGTTAGGAATCGACCAGCAAGGGCATGGTAGTCAACTCCAGAAAAAAGCTGATTGAAGAATCGTGGATGGTCTGAGAGACAGAAATAAAAACCGTGTCAACTGTGAAAACTTATAACTTACCAGTAGCTACATTAAAAAAAGATTTTGTCTGTAAGTGAAAACACTATACTGTACAAATCAGTCCAAAAACCCATGTCACTAACTGGTCTTCACACTGTATTTGGCAACATCACGAACTCTTGAGAGCAGCTGGTCATGTGATTCTCCAATGTCTCTCAGCTCTAGATCTAGCAGCTCCCTCAGCTGCTCTGGTTTGTGCCAATCACACACCTGCAAAATATCACCCCATACATCCACACACCCACACACACACACACACACACACACACACACACACACACACACACACACACAGAGAGAGAAACACACACACACACACACATAGAGAGAAACACAACTGCATGATGCATGACTACTGCACTTCATGAATCAGAATAAAAATTAGGAAATTGTGTCCAGCTGTAAGCTCAAGAAAGAGTATTCCATTTAGCAGTAAATCGCAAATTCTGGCTCAATTCGATAAGTCCTTGCTAGTTTTAAGGAGTTTGATTCCATTACTCTTGCATGAAATCTCAGCTAAGTTCCAGGGGTAAAATGATTCTGAACCAAAGTGACAGACATCTGAGATGAGAGAGCAAAGCAGTGACATTTTTTATGCTGACAGAGTTTAGTTTATACTTGTTGATGAATTGAATTTCTTAAATTAAAGAACAAACTTTTAAATCACAACCTCAACAATTAAATTAAAGTACAAGTAAATAACATTGATCATTTTGATCAAATCTAATACAAGCGTTACCAGACTGTGTCCATACCTTCTGATTCACATCAGTGCCTTTACAAATAGCCTCCTCAAGGATAACTTTGAATGCCTCAGATAGAAAGTGCTGGCCCTTTGCATTGTAACTATCTGCATCATGGGTAATAATTCCATTCATCTTGGCTCCTGAATGCATGTGGACAGACCGAAGACAGAAAAGTATAAAAATAGATTAAAGTTGTAAGTATCAGTAGTTGATTCACCATAATGGGCCATTATTAATGCTACTGGAATGCAAACCATACAGTACTATATATACTGTATCCCCTCTAGAAAAATGCTAAAAAAATAATTAAAAAAAAAAAAAAAAACAGAAAATCAATTCCAGAAACTCTTCCTATCTTATTACATCATCCAGCATTATCACTCTCCTTCATTGCAGGCAAATAGTTTAACATGACCAAGCATTTACACATATTTGTTTTGCATTTCCATTGCCATAATTAAAAGATCCTCACCTGTAACTGAAAGTTGCTTGATGTCCACCTATGTAAATGTAGGAGAGCTGTGACAGTCTGTGATCAATTCCAAATAAAAGAAACCACTTGCTTTAAGCTTTCAATCATTCATTTGGGTTGTGAAAACTTCTCCAATGAGCCCAGCAGAGGACTTTATTCGCCATCCCTGTGTTTTTCTAGCCTGACATGGCCCGCCCATAATACTTCTGTTCATTCGTATTCATGGTCTGACAACAGCTTTCTGGCGAGTGTTTAGTCGGTTACCAGACAGCCGGCCAAATCAGCAAAGCTGATTGGACGAGCTGTCCAATCGTTTCAAACCAGAACTGAGTGCACTCCTCCCACCTTATAATCACTTCAGGTCAAAGAACCTCCAGTCCATCAATGCAAATGAACAGAAGTACTATGGGCGGGCCATGTCAGGCTAGTGTTTTTCCAAGAGGTAGCCATATATTTTGTCATAGAGAATTATGGAAAGAAAAAAAAAGCTTGAACACCTCTTATCACTTTCTGAGTTATTGATGTTTTACTTATATCAGTGCAGAGTGCCCTGATTAGGGTTGCAAATTTTTACAGTTAGAAATTTTCCATGGGAATTAACGAGAATTTATGGGATTTAACTGGGAATTATCAAAGTTGAAGGTTAGGAACATAAATACAGTTGGTCGGAAAAAAAAAATTGAGCATTATATTGGCTAAAACAGATTTGATGTGAATACAACTGAGTATAATATGTCATTCCTCTATTACAGTAGGGGCATATCACACAACTTTCGACAGAAAGTATTATAACTTTATTTCCAAACCCCCCAAAATCATCATTTTTAGAAAATTGGTGGCCAGTAAGTCTCCTAAACAATGATTACAAAATTCTGGGCTCCATTTTAGCTAAAAGATTAAAAGGAGTTTTGGACTACATAATAGATGAGAGCCAATCAGGCTTTATCCAAGGAAGGCTGATATCAAATAATATCAGGCTAGTACTTGATTTAATGGACTACCAACACTTAATCTCAGATGATGGATATCTTCTTATACACCGAGATTTAACATAGACAGAGGAATCAGACAAAGCTGTCCTCTTTCACCCTTCTTCTTTCTCTTACCAATGCAGCTTCTTGCCAAACTCACCTTAAACGCAACAATATAGAAGGATTATCAGTTGCAGGACAATCTCTTTTAATCAACCTGATGTGAATCCTTCATCTCTCTCTTATAACTGTCTCTTTGTAAGCACTGAATATACTAATAAGAAAATTAGATCTACTCTGCTCAAACTAAGTATTTCTACCCCTGTTTGTGTAATTTATTGGAATATCATTAACATTGATTGGTCAAGATTTTGGACACTTAGAAAACAATATAAACACTAAGTCGCTGAAATATCTCTTAAAATGATTCATAAATGTTACCCCTAACTATTACCCCTAACCCCTAACTATAAATGTAACTATCACTTATCTAAATTTTTCCCCAATTTTTCTTGTTTGCTCATTTTGTAATTCTTCCCCTGAGACATTGAATCATTTATTCTGGGAATGTGCTTACACCAAGGTCTTTTGGATAGATCTTTCTGACTACATCAAAAGTAAAATTTTCAAAGATTTTAATTTAACGATAAAAATAATGTATTTTGGACTTTGAAGACTTTGTAATTTAATTAAATTAATTTGTTGCTTTTTCTAGCCAAGTTCTTTATCCATAAATCAAAATTGTAAAATGTTAACCCCTTATTTTTTTATTTTCTTGAAAGATTTTAATAACTATTTAATATTCACTTTGCCTTTTAGCAATGGACACAATGTGTTATCAAAAACCGTAACCTCTTTGTTCGTGATTGTATGTAAGTTACTTGTACCCTTTATTACAATTTTGTCTGCATGCATGTACTTGTGCCTCAATTAAAAAAAAAAAAAAAAAGAATCACACAACTTCTGGTAGAGCTATTTAGGCCACACCCCCTACATGCATTGTGCATTCCTCCATCACATACACAGTAATTTCTAGAATTCTGAATTAAACGCTTCATATGGGTATATCCTTTCATTTTGAGGGGGGAGTTGTGATTTTTGTTATTTAGTGAAACATTTATTTGATGAAAGTGTTAGCCTAGGCATTCATAAAGTTCCATTTTTTACAGTTTGGCTAGCATGGCCAAATAAAATCCAGTCTTTCCCAAATCAAAAGCAAAAGAAACAACAAAAAATATAAATATATGTAATAATCTTATTTACAAGGCTGAGATTTACAGCCGTCTCCAACACTGTTTTTTTTTCTCATCAGAAGTAGCTTGAGTAGAATGGGCTTTTTTAGTTGAATGAGGCAACAGGCCCAGTTAGGCCCAGGCCTACTGAGTATAGTAGGCCTATAGACTGACAGAATCTTCACTGGACACAAACCAACATAAAGAACCGCAAGGACAGCTTCATTCCATGTTTTATTTTCCTCCTTTTATTTACCTTTTAATGACTTTTAGAAGCTCATAATCCTTTTCATTGTTTCTTTGGCTCATTTTTCAGTCACATTCATTGATGTACAGTACCATAAAATATTATGTCAATCGGCATATCAGAAAGTGTATAGGCTACCAGTTTGCTGTTGTTTGTTTGTTTGTTTAGAACTGTTATGTAGGCTTATGACATTCCAGATGCAATGTGAACAGCTACTGTACAATTCAGTGTAAGATACATAGCCTATTACAGATCTTTCCCAAGCCTCTCTATTTCATCAAGACAAAAATCCATGTCTCTTTGAGTGGTCTGTGGAGAGACGACAATCATGCGGAAGAAGTTGATCTGTCCATTCAGGGGTTGATAGCCCACCATCATTGTTCCTTCTTTCATCATTCGTTCTTTAATGGTTGGGGCCACCTGACAAAAAAGATTTAAAAAGTAATTATCCACTTACTGATGCCAGTTTTATTATTATTATTATTATTATTATTATTATTATTATTATTATTATTCCAAATGGCTACAAAATGCTCAAAAAATATTTTATCTCTTCTATTAGGCCTACCGTCGCAACAGGACAGGCAAACCTTTGCCTTGGGCCCCAGGCTGAAAGGGGCCCCCAAGAATGACTGTTTAATCATTTTAGTAATTTAGTTGGTGGTGTTTTTAAATAAAATATGAGTAAGACAATTGTAAGTACAACACAAATAATTATATTAATGAAAGTTGTTTGAAGATTATAACAACGTGGTTTATGTAGGTGTTTATGGGAGGTGAAGGGCCCCCATAATGTTTGCTTAGGGCCCCAGAAGAACCTTGAAAGGCCATGAGGCCTACTGTGGGGAAGAGCTGCACAATCACTACCCCCAGCTTCTTCTTTGCACCAGCAGGGAATTGAAATTATTGACTATTACAAATTGACATATTTCCAAAATATTTGCCAAAACATCATCGTAAGAAGCATATTACATTTCATTTGCTATTCACCATTCAATTCTCGTCACCAGTCCTGACCGACAGACACACCCTCAGCCCCTCTTTTCTGCTGATGCTAAATTACGCCAGTCTAAAGGTGGCTACAGACCAAAGATCCGTGACAAGACGGGCTGCGACGTTCTAAAACTCAGAAACTGCGATTTGACATGTTAAATCTTTTGCGACAGCTTGCAACTGCTTGCAACAACCTGCGATGATTGATTCACACGGCTGAAACTCCTCTCTAAAACCACTCGTCGCGGATCTTCAGTCTGCCTTGGCTTTCAGGTGTCAAACACATTAAATGTGATCTAAAATCTGATTTCTGTGCCATGCTAGGACTTCCCATGCTCCTTTGAGCGCTTATTTCATTTCACTCTGCAAAGCAGCATGGTGACCATGGCCGTTTTTCTCGCCTGCTTTCGGTATCCAATCACAAAACAAAAAGGGATTTGTACGGCCCTCGATTGCATTTTACGTCATGTGGTGGCTGGTATTGGCTCCGATGTACAGTATGTACAGACGGTATGATAGACATTCATAGCGCCCAATAAACGGCTCTGGACAATCGTAAACGACGCTTCCGCTACGAGAAATGCAATAGGTAGGTCTCCAGACTAAATATCACTTGTGATTTTTAGTTTGGCATTCGCCAGGCTAGTGCCATGCTGTCAACCTACCTTTGACAGTCTGTCGTTGTAATCAGCACTCTTCTCCTTCCCCCTCAAGCTGGGTGGTATGTACCAGAAACATGTATTCACAAACTGCGGCTAGATGACAGTGTGACAGACAAAGCATCAGGTATAAGACATAAGACACTGTCATATTCATCAACCTTGATAGTCATAGACAATAGACAATTTTTTTAGAGTTCACTCATTCATTCATTCATTCATTCATTCAATCATTCATTCATTCATTATGATAGGCCTACACTCTTACCTCAATCATCAGTTGAAATCCTTCTCTTTTCTTGATTTCATCTGCAAGGTACCTGTTTTAAAAAATAATAGCCTAAAGAAATGCATGACTAAATATGACATTATTTGATTATTTATCCCAATTAAATATCTCTTATTTGTGTAAAACAGGTGTTTGTGGCTACAAACTGACTGTTTTTACAAATATGGCAAGATCTGAATTCGAATGCAATAAAAGAGTTACATGACCCAGACCTTGTCAAGGAAATGGCTTTGTTTACTCTTTCTGCAAGGCCTTTGGTGCCGACTGCTTTCCACATCAGCCATAGTTTCAGGCAGTCCACCTTTCGACCACACTGGACCGTCTTGTCGCCTGTGTCCAAGCTCATGTCATAGAACTTGTCTTGTTGAAACAGGTATGTGGCATTGGCACAGTGACATTGCTGAAGCAGATTCTGTCAAAAGGGGGGAAATTACTCAAAAAGGGCAGTTGAATTGAGTGGAGCTGGAATCATTTGTCAGGGTTCCCTTACTGTGGTGTCCCTAACAAGGAATGCAGAACACTGCAGTCCAGTTGTCAGCATTTTATGTGGGTTCCAAGTAACTGAGTTGGCTCTTGAACATAAACAAAAAAAGTACAAAAATTAGAATATATATATTTGTTCCCCCAAATATCATTGTAAAAAGAAAATACTAAAGTGCCTCATTATTGTTATTCATTATCACATTATTCACCTTTCAATTCCTTTCACAAGATGCCGATGTTCCTTAGAAAAGAGCACACTACCACCCCAAGCTGCCTAACAGAGAAGAAGATAACATGATTAAGGAGATAATGATTCTTCAATTTGTAATACTTGCATTAATTGAGGAGACTTACATCCACATGCATCCACAAGCTATGTTTCTCACAAATGTCAGCTATACTGTCGAGAGGATCAAAAGCTCCAAGTACAGTGGTGCCTGACGTTGCTTGCACATAGAATGGGACTGCACCCTGAAATATAGATGTAGATATAGATGTGAGGCAGTCCGATCTAGGAATACAGATGACATTTTATGAGGTGATATAGTTATCATTTTATAAAGAGTATTTATAAATTTCATTTTATAAAAATGATGATACATGTCAGAGAGATAATTTTGTAACCCAGTAGTACCTGTGATCTTGCCAGATTTATTTTCCCTTCAAGATCCTTAGGGTCCAAGGAGCCCCTGTATTTGAATAAGGCAATGGCAGATGTTAGTGCATTCATTTCACATAAGGAACACAAACATAATCTTGAAAATAGAAAAAATCCCTTTGCACAGCCAACTGTGTCTTAAAAACAAGTGCTGATGGATTGCAGGTTTACAATTCATACAGTATATATATAAAAAGAGCACACTGATATATTTTAGTGACTTTTATTGAGCAAAGCATTTCGCAAGTTGCTTCTTCAAGCTCAAATTTCAGGCTCAATTGAGCCTGAAGAAGCAACTTGTAAATACAACTTGTATATACATCAGTGTGCGGTGGTCACCTCTTTTTTAAAAATACAAACATAATCTTGTTAACATAGCTTTCAAATATTTTTGAAAGACAAGAGGAGGGGGGTGGGTTCACCTTTCATTTACTTTCACATTAAAAACGTTGTCAGTGCCAATGCCAAGGAATGCGGCTGCCTTCACCACAGAATAATGGCACTAGAGCAAATAAACAATGATCAGAATACTTCATTCATTATTTCATTCCCTCTTTATCTATCTATCTATCTATCTATCTATCTATCTATCTATCTAACATCTCATCTATCCATACCCACAACCACACCACCAACACTACCACTCCCTCCCACCATCATAACCCCCCCCACCACACACACACCTCACACACACACACACACACACACACACACACACACACACACACACACACACACACACACAGCACAATGCTTAATCAGGTATTGCTAAATTTTTGCCTCGTTCTTACGTCTTGGGAGGTGAATACAGCCAACCGTGGCAGAGTCGACAGTCCTTGTTGTTTCACTTGAGGGAAGGCATGGAAACGTGCAACATTCATGGCAAACATGTTGGACATAGAACCGCCGGGACAGAAGAGGCCATCACCACTGGACCAGCCGACCATCGAACGCAGTTTGGTGAGAACCTGCTGCTCCATCAAAACAAACACTGGTGCCACCTCATATGTGTATCTGTGCAGAGATAAGAGTGTACTGAACATTTACATTTATGCATTTACTGTAACAGACGCTTTTATCCAAAGAGACTTACATTTGTCGCCCACCAATTACATCAGGACCAATCTCCCCTAGAGCAACTTAGGGTTAAGTGCCTTGCTCAAGGGCACAACGGTGGCAGCTATAGGATTCAAACCCACAATGTCCAGGATACTAGAACACTTGCCAGGTTCTTTAACACCATCACCACCACTATGATGTTAACATGTGGAAGATGATCCATGATGAAAGGAGTAACATGGGAAAATATCATACTATTGTTTCCCTGCTACCGTAGGTGTTATGCAACTCTGATTCATTAGCAAGCCAATGTGGGAAGTTATAGGTAAACTATAACTTCACCATGTCACCATGATGTCCTATTGTCTGGTAGGGCATGGCAAAAAATTAAACAAATGTCACAGTTCAGTTACTAGCTCATTTCAGCATAACCTATAAATAATTGACAATTCATAACACTTGCTGAATAGGCCTACACTTATAGTTTATTCATTCCTGATGGTGGATTATATTTGTTTACAAACATGGGAACTAGCTTTTTGACTCAACACCCTTTGTGTTAAATGCACATAAACATAAAGAATGATTTCTTACTGGCTCGTGTTGAGAGTCTCTGTTAGGAATCGACCAGCAAGGGCATGGTAGTCAACTCCAGAAAAAAGCTGATTGAAGAATCGTGGATGGTCTGTAAAAATTTACAACTTACATTCAAGAAAATGTACTGTCTGTTTACTAGTCTGAAATTTACTAGTCTGTAAGTGAAAACACTATAAATCAGTCTAAAAACCCATGTCACTAACTGGTCTTCACGCTGTATTTGGCAACATCACGAACTCTTGAGAGCAGCTGGTCATGTGATTCTCCACTGTCTCTCAGCTCTAGATCTAGCAGCTCCTTCAGCTGCTCTGGTTCGTGCCAATCACAAACCTGCAAAATAACCACACACAGAGCTCAAGAAAGAATATTCCATTTGGCATTTAGCAGTAAATAGCAAATCCTGCCTCATTTCGACTAGCCTTGCTAGTTTTAAGGAGTTTGATAATCAAACTTTGATTCCATTACTCTTGCTATAACTCAGCTAAGTTCCAGGGGTAACATGATTCTGAACCAAAGTGACAGACATCTGAGATGAGCGCAAAGCAGTGACATTTTATTATGCTAATTGAGTTTATTTTATTACTTGTTGATAAATTAAGTTTCTTTACCTTTGAGGGTTAATAAATTAAAGAACGAAGTTTTATAGCACAACCTCAACAATTAAATTAAAGTATAATTAAATAACATTGATCATTTTGATCAAATCTAATACAAGCGGTACCCGACTGTGTCCATACCTTCTGATTCACATCAGTGCCTTTACAAATAGCCTCCTCAAGGATAACTTTGAATGCCTCAGATAGAAAGTGCTGGCCCTTTGCATTGTAACTATCTGCATCATGGGCAATAATTCCATTCATCTTGGCTCCTGAATGCATGTGGACAGACCGAAGACAGAAAAGTATAAAAAATAGATTAAAGTCGCAAGTATCATGGACCATTATTAATGCTACTAGTATGCAAACCATACTACTGTATATATATATATATGTATGTATGTATATACCCTCTACATACCCCCTCTAGAAAAATGCTAAAAACAAAAAAGAAAATCAATTCCAGCAACTCTCCTTATTTTACTACATCATCCAGCATTGTCAATTTCCTTCATTGCAGGCAAATATTTTAACATGGCCATGCATTTACACATATTTGTTTTGCATTTCCATTGCCATAATTAAAAGATCCTCACCTGCAACTGTTGTGCAGAAAGTTGCTTGACGTCCACCTATGTAAATGTAGGAGAGCTGTGACAGACTGTGATCGATTCCAAATGTAAATTAGGAAGAGGGTAGTAAAAGAAATCACTTGCTTTCAGCTTTCAACCATTCTTTTGGGTTGAGATTCTTTGGGTTGTCAAAACCTCTCCAGTGAGGCCAGCAAAGGACTTTCTTCACCATCCCTGTGTTTTTCCAAAAAGTAGCCATAAATGTTCTCGTTGAGAATTCTGGGAAGAAAAAAAAGCTCGAACACCTGTGCAGTGTTATGCAATCCAAGAGATGAGATTGTGCATGAGCTAATTTTTAATTTTTGTAAACACTTTAAAGCTAGGTTAATGTAAAGTGAATTTTCGGAAAGCAATGTAGGGTAGATCTAAAGGTAGAGTCCACTGTTTTAGTGGTTGTAATAGTTGAGCTTGATATCCAATAAAATTGCACCCCGCCTTCAATTGTTCCGAGGGCTTCATTTTTAGTGGCTGGAGCAGTCATGAGCTCATGGCTCAACCACTGCATAAACTATAAAACCTCTTATAACTTTCAGGGTAACTGATGTTTAACTGATATCAGTGCCAAGAGCCCTGATGAATTTCAGTTACTTTTAAAGTTCAAAGACTCTTCACAAGGGTTCTCTGAACTCCTGGCACCAATGCACACTACTAAAAAATACTAAAATATAAATCCGCTTGAGTGACCTAAAACTACAGAGATTAATGAATGACGATGGTTGAACACAGGAACCATGTGGGTAAAACAGCATCAGGGTGAAACACCATGATACTTGATGAACAAAGTTCAGTGCATGGCACAGTTGGCTCAACTTGGGAAAACAATTAAGTCATAAAGCTAAAGTTACAGTACCACTTGTAATGTAGAAGGTTAATGTATAGCCACTTTATTGGTCATATAGTAATATATTTTTATTTTTTATTACAGCAATTTCTCAATTGGTTTGGCTCATTTCTTGAAACTGAGATTACATTCTCAAAATAACATGGACAAATCTCCAAACTATCTTGCAATCTTTCAAAACAGAGTTGTATTTTTTATTGTTTTCATCGAATTTTAATTGCATTAGTACATGTCTCTATTGTCTTAGTGCATTTTGGAAATTATTTAGTTTAAGTAACTTATAGTTTGCACAGTTTGTCTACATTTAGCATATCTTCCAACTGAATAGATCTTATTGATCTCAACTGATTAGTACATTTTCAGTCTTAATGGCTGAACTTTTCATCATTTTCTTCAAACAGTGTCGATGAAGGACAGGCTAAGAGACATGTTGGAAATGAGGGATATTTCAATGGTCCTCTGCCATATGACAAAACATCTAAACATTTTGACTTATAGTGCTCACACAATGGCAAAGGGATGATGCATTTTGGGGGCACTGACTATTTTAATGAGAAAGAAACTTCATTTTGGCACAGGGGTTTTGAGAGAGATGAGCTTTGGTTTAGTTTTGAGTTTAGTTTTGCAAAAAGTACTAAAGAGTGTGGAGAACGTCCGGTCTATTTTCGAGAAATGAACCGAAGCAATCGAGAAAGATCTTTGCTGTTTGGGTGGCACTGACTCTTTACATGAGAAGGAAACTAGGCCTGTTGCATGGGTGAATAGTTTTGGGAGAGATATGTGCTTTTGCAGGTTACCTATGGTGTTGCGCAGAATCGTAAGAGTGTTATGCCAAATGACCTTAGAGTTCTGAGAATGTAATTTCTGTTTCAAGAAATGAGCCAAACCAATTGAGAAAAACTGTAAATAAAAAATAAAATTTAAAAAATCAAGGAATATGTGAAAATTACAAGTCACACAAAGCGCTTTTCCCACTAAACAGTCATTAACCAAATTCAGTAATAAATGCATAGTTATAGCTTTCAATGAAAGTGTCATGTTTATAACATGGAATATTACACACATCAAGGGTGGGAGTTTAAGCCCCACTCATGTGCTACAGTACTTGGTTGCTGTGACTTTTATGTTGAAGAATGAAGGAAATATTTATTCAGTTCATCAATTGCATCTTTCAACACTATGTAGGGCCTAAGGGATAATGTATTGTCCGCTGGTCATTATAGAAAAATATTTCCCGAGAGGAAGAACCGGAGTCCGACGCACAGCAGAGGGTAAATTAGCATGAACTGTCCCGACCCTGAGCACCAGGGTGAAACAACATGATTTGCAAAGACAATAAAGTTCATTTCAGGTGACAGATAAGAGATAGCATGACTATGCTACTGCACACATGCACAATAGGTTGTAGCATTCTCCATGAAATGTTGTTTATTTCATCCTTCTATTGTGTAAGTATGATTTTGTAAGGTTTTGGTACTTACAGTATTTTGTGTCAAATTTCAGTTTTTGGACTTTTAATTTAATATTTAACAAAAACAAAATTTAAAAAAAGAAATTAATTTGTACACTTTTAAAAATGTAATTCAGTGTATTGAAAATAAAATAACTTCTAAAAATACACTATAATGCTTGAATGTTTTCACTTTCTGAGGCACTAAATTACATAAAACAGGGTACATAAAACAGTAGGCTACTTTTGGTCATGTGGCAATAGGGTAACACAGGGCAGCTCTGTGTGGAATGTGTGGTAAACTTATTACACTCTGTATGGATACTTGGAAAAAAAAAAAAAAAAAAAAACATCAACTCGTCTCAAGGAGGAAGACAATGCTTTCAGAAGGCAGTGCCCAGTCTCCTTCAGAGAGCAGGTCATGAAGTCGTTTCGCAGTGGCCTTTGACCGATCGCGCATTTTCCAGACACGGAGCATGGCAAAGACTTGCTCTACCACGTTGCAAGGGTTGTCCTCAACAATCTGCTCCAACTTTACAGTTGAGATCTCCAGTGCCATCCTGCCAAACTGCTTCCAAGACCTTCCCATCTTAGACGCAACTTGCATCAGCTGTTTCTCAGTCACCTCTGCTGTAAATGAATAAGAAAACAAAACAAGAGATGAATAAAATACAGAGCAAAACAGAAAATAACAACTTTTGTCTCTGTTATCTGTCAGTAAATTTCTCACCGTTTGTGCACAACTTCTTTGAAGGACATTCTTCCACTGGCATGGGCTGCGGTCTTTTGGTTGCAGACTTCTCTGTCAAACACATTTATACAGAACTTTAGGTCTACATGAACCAAATTTTCGTCTCAGTCTAATAAGGCTTACATTTTCATCATATGGGATACTGTGACCTGTAATGCACTGATGGAAATATAGAGGACCTACCGATTGTCTTTTCATTTTGTGACAGCTGCTCCTTCAAGAATGTTAGTCTTGGAAAAGTCTCCTGCATCTCTTTTTCTTGTAGGAGACGTAGAAGCTTCCATGATGCAGGACTACCCTTTTGGATGACATAATCCAAAAGGTCGCGCACCTGATCTGATGGTTTGGGGATACACTTGACGTCTTTATATTCCAGCGGCGTAATTAATCCCAGAGAGTCGGTGTGCTGCAGAACTATATCAGGGTCTGCTGTCAGGACATCGATCAATCTGGGCTTCAATTTCCGTAGGAGAATGTCGCCACCTACTGTTTCACCTTCCATGTATTCTAAGTTTTCCTCAGCGCTTTTGATTAGGAAAACATTTGATATAGACACTCTTTAATGCTAATCTTCTACTATAACTACGATTTAATTTGCATGGTTTTCATATTGCTTAAACTTTACAGACGTAACCTAGTCAATGACTAAGACCGCACATAGCCTACATTTTATCAATGTAATAACGTTAGGTAGTAGTCTATCCATCGTGTCGATACAAATTTAGCAGGCTATTTTGTTACTAAGTTATTACACTACTGCTTTGAGGTTCGTCTCCTAAAACCATAGTTGTTAACTAAGAAGAAACTCTCATAACAAACGCTTTTGCGCTTTGCCGCACAACTTGCCAGTAGTGTGTTCTGCAGAAAACAAACAAAACTGAATCGTCTCACTCTGTGGTAAACCTGGACTACCCTGAATAGATTATGGCGATACTGCCACCAAGAGGATGGAGTAGGTAATTAAATCATCTCGATTCATCGAGGGGTCGAACTTCCTTCAGTTGTCTCTAAATTAGGCCTACTTATTTCAGGCTGTTTTCATGAAATGTGTAAAATGCGTAAGCCTATTCAAACGTTTTTTGTCTATTTTGTTGGCCAGCACATTTAAAGGAATTATCTGGAGTGAAGCACTTATAAGTAATTGAGATGGGCCTAGGCCTACTTTAAATAGCCTATATTGGCTTGAAATACTTCAAATATAAGTCAATTGTATACTGTAGGCCTATTTTATTACATTGCAATTGGAAATAGAACAGCAAACGCAGAATTCCTTGCGGATGCTAAAACAGAGTATGTCATGAGATACTCTGATGTCCAACCTTTTGCCCCAGTGGTTTCAATAAACTCATTTTAAACAGGAAGTCAGTGTTATCCTGGCAATGAAGCCAAGCTGGATGACTGCACTGAGGATCTCATTTTCTATCTCTTGTTCACTTGCTGGGATTTCATTACAGTTGGATTTGTTTGTTTTATGTTTAGGCTATTATTTCATTCCATTCCATACCAAGAAAAGAGTTCCCAGTGGATAAAGGGGATGTTGGATTTGTTTGTGTTGGAGATCTCAACGTGAGAGGGTGCAGTACGGCGGTTGCATTGCAGAGTAGTGTTACAGATCAAGATTTGTTACAAAAATCCTTTTACAAGAAATCCCTTCTACCTCTTTGTCCTCCTGTAGTGACATCATTTGAGATGAATAAATAACAAACTCTAATTTCCTGGGAATATGTGGTCTTTGTGTCAGTGACTCACCTTACTTGTCAAAAAAAAAAAAAAAAAGAGTCTGTGTGTGTGTGTGTGTGTGTGTGTGTGTGTGTGTGTGTGTGTGTGTGTGTGTGTGTGTGTGTGTGTGTGTGCTTCTGAGAAGGGTGGGCTCTGGCAGCAGTTCCTGGCAGGTGAAAGAGAGGGTGGAATTCTCACTGGCTGAGTTTTCTCTCCTGCTTCTGGCGGTTACCTCCCCTCAGCTCCTCCAAACACACCCCCTTCCACACACTACACTCATAAACAGACCCAGGCATGCATGGGCTGAGAAAACAGCATTGAAAAGACAACTATACAAGTCCTGAGAATACACAGGAGACAAACTGTTCACAAGCTGAGGAGATTTTGAAGGTATTGAAGGTATGTCATTTCCTTTGAAATATTATCATCAAATCCAGCTGAAATAATCACTGATGATCACTGTGTTGACAGAATCAAGTGTTTCCTGTTTTGTTATGAGGCAAAGTGATATCACGTTGGTATGATTACATGCTTAAAGGTTGTGTCGTTACAAATGGATGTGACTGCTACCACAATAGAAAGTTTGCTTCCTGTTTAATTTCTGTCACAGCTGCAATTTTATTGGCCAGCTATTACATGTTCACATGACAGAGAACAAGTGGAATGAAAAATCTTCTGATCTCTTTAAATACTGACTACAAACACAACGCCTAATACATTTACATTACATTTATATTAAATTTACATTTAGATGCTTTTATCCAAAGCGACTTACAAAAGGAGGAGGATTAACAGACAACCTAAGACACTGAACCCTGTTTCATTGTAGCTTATATTGTTTGTTTGTTTTTTAGTTTCTTTCTGAACTGAACCAAGCATCAAACTGAACCATTCAGTCAATCTTTTGAAATATAATTAGGCCAATGTGTTCAAAGTAGTCTTGGGTATACATTTGGGAGTTTTGCATAGTTTATCCTTTGACTCCTGTCAGTGGGCCTGTTGTAGCATGCTGTGGCGCTGGCCTGACCCTTGTGCTATGTTGATGCTTGATTGACCTCACTGACACGCTCCAGTCAGTCAACAGCTGTACTTCAGTAAAGCAGATGTTAACTATAGGCAATCTGCTTCTAAGGTGATGCTTAGCTTCAGGTTTATAGGTAACCCTGAACACAAGAATGTCACACAAGATTGTCATTGTGCAAAACTGGAAAGCCCCGGTTGGCTGATGAGGCAAAACAGATCAAGTGTGTGATTACTACTACACTTGACTGAAAATATGATTCATATCCCTTCGGTCAGGGATGTAGTGGTGGCTAAGTAAGCAGTTTACCCACCTCTCAAATTTTGGAAATATAGAGTTTATCCACCTCTAGTTATTGCAAATATAACTTTTAACATTGCCAAGTACAACAACATTGTCCGAATTTAAAAGTTAATACCACAGCAATAATCTTCCAGCATCAAACATGTTCCGCTTTTTAAACATATGATTCTGTGCATTGTGGCGCATTTGCCAAAATCGAATAAGTCTGTCAAAAGAAAGTGAGAAAGGGAAACCCCACACAGGAGAGAAATGATATCAAAAACTGTACAACTGAACAAAAATGTATGCCGAAATGTGTGGAGTCTCTCTTTCTTTTGATCTTTGTGTCAGGCTTCAGTCTTTTTTGTCCTCAACAGTGACTTCCAGGCAAAGCTAGGGTTAGGGGCAGGGTAAAAGGGTTAGGATTAAGATTAGGGTTAAGGTAGTAATGCCCTGGAAGGCACTGTTGAGGGCAATAAAAGCAGAGCCTTGGTTTCAGTGTCAAAGCCCATGTGACCAGGACATCTCCAACACAATAGTCACCTCAAAGAAACAGACAAGAATAGTGCTGATTCAGGTACAGTCAGGGTACATGTCATATCCATTCATGACGCACCATATCCCTTAAGGCATCAGCCATTAGTTGCATGTCTCTTCATAGACAGTGGCTGAGGCTATGTCTCGAATAGCGGATGTGATCATCTGCCTGACTGTTCAACCTATTGTGACTCAAGTGGGTGTCAGGTCCTGAGAACCACCAGAGGGTTATTTAGTGATGTTGGTCATCTTTATGGCCCGCAGGGGATTGTATGACTCTCAATATAAAGACCCTCAGCACTCAGTTACCTCAATCTGCTCCTTATTCTCGCTGTACAGCGTCGGCTCCTCAACACTTTAAATAGCCTTTTTTTCGCAGAAGGATGTGCACTTTCCATGTCTTTACCCTCAGTCTAACCTTTAGGGTGTACTCAAGGACCACTTACTACTGAAAGTCAAATGTTGTCTCTCCATGGCCTTCTATGACACAGAGTAATCAGATGGTTCTTGTTTTCAACATTCATTTGTTCTGTAAAAGAGCGATTTACCTCAGTAGACCCTCTGTGGTTAATTATTTAGTTGAGTTATCATTGTCATAGAGGTTGTGTAATAATATAACATAAAGGAAGGTTTGGACACAATTTATGAAAAGTTCCTCTTGTAAAATCTGGTATCAGATACAGTATGATCTGATTGACATACTCATACTCAACTTCCTCTATGTTGCGTCACAATATTTACACCCTCTGTCATTCGTCACGCTTCCAGGCCTTGTCATGGCTTGTTTAGAACCCCTCCGGAGAAACTGTGGACGGTAATTACAGGTGTTTTTCCCTTACATGCAAAAGGATGACTCATCACATATAGGGGAAGGAAGGAAGGAAGTCCCTTTATGACCCAACCCCTTACCTTAGAAACCCTTTACCTTAGTTCAGCGGTTTTCAACCAAAACCAGTTTTGAACATAGCAGTTCAGTCGTGACCTCATACAGCAAATCAAAACATACGAATTGTAGTAACTTGCTTGTCCTTTGAAGACATGTAGCTTCTTCACCAAAGTTGATAGCTACAGTACATCTTTGGGAAGTCTACTGGACCGTGGATGCAACTCTCCAGCATAGCTCAGCTTTCTCTTTCGTAGCTTTCGCTTTCATTGGCCCATTGTGTGAACTGGGAGACCTGTTTTAAGGGGAAATCCAGTCTGAATCAGTCTATAGCCCTTTTGTTCAAGGTCACTGAATGCTGTCTGTAGGAACAAGAACAAGGAAATTTGATGCAGCACAGACCGAATAAGGAACCAATAACTAATGTTAACTGAAAGCAAGTTACTGTGCCCCAATCACTTAGTGTTAGTCACTGGCTCACTATTCGTCTGTATTGTATCATATTTTCTCAGCACCTGGTCACTTGGAACAACAGGGCTATGGATTGATTTAGACCAGATTTCTCCTTTAAATCACCAATGGTGTGTTCCCATTTACAAAGGGGAGGAGGTCAGTGCTTTAGATGTGCTTAGGTTTCTCCTATGCTCTGTTTTCCTCAGGTTGCAGTGCCACAACAGTAATCATGGCTACCGACTCGTTCCAAAGGAGACAGTGGGCCTCCAAGTCTGTGCGCATCACAGCCAAAGAACTGTGCATGGTGGGCAAGAACACGGCTATTGCGGAGCGCTTTTCCAAGTAGGTGCTGGTTATTGTCTAGATGCTGATTCAAGAATTCTAGACTCTTCTTGAATCTAAAATGTTCAGATTTTTTGTGTGTTTATGTTTAGAATATTCTGTTTCTTTCAAATGTCAGAGTATGTTAAAATGTGTGTTTTCGTTTACCTGTGTGCCTTCTCTGTTTGATTTGTATTGTAGAGTTGACTAGCATACAGTGGTGACCATACTATCAAAACATTTTAAATACTTCTTACTCTATCAATGGGCAAATGGTTAGGTTTCTAGATCAGAGATAGATGAGAACACCCTCCACATCCTGTCTGCCTGCCTGTATCTGTTTCCTTCACACACACATAGCTGATACCAACTAGCCAGGGCTAGGTGGCGGCAGTACTGTATGTGGAAAATCCTCACACCCCTAGCCTTAAGAATGCTTCTAACCGCTGAGTTGGAAACTTGGACTTTTTAGCTTAGTGGTTAGACCGTTTGACTCTCATGCAGTGGGTTTGATGTGGTTGACGGGGTGGCAGGTTCAATACCTGTTAACAGTCAACCCAACCTTGGCTAAGCCTACATACTGTATATCTACATTCAATTAGCCTTTGTTTGCAAGACTTATCTGTCTTGATGAGCCTACTGATGGCTTCTCTGATCAGCTATACGGAGGGTAACACAATCTGTGGTAGGTAGCCTTAATCCGTGACTATCTTCACACTTTTTGCTTTGTGTTTAACTAGTCATTGGTTTAACTAGCTCTGTTACAAAACATCTAGAGCCACAGTCTCTTCCTCTTCAACTTGCATTTCTAATCAACTTGTTCATGCTCTTGTTGAGGCTTTCAGATACCCACTTAGCAATTACTTTTCCACCTGTGAGCTGTAGGCATGACATAATTTTACAGTACATGTTTTTCCAGTTCTTCTAAAATGCCAGACCAGAAATTAATTTCTGCCGCAATTAAATAATTAACCCTTACTAGAACTCAATATACTATACATACAATTAAACAATTTCTTCATTTATTTGATTATGCTGCATGTGTGTAGCCCTGGTACACATTGTAGCCAGCAGAGGGCAGTGTTGCTCTGTGATGTGGTTTCATGACTTTTATGAACAGTTAAGTACCCCGTAAAGGTCAGTCCTGTCATCTATGGCCTTCTATAAATGAACAGCCTCATTCAAAGGCACCTGTGTTTGTTTTTGTTTTGTTTTTTTATCCTACAGGTATCAAAAAGCAGCAGAGGAGACCACCACAGAAAAAAAGAGAAGCGTAAGTGTTTGCATTCCCTTTCCCAGCCTTTGTTGGCCACTATGTCGCAGTGGTCAGTTCAGCTTCAACACCATGCTGAATATTTTCTCTCATATTAGTCTAAAACACAGGCCTACTCTAGACTGACACTCAGCTATTAGCATTCACACAGACTCCATCTCAACTGCTGCTGCAGCTTCCACTTATGCCTGGTCAGTGTAGCCACACATGGCTAGTTGTCTTAATCCTTATTTAGACTGGTTAATCTTCGGGTAATTCCCCTGTAGTTTGACATGACCACTCCCACTGCCTTACGTCTGCTCGGTGGCACTGTCTGGAGGTCTCCTGAACTCTTTAACGGTGGCCAGAAAACAGCACCATGCTGGAGCTCCAGCTACATGTAGTCCTGACTCCTGGCTGGGCAATGAGGTAGACTGCACACCACAGTGGGCATTGGGTACAGCCACTGTGTGATGCTCTGATGAGGAAATAAAGTGGAAGGATAACGCTGTCAGAGGTAGGTTTGTTTGAGCTAGACTTGTTATATACTGGTGCCACTGGTGTACCTAGTTGTTTATAATAAGTGACCACGATAGTTTAGCCTACTTGACTCATTTTTGCCCATTTCAGTTCCTGTTGATGTTTTCATCTGTGTGGATTGAAATAAGATTCATGATAAGATTGTAAGATTCATAACAAGATTCATTGTAATCCTCAGAGAACATTTCTCAGACATGTTACAGAGAGGAGGGGACTGAGCATTTTTTTTTCACGAGCAGAATAATCTAAAATGAAGTCAAACTTGCTTGCATGAGAGTACAGCTAGTGCTGCTTAGCGGCTGGGTGATCTTTGTCACTCCTGATCTAAATCAACCGGAGAGGATCTTGTCCCATGACTCACCTCTTTTGTTCTGGCACTGACGAACAATGTCTGTGCTCAAACCAAGCTGAAAGCCATCTACTGTAGCAGCAAACAATATTGTAGCCAAACAACAACAACAACAAACAACAAAACAACAAAATTATTATAGTTGCTGATAATATTAATCAGAGCGCTCAAACCATTTCCAATGTGCTGGTGTCAAAGTTTATATTTACTGGGTCGGTATAATACATAAACCGAGCTGAACAATACTAGAAACATGAGGGCTACAGGAGACTATGGGAACCATCTATTAGTTATAGCTTTCTTTTTGTTTTTTGTTTTTTCATTTAACCGGCTGTTACAGTTACTGTACATTCAAGCTGTTCTCTTGGAACATACCATTTGACTTTTAACTCTTTATTATGCATGGGTCGTGCTTCTTCAGGATCAATGCTTATTATTCTTCTATTTATGGTTTAATGGTTTAATCAACATCAAATGTGATTAGCGAGTTAAAATAGATCAACATGGCATGGGTTCTGTAAAAAATTTCCATGTCTAAGGGTTAATTTCTCTGGTGAATGAAGTTTTTGACTTTCTGGCTTCCTGTATCCTGGTCTCTGTCCTTTTACTGACTTTCGTTGTCTCTCCCCCCTACCTCTTTTCCTCTTCCTTCTCCTTCTCTTGCACTTTTTTTCTCTCTCTTTTTTCATTAGAGGGGTGGGCTAGTTCCTTTACTGTTTCTAAGTAAAGGCTGACATCTGGGACATCTTTTATTATTCCTTTCTGGCTGAAACGGACATCTACCATATACCAGGTTTTAAAGTTTCCCTTTCATATGCCTGTCTTCTGAAACTTTTGCATAGAATATTGGTTGACCAGTGTGATCAATAGTTAAACCAATCAACAATTTTCTGTTTAGTTAATTAAGATGGATTTATTTTTGTCAAGTCTTATTTGTTGCAGAGGATAGCCAAATGGCATTTTACATGAGCTTTTTTAATGGGGGTAATTTTTCTATTAGTTTTAGCTGAACCAGAAGAAAAGTCATGAAATGGGTTTGATTGAAAGGTCGTGCTTTGCCAGTGATGCAACATGCTCATAGAAGCCTGAATTGATGGATGCACTGGCTGTGCTTTCTCTGTTTGCTTTTACGAGTTACAAATTTGTCTTGGAAGTCAATACCGTCCAACATACACATATGGCTTTGTGCGAGTGTCAAAGTAGTGGGAGCAATGAGAAGACTTTCCTTTCCAATATGTAATGGCAGGAAACCAAGACTAACTTAGCTTGTTATTGTATGACCGCTTACGATTTATCATTTGCTTTCAAATCATATTATATAATGTTACAAATGCTAAAATGAATTAACATTTTCTACATAAGTATAAAGTACTATTTGTACTTGTTTTTACACGTTTATTTGTGTGGCAATGTGTAGCACAAAGTAGATTTTCTTGTGTCATTCTAGAATCCACTGCTCTGCACCATGTGCTTCCAATATGCTCCGTAAGTCCATGTAGCATTCCACAGGCTGTCTGTTCTTTACCACAGAAGCGGCAAGACACTTAAGCCTAGATCTTAAGGACAGCACTTGGTCGCCTTTAGGTCTATTTCTAATCCAGCTGTTCCAGAGCCCTTTAAACAGATTTGTTGTATGTTTAGTCAAAGTCTGATAAGTCATTTAATAAGACGCGATGATATTACATGTTAGGCGATATCCTCCTTGAGCATTTTCTTCATAGAATTCCAGGTCTGGTCAGTCATATCAGGCTCAATGGAGTTTATTGTCCCCAACAGCACCTTCCAGGCAGCACAGCCTAAAAGGAAACCTAAACCGTTGAGGGCAAAAAAGACACAGTTGAGGGCAAAAAAGACCAAAGATCTCATAGCTCATATCAGACTCAGCATTCACCATGAAGTTATCACTGATGATTCTCTCTCTCTCTCTCTCTCTCTCTCTCTCTCTCTCTCTCTCTCTCTCTCTCTCTCTCTTTATCAATCAGACTTTGGAGAGCGCATCCCCACGCCTGAGCGGCAACCTAAGTGCTCTGAAGAAACGGTGGGAACAGCCTCCTGTGACCCCCACAGTCTACCCGCATAAACGCCTGTCAAGGAGTGCAACAATCTCTAACCAGCCAGAGAGGGAAACAGTCACACCACTATCCTCAGACCCAGTTCGAGTGTCAACAACAACTCACGAGAGCCAAGCATTACCCACAGACACCCCAGCAGAGCCTGTGATTGAGCAGGGCCTCCAGTCAGCCATGGAGAACCAGGAGCAAGAGGCTTTGGAGCCTGAGACTGTGTCCAGCGTAGCCGTCGAGAAGCCCAACGTGCCTCTTACCAGTCTAAAGATGATGTTCGAAAAAGGGGAAAACATGCAGAACAAAGTGAGTTACATTTGCATTTTGCATGCAGACGCTTTTATCCAAAACATTTTGTCAACAGCTATCAATCACTTCAGGGCCAGTCATCCTAGAGCAACTTGGGGCTAAGTGCCTTGCTTACTGTAGGTGGATGGTGGGATTCGAACCCAAAATTCCCAGGCTACACCACCTCCACCACCACCAGAGTTACAGTCCTGGAGTTTCTGAGGCTCAATTTAATGGTCTGTTTGAATGTAAATGCAGAAGTATCACAAGGGGAACCACATTCACTACTGACAGTCAGGTTGTGAGCCTTGTTATGGCTCAAGCTAGGCAAATTACGCGAAATACCTTAAAGAGTGTGTGTCCAATTTGGACAATTAGTCTAGAGATGTTAGGACTTTTCCCTACATCCATCAGCTGATACTGTATGTTTCATATGATGATGAAAATGATCTGTGAGTTCCGAATTCCTATGTTGATCTATTGGGTCTAAGATCTGTGTTTTCTGAAATACTATGATGATCTATTGGGTTCAAGATCGGTGTGTTCTGAATTCTGATCTATTAGGTCTGTGTGTTCTGAATTCATATGTTGATTTATTGGGTCTAAGATCAGCTTGGGCTTGGCGTTAAAATGACGGATTGTTCTGTCAAGTCTTTGAAGCACGTGGGTTTGTCTTGTTCTTGTCAGAATCTCCCTTGGGGCCTGTCATGCTCGATGTCACATGCCCCCTCTCTTCCACATGGCCTGTATTAACTCACAAGCCTGTGTTCCCATAGATAAGGCCATGTGTCCAGCACAGTATACTGTTTATATTTATTTTTCATTAATCAGCTGTAAATTAATAGATGTTAAAATGTTTGAGCTTAGTATTTGCAACAGTAATCTCCAGTATGCTCTTCTATTTGATTATACTTTTTTTATTACGGTATATTTTTTTTGCTTCGTTGTACTCCCTTTATATACTTTTTGTTTTACTGTGAGTATTGCGCAACTGGCTGAATATTTTATCTCTCCTCATCTGCTGATACTCATTTATTCCCGGCACTGGAAAGGTTATGTGTTCCAGATAAACTTGGAGAGAACAGTCAGAACAATGAGGCCTTGTGTATCCTGCTTTCTGCACAGTGAAGGGATTCATTCTGGGTCTCTCTGCTTAACTTAGAGACACAGAAAGGATAGATAAAAAGACTGGCAGGCAGGACATTAAGACTGACCTGGCACATTAGTAGTCAAAAATGATTTGAAAACCTTATTTATTTATTTATAGTTCCTGATAAAGAGGTCTCTGAATCATTGATATCAAAGGGCTTAGATTTGATAGTGTGCCAAGGGGGAGGTATGTTTCATATCCTCTATTTAAAATCCATGAACTTGTTACCCGTTGCAGTGCTTCTCTTCTACTTGATGCTCTCACAAACTTCAAGTTCTGCCCTCCTAAAAAACGTAGAATAAGTAAAAGTTTGACGTGGTAATTAGAAGTTTGAGTACCTATTAGGTATCTTGTTATAGATTTTACACCTAATTTCCATTTCCTGGTGACACAAAGCAATAGAAATATCACTTTATATAAACAGTAAACATTTTGATGTAATCACGTTTAAATGGACTGATACATCGCCTATTGAATCCTTATAACTATCTGAAATGGAGTTTGTGGTATTTTAGGTTCAACAAAACTGCCTGGAGGTTTTAGGTCAAACATCAAATTTGATAAATAGTAAATGTATCAACTAGTGGAGCCTTGAGAATCGCCAGAGCAGTTATGAATATTTCCCAGGGAGTTACGTTGAAGGAAGAAGTATTATGGGTTTCATGTGTAGCCATGGTAGGATATTCTTTATTTCTTTATGGGTCTTATAAAAAAAGGTCTTGAAATTGATTCAATTCCTGGGAACATTATGACACACTTCACCCCCCTTTGTGCTCCAAGTGATTCCAAGTAAGGCGTCAGCTGAGAGCAAATGTAGAACTCATAGCGTCACTCTGACCTCTTCTAGAACCCCCAGGCTGGTGAGTCTACTCCCTCTCTCTCCGGTAGAGGTGATGTCATATCATATCATATCATGAGGCAAGCAGGCACATGATGGCTGAGCTACAGTACATGAGCAGACTCAAGGATCTTCAAAAAAACAGACCCCTGTGCTCAAAAACCGACCGCTCAGTCAGTTATACTCCTCCTGGGCAGACCTCTAGTCATACAGCTCAGTCATGAGATAGAAAGGCTGACTGCATCCTTTACTCACCCCCCCATCCTCTTTCCCCCAACCCCTCAGACAGTACGGCTCCCTTGAACGTGCTCCTCTATCCTCTAACTATGCCCAATCGAGTTAACGTGGGAAGAACGCTGATATACAGGGAATTTTTCAGGAAGGCCTCACACTTGAATACGACTAAGGCTATGAATAGCTTGTATGAACAGCTTGATGATGTTTTGGGTCCAACCGAAACTGGTCATGTGATGACAGTTAACGTTAAAGTGGTCTAATGGGCACATTTGGGGGATGGTTGTCATGTGACTTACATGAGTTTGGTCATGGTGGTGTGTGTTTATGCATGATTGTGCACTGGAGCATGTGTGTCTGTGTGTGTGTGTGTGTGTGTGTGTTATGGGTACTTGCTTTGTGTATGGAGTTCTGCCCATTTCTCATTTAATCACTGCTGGTAATGAGAGTGCCCTTGATTTCCTTGCGTGCAGTGCGGTGCGGTGCGGCGCGGCTGGATGACCGGGGGCAGCTCAGACCCCTTGTATTTGTATGAGGGATTAGTGGCTAAGAGCTCCTACTGTCTGTCTGCTGATCCGCCTGCTTGAGCCGCAGTTTTGTGATTTTGTTTACCCCCTGCCTCTCCATGGTGTCCCCGTGTCCTTCCTTCTGTCTGGAGATGCCCCAGTATATTGTATACAGTACAGCCAGCGCAGCCACCGGATGGCTGGTGGTAGGCAGACTTCTGTCCACCCCACTGACTTCCAATGGCTAATCCACTGAGAGGAGGAACAAAAATGTGTTTAACCCCAACCACCACCCCCTCCCCTACCCACTGCCATGCCAGCCCTTGTATTTAAAGATTCTACCAGCTGCCCTCTGCCCATCCCCCTCTTTAGGCAACTGCAGACATCCATACTCTGCCATCATCCCGGGGCCCTAATCCGGGATCCAAGCACACCCCAGCACTGAGGCTGCTCCTCTCTTCTAGTCTCTTCTAGAATGTCTCACTGTACTGTAGATTGAGCTGTCCTGCCTAAAATAACATTTACCAGACAGGTACAGTAATTTCCCGCATATAAGCCGCATTGTGTATAAGCCGCAGGACAGTGTTTTAAGCAAGTTAAAAAAAAAACAAAAACACCAAAAAAAAAATTAACACCATATTAACTGATCCCCTGTTTTAACCTCATAGCGGAAGAAATTTTGCCGCGGCTAATAGTCGGGAAATTACGGTATACTCAAAATGGTATCTTTAGTTCTCCCTAATAGTAGCTGTCACGTAGATATCTTGTGGCCAGCAGCAGATCAGGAAAAGTCTTTTGCCTTGAGACAAGAAGCAAAATTGATATGCCTGTTGATAGTCATGAGTCTTCAGATCCTGATACATAGATGATGGCTACCCTTGTTCTCTAAATACAATTGCTGGAGGGGCTGAAATGCACCCATATATGAAACAGGTGAGGTCCTTGTATTGTGGCTGAGTGTACTGTACATTTGTTTTTTGTGTGTGGACGGGAGAGGTGGATGGATGGTGCTGTGACTGCAGTGTGGATGCTGTGGCTTCTCTGTGGGTACAGAGATTGCCAGGGCCAGACAGTGGTGTCTAGCCCAGGCGGTGTCTCACTGAGCTCATTAGGGGATTAGTGGCGTGGGCAGCAGGGCTGGCAGCGTGGGGCAAGAGTCTGGATGGGGAGCAGAAGGGGCCCAGGCACAGCAGTGGCACAGGGTCAGACAAAGAGTCCTCACGGCAGCTGCTCTGTTGCTCCAGTCCACACAAAGGCCTCCAGCAGCCTGTGTGATCTTTGTCATTTTCTGCAGGGGCTAAACAATCCAGGCTTTAGAATTTTCAAAATGGAATTCTATATTAATGACTTCATCAGTTGGTCTTAAGTTGGCTACAGACCAAAGATTTATGATGTTCTAAAACTAAAAAAATGTGATTTTAATTGTTGAACCTTTTGTGATGGCTTGAAACTTC
Source organism: Sardinella longiceps (assembly GCA_027497455.2). Lineage (NCBI taxonomy): Eukaryota > Metazoa > Chordata > Actinopteri > Clupeiformes > Clupeidae > Sardinella > Sardinella longiceps. The sequence continues at coordinate 3,912,099 of JAODXP020000018.1, forward strand.
TTGCAATTATTGATTCACATCGCTGCAACTCCTCCGTAAAACCATCTCGTCTCATTGCGGATCTTCAGTCTGAATTAGCCTTAAGGTTCTTGCAGACCTTTGTCCTAAAACATCGAACTACAGGTGGGCTAATCACTGATCAGTCCAATCAGCCACCTTGTGGTCACAGGTGATGTGAAATTAGCAATTAGTCAGCAGGACTCCATGGTGCTTTGGATCACACCAGCACGGGAGAGGGTCAGAGAGGTGAAGGCAGCTAGAAATTAATAGGATTTTAAACTGTTGTGTGAAGATTTTTAAACGTACTGTACATAATTTTTAAACTACCATTGATATTTTTTTGTCAGATCATCAACCATAGGTTTGTCTCGGCAACCTAAATAATCATCTGTTGTTGTCACTGTGGTTAACATTAAGTTGTTTCCTTCACATTTTCTCTGTGAATGTCCAGGTGCCCAAAGACACAGTCCGCATGGGAGCAAGCAGCAGCATGCCTGAAAATATGCATCTACAAACTGAAAAAGGTGAGTTGGACAATATTACATTGATGTTATGAGGTTGAAGAGGGTGTGATTGATTCTTGCATAACAAAAAAAGGAAATCCTTTGCAACTCCTCTCATAAGAAAAGTTTATGATCTGTGGCATTTTGTATTCTTCTTATCATCTTATCCCTTGATGTTGTATGTCTGTCTTACAATGGGCTTACAATCTCACCATTCACCACGACGCCACTCTATGGCAGTAACGTTTGTCAACGGTATCCCGTACAAATTCTAATTAATAATGCAGTGGGATTCATCAATTTAACGGCATCCCGCACACATGCCAGCAAATCATAGCTGAGGTGGCATGGTGTTGGCACCGCTGATGGACACGGCTTGAACAAACCAATTCATCTCGCTTGATTAGGGCCTCCCCAACACCTGTGGGTGCACCATGCACCACGCCCGGTTGTCTACAATTTTGATTTTAAAACTATCAGCGCATATAGTTGTAATGAAATTCATGTTGTAGAAGACAAGTCCCGGTGAGTAGACGTTGGAGAATTTTAGTGCGCATGTTTTAATTTTATAGTTAGGATACTGTTGTTTGTACGGGATACCGTTCGATGGGTGGCACCCGGTGGCACCCAGATTGTCCGCAACACGTTGAAATCACGTTATGTCTGTCTTACAATGGGCTTAGAATCTGACCATTCACCACGACGCCACTCAATGGCAGTAAATCTCCTGAGTGATAGAAGTGAACTGGAGGAGTGTCTTTGACTGCAATCCTGTTTTCTATTCTCTTGCCCTCATTTTCTCAACTTTGAGTCCATTTTCTTTCTCTTTTTTTTTTTGTGCTTTCTTTTGGACAGAGAAAGTTGAGACTACCCCACTGCGAGACAGGATGGCCATTTACCAGGCAGCTGTGTCTAAGCAGGATGTCTTCACCACGCCAACTCGGACTGTGAGCATCCTTTCCTCCTGACCTACCAGATCTGTGAACCGTACAAAACCCATGCCTCATGAATTTGGTGAAATGGGTAACACAAAAATGTCTTGCCTGATTGTCATGAACTGTCCTGAAGGTTTACTTTGTGTATTTGCTTCTCCAGAATGACTTGCAGGACACAGAAATGCAAACTTACAATATGAAACAAAAGGAGAATGTCCCCCCAATTACTGTGGAAATGGTAACCCTACACAACTTGCGCTCTTTCCCAGAGTTCAATGGATACAGTGTTGGAACTGTGACTAATTTTTTTTCTGTTTACAGTCGGTCTCTGAGCCTAACAGCAGGAAAGGTTCCTCTACAGACAGCAATGGTGAGTTTCAGACTTGGCCTTTTAAAATGCCAGTTTCTTGTTCCCAGAAACTATTGTGTAACATTCTAATGAATAAGTTGTGTCAAATAGATTGTGATTCTTGGAGAGCATTTGTGCAAGGGGTGACCCACCTTTCATGTTTTCTTTGGTTCAGATATAATGCGGGTTGTTTTGTACTTTTGTGACATCTGCTAAGAAATAAGAATTGAAAACAAATGCTACAACTGATGCTACAAATGGTAGCATGACTAAATATTTTGCTCCATCCAACAGGAACTACGCCTTCATCTCCTCATGACACAACCCAGCCTAAATCACTCAAGGTAAGTTTTGTTCAAGATGCATGCATCAATAAGATTGCTCATTGATGCAATCATTCCCTGTTGTATTCAGCTGATTAACTGAAAGGTGTGTTAAGTGGAAGCAGAATGATTTCTTTGTGAACTGAAACATGTTTCAAGTGTGAGACTGTACTGTCTTCTGTGTGAGTGGTCTTGGAAAATAAATTAATTTGCATATTTTGTAGAAGTTCCGTTTGCCTGCACGAGAGACGTGTGTGATGTGTCAGAAAACGGTTTACCCTCTGGAGCGACTGGTGGCTAATCAACAGGTGTACCACAACACTTGCTTTCGCTGTGCCCACTGCAACACCAAGCTGAGGTGAGAAAATGTCATGTTCAGTGCTTGCATGCAAAAAAAATTTACCTTTTGTGCCAATTCTCTTGATGTCCATAAGGTGTCTCTGCTACATCTGTCCCTGAGTAATTATTGTCCAATGTCTCCCTCTGTTGGCCAGCCTGGGGAACTACGCATCCCTGCACAGCAATGTCTACTGCAAGCCCCACTTCTGCCAGCTCTTTAAGGCCAAGGGAAACTATGATGAGGGTTTCGGGCACCGGCCACACAAGGAATTGTGGGAAGGAGCAACTAAAAGTGGAACACCAGAAGGGCAGCCAAAAGTGGTCACACCTGCAGACACAATCACCAGCCCTACAGTCGAGGAGTCCCCTTTAGCCAAGGTTAACGTACTGGCAGCCTCACTCGAGACCCGCTCGTTCTCTGGGACCCCAGAGAAGGCTGGGGGCAATTCTGCAGAACGTCTGACTGAAACGCGCCGGTTGAAGATCTCCTGGCCTCCCCGGGCAGGAGCCTGTGATGGAGAGGAAGATTCACAGGAGGTCTCGGAGAGCCTCAGTCCGGCACCTGAAAGCAGTCCTGTGGTCAAATCTGTTCTGGCCAAGTGGCCTCCTGAGGGGGAAGCCCTGTCTCCTGCTGCAAGCCCAGATCTGTCTGAGCTGTCCAGCCTGCGGAGGAGCTCCTCGCTCAGAGAGCGCAGCCGCCCGTTCTCTGTCTCCCCCAATTCGTCAGCCACAGTCACTCAAGATGCTTACGTCTCTAAGCCTGAACCAGTGCATGTCTCCGGAGACGATCCGGAGGAAATGTCATCCACCCAGAGTCCTGACGTTGAGGAGATGCCACTAAGTGACAAAATCTGCACAAGCGATTTGGAAGGGGAGAAGCCAAAGGAAGAGGTGGAAAAGTCAACACATGAGGAGGATCCAAAGCTTGAAGAGGAGGAAGGGGCATGTTCCGAACAGGAGGAGGAGGAAGAGCAGGAGGAGCTGGGAAGGGATGATGATGATGATGATTTAGGAGCAGAGCATGGAGATGACGATGAGCTTCCATCTCCAGAAAGCGAGCCTTCTCCAATGGACAGCACCCCTCCAGCATGCCCATCCCCGTCTCCTGAGTTCCAGCAGAACTGTGCGTCTCAGGATGTGGGCTTCTGGGAAGGGGAAGAGGCTGAAGAGAACCAAGAGGATGTAACTGTGGAGGAGCTCATCAAACGCAACCGCCATTATGAAGAGGAAGAAGAGCAAGACAACTGAGAAAGGGGACAGGAGGAGGGAAGAAAGCTAATCAAGATCTTGAGACATTAGATTTATTCCAATCATAAGGCCGTTTTGTTTTTAGTTCGAACAATCTGGGACTGTCATCTCTTAACCAAAGGAGAAATTAAGTGAACCCTGTAAGATACATCCAACCCCCTCTTTAGCTGGTGCAGTGCTTACTGTCCGTCTGAATTCCTTCAGGTGCCTGTGAATGTTGCAGAGAACCAAAAATGACTATAGTAATGGATATCTAAAATTTATGCAGGAGCAAGACGCACATTGATGTAATCATCTTGTACTTCATTTTAAGAATTTTTATATCTGTCAGTAGGCCTTTGTATGTCTGCATTCTTTATGTATGGTTTTATTTGTGTTTACTATTTACACTCATTTTCATCTTGGCTTAAATAATATGTGTCATTCAATGATGCTTCATTTTAAGTTCCATGTTCAATGTAGGTCCTCAAATTTGTCTTCAAAAGATATGGGGAACTATTCTTGAATTGTTAATATATTTTATGTTGAATTGCCCATTACACCGCTGTTGCTCATAATCCACTAGTTTAAGGGGTCCAGCTCTTATTTTATATTCATTTGGTCATTGACTTTTTTTATTTGTGGTTTTAAATAATTTTGTTTAAGGTTAAAATGGTTCACTGTGAAGCTTTTTGAGTGAGATGGGGAAGAGGGGGGTTATCTTATCCAATGAGTTTATTAAAGGACTGCATCATGTTTAAACAACTTACTGTAAATGGGTTGAGTTGAACTTTGCACAATGCAACCATTTCTACTGGAGACCAATACACTGAAATAAATAACTTCTTTACATATGAGCCCTGACCCATTTTTTTTAATGTTGAAAACAATGTACTAGTTAATGGGTAGCTTTCGCCATATTTGAGAGGGGAAAAAAAGAAGAAAAAAAAACGTGCTGCCACAAAATGGTGACCAGTTTGTCAGGAAATTAAACATGGGCTTGTTGGGCATTCAAAATCAGTTGTAAACTTTCTTGTCTAACTAGAATAGAATGCTACTGTATGTCCAAAAAATGCTATAAGCCTCAAATGGTTAAGCCATGTTTGAACAAGCTAGTTAAATGTCTAAGACGGTTGTTTCATAGTATTTGCAAAATTTCTCATTTTTGGCCAACCTAACCTAGAATTTTACCGTACAATAGGAGAGATGAAAAAATACTGATTTTTTGTGGAACCCATACAAGCTATGTGGATGATTTGACCCCATTTGAAAAACATGATAGATGATTGTGTTCAGGGCTTCTGAGAATAATGGGAGAGGGGTTTTACCCAGTGGGAAAAATCACATGAAGGCCATCTCGTGAAGGAGCAACAAGTCTGGAACAATTTTTCGAAAAGAGTTGACCTGTTAAAGATTCGGCTTCAACTTGTCACCACTTTGTAGTCCATGCAGAAATGGAAGTTCTGTGATTTTAATGCCAACTTGGCAATAATGCATTTTTTTTTACAATGACAGCTGAATGCATTACTTTTAAGCAAATTTCATGTTTTTTTAAGCAAACATGCTCAGTTATTTCTAATGAATATTTTCATATTTGAAACCTTGTGGCATCATTGTTTTCTCAATATCCCAAAGGCTAGAACACATGAATGTCAGAATATCATTGCTGGGAAAGTTCTCAATATTCCCAGCTGCCATGAATGCACGGTTAGGGCCGACCACACAAGGACGTAGGAGCATAGCGGGTTGTCCACATTTTTGTATTGTGGGAGTAGCAAACGACACATGTTCAGGCTGCACTGAAAATACATGCATGAGCTTGCGTTGACTATGGACTGGCCCAAAGAATCCATTCTTGGCCAATTTACAGTCAACACAAGTTACGCAGATGTTGCTGTGAATGCAAGCTCACGCACGTATATTCAGTCAACTTCTCCACGCTCATAACTTGGACAGTTTTGTTACACAAGTACATCATCAGGCACTTGCATAGTTTGATGAATTCATGTTTGTGTTACCCTACCTTGACTATCGTCTTACTGTCCGTGCCAGTGTCTGGCATTGACAACCTAAACCAATTGCCTAGGGCCCCAAATTTCAGGGATGCATCACAATAGTTTTCTTTATTTTTTCTTCAGTTTGTCATTCCTTGAATTCCTAAACTCAAATCTTAGGACAGCAAAAAAGGGCAATAGCGGGCCCTGCTCACTGTCTAGTTCAGGCTATAAGCTCTCCTAGTCTGACCAAAACATATTGTAGCTTATACATTTATATTGCCATATTTGTAGGTTGTTCAGAACTATATAATACTTTGAGGTTGTTGATGTATTAAAGATAGTGGTATTGTACTCTATTTACAGAATCCAAAATTATAGATGCCCTATCCCCAATTAAACTAACCTAATCCAACATTGTAACCTTATACAAAACACAATCACATACTTTTATGGAAATAATCATCTTTATTAATGATCATATTTATATAATTAGCAAAATGGTGCATGCTACAAGTGGATGAGATGCTAATATTTACAGTATTGGTGGCCAACAATCACTCCATCTTCATTCAGCATTACACACAGAAACAGAGAACCCAGACAGCATTGCCCCCTTGTAAACTCAATGAAATAATAAAAATAGAAATTCAACTCAAGACAATGACAGGATGAATACCTACAATCTAAGAAGGAGCATCATTTCAGTACAATTTAAGACTTAGCAATTGTAAGAGTTTGCGATACAAGTTCTGGGGACAAAGGGGGAAATCTAAAGCAACTATTGCATTCCAGAATACGTGTTGAAAAACATGTATTCAGCGCAGATGTTTTATCACCTTTGTTAATCAACAATCAACATCAAAGCAAAACAATGTTGCCTGCTTATTGAATAATGACATTTCATTGTGAAACAGTGAAGAGAGGCACACAAAGATTACATCTAATATAATTTAATTACTTGTAGATTAAAGAAATCCCTTATGTGGGAGTAGGGAACATACAGTATGAAAGAGATTTGGCATTCGTCTTAGGTTGTTTGCTAAAGAGCAGATAAAAAATAGATGACTTCATCAATCATTTTCAATATATATGAGGAGATATCTATATCTATTATACAGTATATATGTATATATAAAAAGCACACAGGACAACACACACTGATAGATTCTACAGTTTGATCTCACTTGAGGTGTGCAAAATGGCTTCTGATTTCTGGTGGTTCAGTCCATGGACTGGTTTAAAGTGCTCAGGGTAAGTGTGAGTGGGTTTATTTTACAATGCAGCAGTGTCCATAAATGGCATTGTCTTGCATCACAGGACCACAGTGATACCCCTGTGTCTTTTTACTTGCACAGTAATAGTGATTTGTTGCTAAGCAAGCATGAACATAACAGGCTAATGTTTGATGGGAAAACAATAGAGTTCCAAATCCTAAAATGGCTGAATAAACTCATTACACTCAACATGTTTACCTCAAGGGGTCTGACATATGAAGCACTCATAGTGCCCCACAGTGTATGTTACAGTAAGTTCATATCAGCCCAAGCCAGACCAGCTCTTTCTTTCTAGCTGAGGAATATCTAACCGAGGAGCCTTTACTCCATTGATGGTGATGACAAACAAACAGCAGTGGCAAAAAAACGCAGCCCTTGTTCTGCATGCATGCATGTGGACAGCTTTATAACATCCCTTTATTCATCAACAGTCAACATTCCCCTCTGAGCTAAATAGCAATCTCGTGTCAGAAGTGGCACTTAGCTTCCAAAGGACATTCATCAGTGAAGAAAATAAAACTCTAAATCTAAAGAGAATTAAATGAATAAAGAAAGAAAGAGGGAGGGCTGGACAGAAAGTGCACAATTCTGCTGATCAGGGGCCCGTTTCCCAAAAGCATAGTTGCAACTTTGCTGGTTGCTGGATGCGATTTCCCCGTTGCCAACCAACTAAGTACTGGCTAACTATGCTTTTGGGAAACGGACGCCAGGTCATTCCATGCTCCCTGGTAGAGTGGATGCTGCTTAAAGGAGATGATGTGTCAATTGACGGAAAAGTAGGTGCCTTCACCTACACTACACATGAGACATATTTGGCAATTAGGGAGTAACACATGTAAATAGTGTACATTCAAAAAAATATGGGATTTTTTATTTATTTATTCCTATTTATATATACACACACTTCTGTCTATTTTTTAATTTGTTTCCCTTAACTCTTTACACAATTTATATCAATCAAAATCAAACCAAGTGTTTTAAGTGCGGACCGTCTTCATATGATAAGATAGAGTACGTTACGAGTCGCCTGATTATCAGTTATTAGCTTATTCTCAGGCTGAGGGAAGGCAAAGGAGTGTCAAGGTGCAAACACACCTGTCTACAGGGCCTGAGCTGAGTACAAAGAATCTTTTCCCAGAGTGGAGAAATGACAAGACAAGGAAAAACAAAAAAAAGAACAAAGAGAGAGAGAGAGAGAGAGAGAGAGAGAGAGAGAGAGAGAGAGAGAGAGAGAGGGAGAGAACCTCACTATTGCTGCTGTGTTTGGTTGTCTCCAGGCTTTGCAAATATCACTTTAGGCAAGAGTTTTGGTTTGAAAAAAAAAAAAAAAAGATAAGGAAAAAAGTAAAAGAGAATGACCAGTACCAAGACAGAAATCCGGATGATAACCCTTTTTCGTTGTCAAACAGTTTAAAATGATTGCGATGTCTTGGCATTAGTGGAGCTGGTTGGAAGCATAGATTTGAACTGATAGCTTAAAACAGTATGTAGCTCCTCTTCTCCTCCCGTCCTTGTCTTTCTGGTACATTCCTCCTCCTCCTCCTTGAATACTCCTGCTCAGCCACTGAGGGGGTGCAGGTCCACCTTGACTTTCTCTCCGCTGCTCAGCATGCCGATGGTTGGATAGAAGCCGCCCGTGGGCACCACCACCTCCCGCCGTCCGATGATCTTGCCGTTCCGAGTGAAGAATACCTGAGTGGGCACAGTGGGGCGACAGTGAGTCAGCGATGGTGTGGCGGTGGCGGTGGCGGTGGCTCTGCCTCTCTCTCTCTCTGTCTCTCACTTTATCCTCTCCCTCTCTCTCTTCTCTCTCTCTCTCTCCCTCCCTTTCTCTTACTTGGTAGCACTCTTTCTCTCCTCTTCTCTCTTCTCTCTCTCACTTGTTATCCCTGTTTCTCTTTCTCTCTCTCCCTCTTTCTCTTGCTTGGTAGCCCTCTCCCACTCTCTCTTCTCTCTCTCCAGAGTTCACCTCAAGAGGGAAGCATACTTGACTTTTCTTCCTTCATGTTCCAGACAAGTCTATCAGTCATGTCAAGTGCTTGTCCTTCTCTTTGTATGCGTCACATGACAATGTGCTTTTTTGGGGGGGAAACAAAGTACTCAAATGTACACACACACACACACACACACACACACACACACACACACACACACACACACACACACACCACATCTTACTGTGCAATCATTATTGTGTTTTGATTGATTTGGCTGTCATGTACACACATATGTGTATGAGCATGCATGCACACGCTCGCACCCGCACACACACACACACAGACACACACACAAATACATACACACGCACATACACACGCGCTCACACACACACACATGCGCGCTCACACACAAATGCACGCGCATACACACACACACACAAACGCGCGCACACACACACAAACGCGGGCACACACACACACAAAGGCCAGGAGCCAACAAAGCTTTGTGGTTTTGTTAAGCTGTGCCGCAGAGTCAATATTGACAACCTCTTTGCATGATTTAAGAAGTGCCACGAGTCAATTTTCACGACCAAGGCTTGTCAATAGCAAGCGCCGCACTATCACACAGTTTGATCTCCCCCTCCGAGAGACAGGCTGCCAAATGGGCCCTGTGGTTCTTGGCAGGCAGGAAAAAGCCATGACAAGAACAAATGACTACTAAAGTAACTCCCACATGGCAATTAGAGAAACTGTGAACAAACATAATGAAGACTAATTGATGTACCTGCCAAAGTTTGTGGCTTTGAAGTTTTTCTTTTTTCCTCATGACTTTGCAAAAACATTCAACAGAGCAAATGTCTAAACTGATATTGTGTTCTTAGCTGAAATGTTGGCTAAAGATAATGAAGAAAGGGATAGGGTTGTACAGGTCCAGAAAGCTTACACAGAATTATTAGAAGGACTCCAGAGAGAGAGAGAGAGAGAGAGAGAGAGAGAGAGAGAGAGAGAGAGAGAGAGAGAGAGAGAGAGAGAGAGAGAGAGAAAGAAAGAACATTTCCAACATATTACAAAAAAAAAGAAAAGATGGACAGATGGAGCTCGGTATTTGAGTACTTACCATGACCTTCCTGCGTTCCTGATCCTGCTCGGGGTCATCGTCTTCCTCCTCATCGTCTTCGTCGTTCAGGTACACCAAATTCTGCACGCGGCCCTGCTTGGGCCTGACCTCCAGAGCCTCCCACTCATCCAACTCATCTGCCAAGAAACACGATTGATTACTTTAAGATGGACAGGGCAATACATCAACATCATTATGCTGCTATCCAAGCGTCTTGGAGGACACCATGTTTAGAGGCATTAAATACTAAAACAATACTCTTTGAAGACCTTGTAAAGGCAGGCAAAATCTGACATATAACAGACAGAACGGGCTATACAATACATGCCTGAATAATACAGGGCCAATAACAATGCATTACTGTGCAATGTTGCAGAAAAATGAATCAATAATCTATTTGAATTTGACTAAAGGGCAGCACCAACCAGATGTGTCTTGCGGCATTTGCGGTCTGGTTTTATTTCAAACCCATATTTCCCATATTTCATAACCCTGTCACACACCGAATAAAATTGCCCATTGGGCATTACGAATGTCTATCACAGTGTCTGTACATAGCTCAGAGCCAATACCAGAGCCACCACATGATGTAAAATGCAATTGAGTGCCGTGCTGGTCCCTTTTTGACACCTAAAAAATACGGCCATGGTCACCATGCTGCTTTGCAAAATGAAATGATATGGCGCTACAAGAGCTAAAGTTAGCAATATGCTACTTCACAGACTTTAATGTAAATCTAATTCCCACTGACTCTCATGAGTTAACCCATCTTGTCAACATATGATCGGTTGTTGGATTGGATTCGGTCTTTAGTATTTTTGCCCTCAACTGTGCCTTCCAGACAAGCGCTGCCCTCAAGGTATTATTCCCCCAATTTAGGATTAGGATGAGGGTTGAGGGGGTTGGGTTTAGGGTAAGGGCTAAGGTAGTGCCTTTTAGGCTGCCTGGAAGGTGCCGGTGGGGGCAAAAAAACAGCTCAATGGTATTTTTTGCCCCCAACTGCACCTTCCAGGCAGCACAGCCTAAAACTACCTTTACCCTATCCCTAACCCCCTAAACACTCATCCTAACCCTAAACTGTGAGGAGTAGTGCCTTGAAGGCAGCACTGCCTGGAAGGCACCGTTGAGGGCAAAAAATACCAAAGACCCAAAAAACACCATTATGCATTGGATTCTTTGACGGCTGACTTTGTTACTTTGTTACTTTAACAAAAAAAAAATGAACTTCAACGATGAACTGTGGAAATGACTTGAGGCCTCACTCACCCTCCCAGTCTCGGGGGAACATGATTCCACAGCCCATGATGTCTCCCTCAAAGCAGCGTGGACCAAAGGGGTCCCCTACCCCACTTCCATGGAAGATCTTGCCATCATCTGAGAGAGAGTGGGAAAGACAAAAGAGGGAGAGAGAAACCGGGTCAGGTCATTTGACTTAAAAAAAAAAAAAAAAAAAGAAAAAAAAAAAGGCACATACCCTCACAGATACAGTATCCTGCTTTCACCACTCATTCATGGATTGACAGGTCTAAGCAAACCAAAAAAAGAAAAAAAAAAAAAAGTTCATGCTCTGTAGCTACTATTTGATTTGAAATCTAAAAATAAAAAAAGTATTTAAGTTCAGTGGTGAAAAACAAAACAAAAATGCTGTGCTGATATAACAACAACAACAAGATGAAATGAGGAAAAAAAAAAAAAAAGAGTAAGAGCATGAAAGAAAAACAGTGAAAGGTAGCCTGCAGACAGAAAAAAAAAAAAGATTGCACTTGTGTGGCTGGTAAATATTTGTGGAGTTGTCATGGGACCCGTCCTCCAGCTCAGGATACTGTTTAAACAATCTTGATCAGGGAGATGGAGACACTGTATCATTACTGCTCCCAGGCGGGCTCTTGTCACAACAGCGCACTCGCTTGTTCGCCAAACACCGCTGCCACACCGAGGGAGGAGAATGGCTAAAAATACCCCAAGGGTTTTGGGTGGGGAACCAGGTCTTACCCCCAGTCGTCCTCTGTAGAGCCTGACTCTCGTGCACGGCCAACCTTTTCTTTCTTTCTTTAAGTGCTTTAAGACTGACTGCAGAACAGCAGTGGTTGCTCATAGGTACTTACAGTAGGGGGCCCCAAGCAAACAGGACATGGGGGCCCTTCACCCCCCCCCCCAATAAATACCTAAAGGAACCACATTGTTATAATCTTCAAGCATCTTCAATATATTTGTATTGTACAGTTGTCTAACTCCAGTTTGAAGTCATTTTTTTGTTGAAAAAATAACCAACTAAACTATCACAATGATTAAACAGTCAATCATGGGGGGCCCCTTTCAACCTGGGGCCCCAGGCAGTTGCCTGGTTTGCCTGTCCTGTTGCGATGGCCCTGCTCACTGTAACTCACTGGAAGCAGAGGAAACGACCCTTGTAGAGGGCTCTCATGCATGAGGGCTTTCTCCTCGGATGCCTCAGACGGCATTTAGGAGCTCAGGCTGAAAACAGGCCATAGCACAGCAGACGTCTCCACTGGGACGCCGTTGGCTCAATAGCTTCCGCAAACGTGAAAAGTGTTCTTGGAACCACAGTGGGGTTTTTTTGTTTGTTTTTGTGCTGTTTCTCAGGGGAGAGGGGGTTATGGCAGGTGGGGGTAGGTTATGTCATTAACACACAGGGGCTAGTCTCGGCGCACCAAGCCACATCCCTTTTCCCATATAAAGAACTTGAGGAATAGGACAGAATATCTTCACACTTCTTTGCATTACATCTTAAATTGGAAACAGGAATGGATTTTTCAAAACTTATTTATAACCTTGAGATAAATAACACCGATATCATTTCTAACAGACATCAGGTTTCTCATAGACATCAGTGACAAGAGCTAGGCCTATGCATCCCCACATTTCTGACAATCAAAAAGAGTAAAACTAGCACCTTCATATTCCATTTCGATAAACGCCATTGACTCCTCAGTGTCTGACTGAGAATTGAACTGGTAAGAGTGATACAGAAAAGCTCTAGCATGACCTTTTGGGGACATGACCTTGTAACCTAAAGACACCTACGGATCACAATAAGAATGTGTTTGTGCATAATGGTAGATGTTGAGAGCTGATATCACAGGGCCGATAGGTTAATGAGCCAAGTCTTACCATGACAAGCCTCAGCAGGCAAAGCAATGGGGCGCAGAAGAGCCATGCTCAATGAACATACCACCACTAACACACACACAGAGAGTTATAGATCAGGGTAGCACAGTATAGATGCCAATCTTAACATCAACACGCAGATGGCTTATTGGCACGCAGGTAGTCACTTCCCCTTTAAAAGGTAGCATTAGGTAGGTCGGGCTAGCTCTTAGCTAGCTTACGACTGAAAAGCTGAACGATGATTCTATGGTATGGCAGTATATGGCAGTATATTGCAACATTGGTGCAACCATATTTCCCTTGGCAGAAAATTTAGTACCTTGGTGACTAAAGGCATGAAATCACTACCAAGGCATGAAACCACTACCAAGTAACATAGCAAAAAATAGAAATGCACACAGTGCGCAGACCTCCACCAAGGCAAATAAGGTCACTGATTCAATACAAGTTCTAGATCGCTACCAAAATTGAATCATCTGTTTCTTGCTCTAATAGCCACGTTGTACAAAAATTTCATACAAATCCACATTGATTATTTTCATTAATTTTGAATAGAGACAAACCAACACTGGTGAAAACATAAACTCCTTGTCAGAGGTAAATATCTAAACATCCATTAGTGTCTATCAACTACAGCAATTGTTATATGTTCATGCGCATTCTGACCCATAATTACATGCATTATATTGCAGTTCACGTGAGCCCTTGCTTCACGGAGAACATGATGACCCCACCCATTCTTAAGTAGACTGTACTGCATGCTGGTAAAAGCGATAAAGTCAGTCCCAGTATTAGCTCTTAGGGACATGACCTTGTAACCCTAAGACACCTGTACAAATCGCAAAAAGAATGTGTTTGTGCATAATGGTAGATGGTCCGATAGGTTAATGAGCCAAACCTTAGGATGACGAGCCTCAGCAGGCATAGCAGTGGGGCGCAGTACTGTATCTATGAGTAATACCAAATATCTAAAAGTGTAAAAGCATAATGCGCTGATCACCGGCCATTATGGCAAAATATTTCCAGACAAAACAAACAGAACTTGTTTTGTCCTGAAGGAAAATTTTTGACTGTCGGAAAATGCATTATCGCTATTCATATATTTTTAGCATCGTTTTGGAAGGTGCAACAGCTGTGCAATAGCTGTGCAATAGATAGATATATAGATAAATATAAGGTGAGTTCATGTAAAGTGGGTTTGAAGATAATGCAAACCTAAAAATATTTCACAAGATTTACACATATCAGCTTTAACTGAATCAGGCCTGCATGTCCTTTTTTTAGACAACTCAAGATTATGCAGTAAATGGATTTTTAATACAGGGCTACAACTATCTGTCTGATGAAGATGTTTAGCCAAGATGTTTATAAAAACACTTTTATTCATCTCATTATTTTTAAACTAAATGTTAGTGATTTAAAACACCACAGTGCATGTGTCCTTACTTCCACACTGGGCTACTCCTTGACACCAACTTTGTTTAACTGCACAGCATATTCCTGTTCCAAACCAGGATATTGAGAATATTGACAGCTCTATTAATTATGCTTTGACTACCATCTAATACTGTCAAACAATATTCTGTACTCATGCTACTATGTTACTTATTCAAAAACATCACTAGACCACTGACTGTACGGGTACTTTATTGGGCCCTAGGCAGTTGGGTTGAGCCCATGAGACGTGGATCTGCCCAAGGTTTATTCCTAAAATCAATTACTTCAAATAGAAGGGAGGTTGCCCTTGTTATTCATGTGAAGAAGAAGACGAAGTAGGAGTTTGTAGTAGGAGGGGAATTTAATAGTTTAATCATGAATACCAAAAAATAAAAAAGGCTTTCATGTCTACATACAGTATGTTCAGTTTCTTAGAAAATTTTGTAATGCAACAATTACTTCCCTTCTCTTTACTTTACACCTATGCTAACTAGGATATTTACCTTATTCCGAATACTCTACGCATGTTAACACGGTCAGTGTCATCATTGCTACACTGACAAACTAGTGCCTCTTGTGGTATAAAGTAAAATTACAAGAGAGGATAGTGCAGCTGAAGCTGATGAAGAAGCCAACTTTATAAGATATCTGGGCAACAGAGTCTACAGATATTATTGATAGATTAGACAGAACCGTTGTTTCTTCTTCATACAGTTTTACTATTCTAGCTCCTTGAATATTGTAAACTAAAATATCAGCATGCTGTACCTTTAACGTGTATTAAACATAAAGTGTAAAGTGACATGTATTATAGTCCACTTAATGATAGATGATCTCACTGAGTGAGATAAATATGCCCGTATGCCGTTGTTTGTTCTAGAAGGGCTGTGGCTTTCACAATAACGGACTGGCAGCAGGGTACTCCAGGATACTCCTCCAGTAGTGTTTTCACACAGAAAGGGAACCGTGCCGGTGCTGGTTCCTGCACCTCATCTTGAACCGGCTGACGTGTTAACACCAAAAATCTGAACGTTCAGGACCCGAAAACCCGGTTCCCATCAGGCACCAAGTTAAACTTGTTTTTTCTAAGCGAATCATGATGACATGACTGAACATCACCAGGTTAATCCAGGGTCAAAACGAAAATAGACAAATAAACTCACATAATTGGTATCGACAAGGGCAGTTCTTGAGCAATCACTTCGGTTCCCGCTGTAACTGGTGCGGGAACCGGCTCCGGCACCAGGCCTGCTTGTCTGAAAATAGCTCAGTTGTGAAGGTGTTTTAATTGCCTCACTCCTCCGGCGGCGCATCAAGATTAGGGGTGGCCTGAGGCTGAGGCTGAGGCAATGAGATCAGGTCCGCACATGACCATGACCACAACACGCACTAGTATCGGCACACAAGATGAATCTCCTGTGCATTCAGGTGTGTGACTGTTTCACATTGCTTTTCTTTCGTGACTCAGCGTTTAAATACAGGTCCGTCTTTGTCATCCCACTCCCCCCTTTCAAAATGGCGTGGTGAAACAAAGCTTGTGTATGGCATGTTGTGCCAGTCATCCATCACCTGTCCTCTGCATTCGCACACAGGATTAATGAATCCTCCCTGCAAGGCCAGCATGGATTTTCTACAGCATCTTCCAAGCGCACAGCAGGAACAACCCACATATACTAAAGCCCTTCTTGAGTCTGACAACATTGTAGCAGAAATATTCCTTTTGTCGATGATGTTTTGTTGAAACCGCAAAACAGCCTGTTACCTCCTCCAGTGTTGAAATGGATTGTTGATATGGATTTACAAATAGGCTGGGCTACTTCTGAATTTGTTATGGATACAACGACTAACACTACCCAAACAGAAATAAATCTGTTCCAAGACGGGTTTTAAGTTTAATTTGTTTTTGACATGGCATGTTGTATTAGGCCTGAAATAGATTCACCTGAGCCTATCCCAGGTCAATAGGCCTGACAACACATGCATATCACAACATACCACTGCATGCTAATGCTACAGCACGCAACATCTAAAGTTATTTTAGCCAGTTAAACAACATGTTATCATAGGCATTGTCAGATCACAGCCCTCACATCGGCAACTTTCATAAGCTTTCATAAGAATCTGATAAGTGAGGCTACGGTAGCGCTGATAGTCTAGCTGATAGGGCCCAGATGTTGGTCTTCACAAAGGTGCCACAGTCCTGGGTTACAAAAGCATAGAGCGATATCTGTATCAGATATTGCATTTTCCTTTTTAGACACTTCATCTCTCCCTGTTGAACTTTTTTCAATTTTGAGAGCTGGAGCCAGCAAAGTGAGATAGGAAGCATCTATTGCAAGTTATGTTTACAGGATCCTAATTGCCGTATAATCAGCCTCCTGCCATCTGACTTATCGGGGAAGCAAGGCAGAGATGGTGCCCTAAGATGGAGGCTGAATACTGTATTTGTGATGCTGAAATCAGTCTGTCTCGAGAGACAGTACCAGGTATAGGAAATGGCAACTTCCTGTCAAAACAAACAGAAAAACAAGGACCTCTGCAAGAACCTGTATGCTATAGGCACTATTCTACTGCACAACATGTATTGTAGGTCCCCTGGGAATAGTCCAACCGCAATATCAGCTGAAGCAGCTGGAGTTTGTGTTCAGCAGCAACTGCTAGAGTTTAGACTGAGTAGATGGTTTCTCAACAGCAAAGTATGAAACAGAGGCAGCAGTAAATGTATTAATTTAGGTGAGAAGTACTGGCTCTTATTTACAGCTGTGTTGGGGCTGCCTGGTACAGTATAAAAACGATGTGAGGTCCTTCCACATCGAAAGAACTTTTCAAGGTTTTAAAAATTGTTATAAAATTAAAATGGTGGTAACTTGACTGTGATACAGTAATTTCCCGCATATAAGCCGCATTGTGTATAAGCCGCAGGACAGTGTTTTATACAAGTTAAAAAAAACAAAACCATATTAACACCATATTAACTGCCCCCTGTTTTAACCTCATAGCGGAAGAAATTTTGCAAAATCAATGTATAAGCCGCGGCTAATAGTCGGGAAATTACGGTAAGTGATAACAAAAAAATGAAGGTTAATTAAGATCAGCTTAGACACTTTACACATTTTTGTGCCAGCTCTTGCTACTTTCCTGTCCTAATTTCTGTTTTGAACTGCAAAAGAGATTGAGAATACATGTCAGTTTTGGGAATCTGTTCAGTGAATGACAGACAAAACGTCTCTGTACCATTCATTCTATTAACCCTTTACTCTCCCTTTCCCACGCAGGGAAGTTCTCATCAACACACAGAAGTGAGTTTTTAGAAGGGAACTTACCTTTGTCTATTGATTTTGATTAGTTATTTTATCATTATTTTATTTTACCAGTGATTTTACTTTAGTTAATTATTTTTGGTTCATTGTAATAGGGTCATTGTGTGTCAAATCATGACACTTTCAGCACTTTTGTAACCTGTGCCTGCAGTACATTTCATGTCAAAATGGCCAAAACTATGTGATGCCACCTTATGTCACAATACCTCTGCAATGACTCCAAAACCAAAGACCACATTTTCTGGAGATGTCAATGGCATCACAGGCTAGCTTTAAGAGAAAAATAACTGATTGCTCCATCTTGGTAAGTATTCAATGATCTTTGGTTAAACTAACCTGCATGGTACGCCACTGATCCTCGACTCCAACCAGGATGCCTGTTCTTTGGGTAGTCCTGTAATAAACAAGCAAGCAAATACAGTTTAGTGACATAACACTCATCCCCTGCTTTAAAATTGAGGCACCCATTAAAAACAATTACAGAAGCTCAAATGGTTTTGGAGCAGACTGTTGTAGTCACATAGGTGTTAAGGAGATGTATTTTGCGTAGAGCGAGGCTGTGCCAGTACAAATAGTTACCGCAGCCAGCATTTTGATTAAGATTAGGGTGTGCCTCACAGGTATCTCGAGCCAATGTGTTCTTTCAGTTGTTTAACTTCCACTCAGTTTCATCAGCAGAGGACGCAGAACTCTGACTACAGACATTGAGGAAACTTTGGATTTGGAGGCATTTAGACATTTTTCCAACTCCAACAAGATATATCTATTCTCAAATGGTTGCCAAATCTCAGAAGAATGTCTGATGGGTCCTCATGCAAATACATTTTTAGGGTGATCCTTATGGTAGCCCAGACTGGCACCAAGCCAACTGTCTAGCACACTGTAGCAGAAAGGGTAAAAGCGGAGCTGGGGTTCCAAACATTAGTTATGTTCTGTGTTCACAAAAGGGAGGGGGAAAAATCCCCCCAAAGTCAAGCTCTCACACGCTAATATGAAAGATCGTTGAAAAGCTCATATTGTGACATAATGCAGATTGGAATTATTCATGTTTGCTCCCATTGAAACGTATTACGTTGCTTAATCTTGGTCAGTAGCCAATTCCATGATCTTTGGAAGAGTAGACTCTCTTAGGAGAGTAAAAAGACAAGGTGGGGAGTATGATCAGGAAGAAAGGAAGAACACTTCAAGAGAAAATTAGTGTGACAGCACATTTATCAAGCCTAATCCAAGTCTAGTCTCCGCTCATGTACACAACAAGCACCCCGGCATTTTATAAACTCATCTCCTCGACAAGAGAGAGTTAGGATTTTTCGCTTTGCAGAGCAGAACAAGGAACGCGGATGTGGCTCCCATGAATGCTTTGTTGACAGCTGTACTCATTTCATCTGGTTATCTAATTAGTTGGTAAGATGTGTGTGCATGTGTGTGTGTTTATATATACGTGTTTGTGTGCGACTGCAGGGGATGGTGGTGATGGAACCTGTGGAATGAAAAGTGATTGATTTACAATCCTGTGGAGAGAGGGAGAGGGAAGAGGAGAGAGACAGAGAGACAGAGACACAGAGAGAGAGAGAGAGAGAGAGAGAGAGAGAGAGAGAGAGAGAGAGAGAGAGAGAGAGAGAGAGAGAGAGAGGAGAGGAGAGGAGGAGGAAAAGCCACAGACCTGTGTCTCAGCAAAGACGGATGATGTATTTAATACCCTTCCCTCCGTCTGCTCCTCCATGCCCCCCCCCCCCACACACACACACACCCACACACACACACACACACACACACACACACACACACACACACACACAGCCACAGGGCTGCTTCGGAGCTCCACCAGTCCCATAATGCCAGAGGGCTCAGGATTAGGGCATGAAGATGAACGATGGGCATAGCAATGATGACATGCTAGCGACAAATTGTCTAGTTCTGAACTTGAAAAAAAAGCCAAGGCACTCCTCAATGCCTACTGTCTGAAAACTTTATTGAGTGCATACTCTCCATATTCTTGATTTTGTTATGAAGAACTACAGAAAAACTATCCAAATTCTGACCAATATCTGAATGATCCTTTTTGCCTCCATCTCCAAATTAATCTGGATGACATACGGCCATTTTGTAGTCTGTAGTTTGTAGTTCTGGGTGGACGGTATACCGCCACAAAATAGAAGAAAACCCAGTTACAGCATGATAGCACTAACTGTATTGCCATAAAACATCAGACCACATACCCTACCAATGCCAATACTGCTAAGACTCTAAGGACAGTATTCTCCCAGGTGCTTAAGTCCAAAAACGTGCTCAATGCAGGCTGAAATGTATTGAGCTAAGCACTTTTTTGGACTTAAGCACCTGGGAGAGTACCGGCTTAAGTTTCTTTTGCTAAGAATACGTTTGAAAGATTTCATGTGCCTTTTAGATAGCTGGTTCACTACAACAAAAAAATGGCATAGTGTTGCTTCAACTTACAAAACAAAAGGCGACATTTGCATCTTCACACATTTGTGTCATGCACAAAACATCCATATATACAAACTATCTGCAACAGTTGACCACAAAACACTATAGCCATGAATTTCCCTGTCAGCAAACAGAAGCCCTCAAAAGCAACTTAGGCTCATAAAATAAAGGGAAAGGAAAAGCAAACCCGAAAAACATTGTTTAAAACACACAAACACACACACACACACACACACACACACACACACACACACACACACACCGATATGCCTTTAACCACAAAATGCCTTGCAACCCTTCTTAAGACTGCAAAAGCCATTAGGCTGAGTAGGACAGGGGCTTCCAAGAAACACAAACAGTAGCTTTTCTGTCTATGGAGCAGAGAGGCCTATCGGACCCTCAGGGGCTTTTATCAGTGTAGCAGCAAAAGCAGCAGCAGCAGCAGCAGCAGCAACAGCGGCGGCAGCCTGCGTTTCCCCACTCTGACTAAATCAACAAGCTGTGTGCAGCCTGCTGCCACTGCTGGAGACAGATAGCCATCTCTCGCAAACTACAAATATAGCGCAAGGGGATTATCATACAGTGAAGCTCTCTTATCTCCTGGGAGTGCAGAGGTGGGTAGGTAGGTGGGGGGATGAGGAGGAGGGTGGTGTGGTGGTGTTGATGATTGTACAACATGATATAGCATGACATTACTTGACACATAAACAGAGAAAGCAAACGAAATAGAAAGCGGGCAGAGAGTGTATGCACTGCAATGCTTTTTGGGATGCACAAATGTTGTTTGCTTGTAAAAACAAAAAAGGACTGTGTGACCTCTGTACAGAGAAAACAAACACGTTTGAGAAGTGGCCATAACAAAGTGCTGCATCAGGGAGTGTTCTCAGGACACGACTGAGCCAAGGCGGCATGGGAAAGTGCTCAGGCCTCGGACAGAGAGCCAGCCCGTGGGGACGGAAGAGAGTGGAGGAAAGGGCGGACGGAGAAGAGAAGAAAGGGAGGTGGGGGGGGGGGGGGGGTTGAGGGATGGGGGCTGTGAGAGAATAGCGATAAGGACAGGGGCAGGCTCTGTTTGCACAGCTTCCACTGCTGTGGCCCACCAGGGCACCAGAACAGCCCTCCGCCCTGCGTTACCTTTATCCTGTTGCCTAGCAACCTCAGTGTATTCCGGAAGCATATGGAAGTGCTGCTCCGGTCTTATCGGAAGACATGGGGTGCGCGGAGGGTTCGCTGATCTCTGATAACGAAACGAAAGCTCCCCCACAGGCACCCCCCCCCCCCAACAGTGAACTTTATGCAAGCAGTGTCAATGACCCACAATGCTTTAAAAAAAAAAAAAAAAAAAATCTCAACTCTCAGGATGTGATTTGCAGATAAAAGTACAGTTGCTGTAGTGCATTCTACTTGGTAAACACACGTACGAAAGGACTTAAAAGGTCAACGGCTAGTGACCAATTCAGGAGTGATCTTGCAGCCATAAGGTCACCCCAATCAAAAGATTTTGCAAAGGAAATCACAAGTGCTAGTCAATTAGTACAATTTGCTGCTCTATATTAATCTGGTCATGCAGCAAAACTCAAATGATGTGATAGGAAAACTACAATGTGAAAAAAGTAGCTAGCAAAATATATTCAAAAAGCTCAAAAACAACATCACTATGGATCTCTAATACAGCACTGCTATTCAGCTACCAAAATGTTAGGGTTGACAAAGCCAGACACATCAGCGCGATGTCTAACCATGGTGAAATGTGAACTAAATGTGGGTCAGAACCACAGAGAGCACTGTGGGAACAACTTTTTAAAAATTAAATGAAAGCGCAGGGAGCAGAAGTTATAGGTCAGAAGTTAAAGGAAGAGGCAGTAGGTGGAGCCTTATTAATGTTTTTTTTTTTTTTTTTTTTTTAAACTTCCTTCCAGGCTATACAAACTTCTTTCCAGACTTAACTTGCCAAAGTCCCATCTGTTGCTGTGAGACTTAATTGGAAGTCTAGTAACTAGACAAATGTTTTCAGGGCTGTCCTTTGACTATGTAGTACCATTCAAAAGACGCAGTATACAGTAGTTGGGATGAATACCATAACTAGAAAAGCACTAAGAGAGTGCCGACCTCCACCAAACCAATAAGGTCACTGACGCAATATGAAGACCAGATGGCATTCCAGACCTGTTTATGTACTATTGCGCCCCCTACAGTTCCGGTGTTTACTGATGGACAGGACATCTGTGAATAGTAGCCTAAGGAATCCTTTTAAAACCGATAGCTCCGGTCCTCGATTGTGATCGTTTGAATCACGTTTCATCCCATTGTAAATTCAGCATTTAGCACGGCTCCAACCGCATTCCGTTCCAAACTGCTGCGCCATAGGAAAGTGAACAGAGCTGCTTTTATGCGTTACTTGGCAACCATTCAGTAAGAGGAAATACATATTTTTTGCCGGAAGAATTGGTATCAATGAATAACTCACTATACTTTTGGTGGTTGTGTCTTCCTTTAATGAAACCATTCCCAGTTAACGTGGTAACAGTTTTAGAGACGCAATAAATCACGATCTTCACCTTTGCACTAGTTTTGCACTTGACAGGTCAATGAATTATGAGGCAGGCAATAGAATGATTCAGGTGAAAAATAATTGAAGCAAAAAAAAGTAGAACTTTTGGAACAGTCAGCTGTATTAAAACTGGGCACTGGCCTTAGAACAGACGGAGAACAGGAGTCATATCTCATTGACTAATCGTGACCAAGTGAAATATTTGCTCTCCATGTGAAAAAGCTGTCAGCACATGGGAAAATGAGTGATCTTGCTCCCACGGCAGTCTTAAATTCTTTGCAGAATTGAAGCTGTACAAAGGAATAGCAACATCACACAACTTGATGGGTTTTTTAGATGACAGAATAAAGTCTGACATTTGCCAGGCAAAACATTTGTGAAGGGTTTCAAGTATTTGATGATTTTTATTAGCAATTTAAAACTGACTGGAACTAAAACCTCAGCAATATTTCGAAGAACACAATCTTATGTGTCCTGTTCTTGAGAAATCTCAAGTCTTTTGATGTTTTCATGTATTGGTGAAGTTTGAGCGTGTAAAAATAGGCAGAATGTGTTTTATATGCGGATATGAAATTAAAAAATAATAACAGTCTGACAACTGCAAATAAAATGGAGTTAATATTAAAGAAAAAAAAAAGAAAAAAATCGGGCAAGAAGTGTACCACTACATCCAGAAAGTGGTGGCCTGAAATCTGTTCAACTTGTTACGTGCCACCTCTCTCCACAGCACTGTCTGTTGTGGCAGGATGCACAGAGGACCAAAACATCCTAATATGAGTAAACAGTCATTACACAGCCCTTTCAATTACCTGTTTTATCACGTCTGTGCAAGTTCAGAACATGTGATGAGTCGCAGATGCGGGACAAAATGGCATGCAGAAGTGAAGGACAACGTGGGAAGTTATGGCTTCTGTTTTTCTCCTACCTTATCCCTCCTCACTAAGGCAGAAATGAGAGCGAGCTAGAAGAAGGGGGAGAGACGAGGAAGGAGGGGGGGTAGGGTGAGGGAGAGAAAGACAGACAGACAGAGAGAGAGAGAGAGAGAGAGAGAGAGAGGGTAGAGAGAGAGAGAGAGAGAGCCCTACTCAACCCTTTTACGTGACAAATTTTGTTTACTGTCTGTTCTCCAGTGCCTGAGAGCAATTAGTCTGTGCTGAGGGCACGGCCCAGAGAAACCTGGGCGGGTCAGGTGAGAACTTCATCGTAGCTAGCTCAGCCTGCTCTGAAATGCACCACTTCACATTACAGACGTCCCAAGGCAATGCTACAAGGATAAGGCAACTTTCCACCACTCCACATTAAAAGTTGCCACTATGGCCATGAAATTAAAGGAGAGGTCCGGTGTGATAAGGACCAAAAGTATATTGCAACATTTTAACCAGTTTTAATGTTTGCAATGGGGCAGAATTTTGATACGTTCGCATAGGCCGGAGAAGAGCGCTTGCTAGTTGTAGCTATCGGTGTCATTGAGGTTCGCATCTCATTTCAAATGTTGGAAACGTCATTATACCATCAATGAAGTTTGGGGCTACTTTGAGCCTTTCTATGGTTTAAAACAGCAATTTGGCCACTAACACCTAGCTCAATGCCCTCAATACAACTAGCAAATATACGTTTGAGCAGGCCGGAGAAAACCACTTGCTAGTTGTAGCTTCCGGGGACATCCAGCTCGGGGGCAAGTAGTTATCTAAGTTATCTAAGTATCAATTACTAAGTTTTCAATGGCTAGTTTGAAATGTTGTATCATTATACTATAAACAAAGTGTGGGGCTATTTTCAGCCTCTCTATGGTTTAAAACAGCGATTTGGCTACTAACACCTAGCTAGATGCCACTGGAAGCTACAACTAGCAAATTGTTTTCTCCGGCCTGCATTCTGCTCCTGGCAAGTGTTCTAACTTTTTATGATGTTACATTACACTTTGGGTCCTTATCACACCAAATTTCTCCTTTAACCTTGACTTACACCTTGTCCTAACTGCAAGCGACTGTCGGGTTGTTGTGTAGCAATGACTGTTCACTGTCTACATAAGATCCGTTAAATATGCTGTTCTATTCAATTCGATTCTCCACTCAATATGGCTGGGCAACGCGACTTGCGCGATTAAAACAGAAATGGACCAAGCGACTAAAAACTTTTCAAAAAGTCGTGTAGCAGTGCGACTAGTCAAACTAGCATTCAGTTAGGACATTCCAATAGAAAACAAAGAGATGGAACTCATTTTGTCACACACATGTGGTCACGTCACTTTCAGTTAAGGCAACAAAACATTTTTCATCAATGCAAAATTCAGGAGGCCTCAACGCCTTCAGAATCCTTTGCAAAAACTTCAAGCGAACTATAGGCAATGCAAAGCAACCAACTGTATGCCTACATTTATTTTAAGCCTGTCCTGAGATTTAAATTACTGAATTGTGGTCTAACTGCATGCAGTCACAGAAGTGGCTTTGTTACTGCACCAATGACTAAGGAGCTTTCTTTCTTGGCAAAATGATTCAAGCTGAACCAGCCTTATAGAATCACTGTGTTAATTGCAGGTGTCTCCAGAGAGGCTCCACTGGGGTCAGATCAGGGTTCTGCACTGATGGTTGTTGAAGGACAACTTCAGTCAATTTCAACAAGTGCTCTATTTGCTCAGCTACTCAGTACTGAAGATGCAAGTCGTTTTGGTCTTGAACCGATCTTTCATATCAGCGTATGAGAGCGTGACTTCAGTCTGCATAAAAGAGGACAATGATCTAAATGGACATTCTATCATCAATGCAAACAAGGTTGTTCACCGTAGGAGATAAGTGCATATTGACCAAAACCAGACCGCTTATTGGGTCTAGAAGTGTCATTGTGCTAGTGCCAAAATCCACATAAAATTACGATTAACCCACTGGCATTTTCCATCATGGGTGCTGAGGGCACTAGCTTGTACAACAGAGGGAGGTAGGAGGTTCAGCCTCTCAAGTGTGGCAGCCCTCTAACTGACTTTACAGAGGCAATAAAAAAAAAAAAAAAACATGTCAGTTCTCACAGACAGCTCACTGAAGAAACAACAACAGTCTTTTAAAACGAAACAAACAAACAAACAAACAAACAAAATAAACCACATAGGCCATTTGTACTTACTCTGCGTGCAAGTCCAAGTGCAATATAGCATTTGTCGCCGGCATCCACAATTTCCACCTCAAAATAGTGACTGCGTGTGGTGAGCGGGTGGCGGGCTTGGGCCAGTCCCACATCCATGATGCTCTTCCCTTCCCCGACGTACTCCAGAAGCTGCAGAGAAAACAGATAGCGCTGTCAGAGGGGAGACACTGGCAATTACCCCCACATTCCATTCAAAGCTTTTATCATGTCACGCCACAAGACATTTTAATTCATGGGTTACAGGAAACCATTAATTCCTGTGGGGTGAGGGGAGCATTTAAATCTGAAAAGCCTCAATGCCCAGGCAATGCCCATTTCCTCTCTCAGCATGTGACCCAGAATTTGACGGGAGTATCTGACAAAGCTAAATTAGGGTGGGCACTGGCGGGCATGCAGTTCTAATTGACTGGGCATACCACTGAGGAAGCTGCTTTGAATATTCATGAGGACATACCGTTTTTAAGCTGCTGAATATAGTCTGTTATATACATTTAGCTTATGGATTCGTAAGGCCTGTTTTACCCCAACTACATGACATCCAAATGGGATCTTTTGCATCTGCTTGAAAGTCCTGCTGAAAGAACTGACATAGCAATCATAGATGCAAAATTTCTTAATGGTAAGGAATGCTGGCCAGGAAAGGATGAATCACCAACTTGTGGTTGCCCTTTCAAAAACTGAGAATGTGTCCACTAACAAAACATTCTCATGACATTGTGCCAGAAAATCAGGTTACCCAGGTAACAGGGTGGAATTTATGAGTCATCAAGGAGATTCCATGGAAGATCAGTCGGACACTTAACATGGGGATTACCTGCCGGATCAATGGCCTCCCACATAAAAGGCTGTGATGAAATCAAGACAATACAATGGGATGCTATGGTGAAATAGACAGGAAGCCAAGAGGCCTCTGAGAATTGAGATAACTAACAAATGGTCATGACTCATGAGGAGTACACCCAGCATATTTTACCTGCCTTTAGTAGAGAGGTTAACTTGCTTACTGTATTATGTGCAATGTCAAACCCTGCCATGTGACTAACACTAGTCCTAGATTATTTTTTATTTAAAAATGGGGCCCTTCAAAATGCACGCATCAGATAAAGGCTTCAAGCAAGTAGAAAAACAAATTATCTAATTTACATAAATTCTGAATAAGTATGGGAACAGCAATCCGAAATACCAACCCCTGAACCAATACTAAAGAATAGATAGCATCTTGGCATACCCCTGTGGTGACTGTGGACAACTAACCTCACATTAATTCTACTTTATGGCCCCAACACTGCCCTTATTTGCCCTCCCCTTCCAATTCTGTTTGTGACAAAAAAAAAATCTCTCTTGCTGATCCACAAAACAGCACTTTAATTACCTTCAGATTTTTCAGGCGCATTTTGTCAATTACGCTGTGATTTCCATTTGCTTTCACAAAATCACAAGCTGCTTGGGTAATGGAAACTTTTTTTTTTCCTGATGCTGTTTACCATTTCCTGTTGTCCTTGTTTATCCCTTTTTTAGTCAGCAGTAACTTACACACACAAGCAAACTGGGAGGCAGTAGAGAGGGGGCTCATTAAAAATACTTTCAGGTAAATACAACGATCAAGATAAGTATCGCATACACATTTTTTTTCAATACAGGCATTTCTTGTTGACAAGATTATTCCTCAGATATTGGTAAAAGCCCAAGAAATCTGAAGTGTGAAGAATATAATGTATTAGTGAAATGGCATGAGGGGAACGTATTGAAAACACCAAGGAAAAATATTAAACCAAGGCACCAAAAAGTAAGGAATTAGTTTGAATGTATGTATTTTAAAGGCATTTATGCCTACTGTATAGCAGTGCATATAAAATTAAGCCTGCAAGTAGATTTGGGTGGAGTACAAAAACTTTTTTGTTAACTTCGCCAAGGAGGTTATGTTTTCGCCTGCGTGTGTCTGTCTGTGTTTGTTTGTGTCTGTCTGTGTACAACATAACTCAAAAAGTACTGCACGGATTTGGATTAAATTTTCAGACAAATTGTATATTGGGACAAGTAAGAATTGATTCGATTTTGGTGGTGGTCGGTGATCCAGAAACACAATCTGGAATTTATATTGTGTCTGTGACCACATTGCCTTGGCGGAGGTCTGGGCTCTCCGAGTTCTTTTCTAGTTACAAAAGTGTTGCACAAGAATATTATAATTGGTAAAGACAAAAATCTATCTGCAGACACTTGCCATCTTATTGTTGCTGAGACAAACCATTAGAAACATTTAAAAAACTTCAGACTCCTTTGCTAAGCATCATTAGGGTCATTATCTGCAAATGGGGCTAACACCCTAGTGTAAACTGGACACTCAAGGCCTTCCGCACAACTATTCCAACAGCAACAACCATAGTACAGTAGCCTATGGAATCAACAATGGATGTTCTGAATGGCTCTAACAAAATAGATCCTAATCCTTCAATCCTAATCCACAATTGATGGCGGAAGAGTTTAGCACTTGTGTGCGGGGTTGCATTAAAAACAATGGAATAGAATCCTGGAAGCGGAGTGCTAAGCACTTTGTCAGAGCCGGTGTGTGGACCTCTTCACAGGGTTTATTCAAGATCTACAGGACTGGGAGGCAACAGGTGCTGCACATTTGTTACAGAGGAAACGGTGCATTGTATCATTTCTTCTCCATGTACTGTGTCCACCATTTGATCAAACTACAATGTCACCTTATTTCATGGCTTGTCTAAATACCTTTCAGTAAAGGCCAATTCAGACATGTCAAATCGCAGTTTCAGAGTTTTAGAACGTTGCAGGTTTTTAGAACGTCACAGCCCGTCTCTTTGGTCTGTAGCCACCTTAAGGAGCCTTACATAAGGTCTTATTGGAGGCAATGGTGGTGCAATATACCATATGGTGTTTTTATCTGTAACAAATGTTCCTGCTCTCTCCATGTCTTAATTGAGCTCTTTGTGAGTCCTTAGTTCTTGAGCTACACATCTATATGACTTCCTAAATAGAAAAATGCAATGAACTCTGTTTGATGGCAGTCAGTGACACTCTACCATCACGCAGATAATGGTAGGAGTTTGAGGTTTTGAAAAACATCTGTAAGCTGCTAGATAGATATGCATTTTTGACAATAATTCATCATCACAAACTCATGTGCCACACCTCGCTATTGAAAAAGCTTTTTATGGCCCACCAAAATGTACATGTACTAGCCTTGCTGATATTATTGTTCATAAATAAGTCATAAATAGGAGGCAGAATTGCCTTTAAACGACCCATAGATTACAGGTCGTTAACTGCCTCTGGCATTGGGTTTTCTGCTCTTTCTTGGCGTGTTCAATACCATTTTCTCCAGCCATTTCACTTTATTACACCCATCATTATTTTTGTTCAATATCCATTTTCACTGCTTCACCAAACAGGAGCATCATGAAGTCGATCAAGTTTGATATTTTTGAACATTTCTTCTACATCCACTATCAAAGAGACGCTACGAAAGCACAATGTGTTGGACGTCACACCATGTGTTTTCTCTGTCTCTCTCTCTCTCTCTTCACACACCATCAATTTCCATACCTGGATAAGCAGATGCTGCTCATTTTTCATACGGGGGAATGAGGGCTGCACCCTTCATTCCCCTCTTAACACTGCTGAGTAACGCTGCAAGAGTGGAGTGCCCGTTCTCCCTCTCTCTCTCTCTCATTATCTCTCTCTCGTTCGTTCTCTCTCTATCATTCTCTCTCTCGTTCGTTCGCTCTCTCTCTCTCTCTCTCTCTCTCTCTCTCTCTTTCTTTCTCTCTCTCTCTCTCTGGTGGGGGTTTGTTGACCTGCTGCCCAGGCAACAGGTGTAACACACTAAACAATTTTCCCAAGCTTCCTGACTGATTCTGGAACATCTTGGAAAGCTGGAACATGCCGGTTCAA
This sequence comes from Sardinella longiceps, assembly GCA_027497455.2. Taxonomy (NCBI): domain Eukaryota; kingdom Metazoa; phylum Chordata; class Actinopteri; order Clupeiformes; family Clupeidae; genus Sardinella; species Sardinella longiceps. The sequence continues at coordinate 3,942,041 of JAODXP020000018.1, forward strand.
GGGTGGAGTAGTTCCACTTGCTTGGCTCGGGTTCATGATTGGAGTTCCAGCACTTCAACCATGAACTTTAACTGGTTGTGGGAAAGCCCCATATTAACATGGATGGGATCTCCTGACTGACTGAGGGAGAGAGAGAAAAAAAAACTGTCAAATGAAACCTGGCACATTATGATTTTTTCCCTTCACTATCCATCACCAGAGGTGCTTGTTTTACAGCACTTAATTTAGATGAAAAATAAATCAATGACTCCAAATGTGTACTTAGATAAAACTTATATACATGTACACAATCAGCACAACCTATCCCTGAAATGTCTCTAAGGTGTTGTCAAATATTTGATAAGAACTACACCCAAAGGAAATTCCACTCACAACACCATATATCAGCCATGTGTCAGCTCAGAAAGACAGTAATGCCAAACATACCGTGAGCAAGTAGAGATGCATTAAAGACTGTCTAAAATGGAAATAGTTTCTGGTGGTGTTAATTGTATTACATTGGTTGTTTTATTTTAGTGATGATGTGTTTGATTCAGATGTTAAATGACAAATGATGTGGAGGGGTGGATGCTATTTAGGGTCTTTAAGGAGCTGTCCGTCTCGGTACTGTACAGATACCAAGATGTGAATTACGACAGGTGGCAAAGATTAAGGAAAATATCAACATCTGGCTGGATGTTTGGCATAAGTGCACAAGGCTGCATAGAGTTCTGCCAACACATTAACTTGCCTGGTAACCTCAGAAGTGCAGATGCACGTCAGCTTTATCCCCTGTCATCACCTTTAACAAATTTCTTTGCAAAAAAAAAGAAAACAACAATAATAAAAAAAAAAAAATTAAAAAAAATAAAAAAACAGAAGCACCACCACAACTTTGCTCCAACAAGTCATTGAATAAGTCATAAGATGATTTCACCACCGTTTAATTGAACAACTTTTGCCAGCACCTCACACCCCTCAGACAAAGCGGATGTTGCCCAACTTCAGCTATGCACTCATGCCAGTGTTCTGCCATGGCTAATAACGGCAATAAATGTCAGTCTGTAGTATATATAACAGCGAAAATGGCAGGTAGGCCTAAACATTAGGCATTCATAGAGAGATCTGTCACCATGGGTACACAGTTCAGGAAATTGCTGCTGTTGCTAGAAATAAATATATATTTTGATGTGACAAAATCAAAATTCAGGTCCTTTCAATGTGACGATGACAGATAATAAACAAATAAATAAACAAACAAACAAACAAAAACAACACACACCAAAAAAATTAAAAAAAAAAAAAAAAAAAAAAAACATCACATCAACATCAACACAAACCCTACATCACCACAAACAGTACCCTTCATCATATCTCACGCATGGGATACTTTCCAATGGGGATATTTTGCCCATTTTCCCCTCCCTCTCTGACATTTACAACATTTGCTGTCTGCTTAAAGCCACAAGGCATTGTGAAGGACACAACACATCAATCCCACTCTTCTCCCTGCTGTCACCAGGCAGAAGGTAACCTACCATAACTGCCCACACCTGCAGACTGGGGAAAAGCTTCTTCCCCCAAGCAGAGACGGCTAAGACTGTTAAACAAAGGGCCACCTTCTACTTCCACCTCACTATCTCTTTTTAGTCAACTTTAGCACATGTAAAGGTTTATGTAATCTAGTGAAAACAATTGTGGGCTTGATATGATGATCAAAAGTAAGTGTTTTGCAAGGGACTGTGTTTTATTTTATAAAATGAAATCAGTTTATGACATGAGTGCAAACAGTTTTAAAAATCCATTTTTTGTCCACATGCCACCTTGGGTCCTACAGACAGCTTCAGAAAGGAGGCCCCCAAGTCTTACTTCAGTAGAATGCCATCTTAACCCTTCTGATTGTGAAATGTGGGTTTCCTTATTTCTCACACCATTTCACTTCCCAGAGAGGGTGGAGGAGTGAAAAAAAGGAGGGAACAAAGAGACAAAAAGAATGATAAGACAGAGAATAGGAAATGGGAGAGAGAAAATGAGACCGGGACATCAGTGATGCTCCCACATGTTCGGCCTGGTTGAGTTTCAGCTGGAAATACTCAGCGTATGGGAAAATGAACTTTTTCTGCACTAAATGACGGGCCCAGCCCTAAAATGTAACCATCCTGAAAGAAACAAAGGATGATCTAACTTGCCAACAGAAACATCATTTTCCCTTTTGTTTCAGAATACAGAAACAAACAAAATTTCCTTATCAGTTTTGGATGATTTACTGTACGTCATAACCTATCCAAAAAAAAAAAAAAAAGGTCTGTATTATCAAGAATAGTGGCAGGAGACATTGCATTTTCCAACACTGAATCAAACTCCTTTAAGCCTACACAAGCCTCCGTCACATCCTCTCTCCTGCTGACCCTTCAGAGTTCTCCATCCAAATTACGTGAGCAGGAACTGTGACTAACCGCTGATCAAGAGGAAGTCCATCATAAACACTTTGAAAATAATCAGTGTGTTCGTGTGACGTTGTGTGACATGGGCATAGATCCCCCATCCTGATTTTTGACTCACTGAGGCCGTTTCAGCCGTTTCACACAGTCAGCAGGGGCTGGCAACATCGACCAATAACCGCAAAGTGCTTAAAACGGCAGATGAAAGGCAAAGCATGAGATGGAAAAAAACAGCCACAAACACGGCTGTTGCTTTGAGTCACATTAAAAAGTGCAACGGTAGGAATGACTCCTTTTAGTCAAATCTCCCTGAAGGAATGCACATCACTTGAGACGGCCAGGTGTGTGTGTGTGTGTGTGTGTGTGTGTGTGTGTGTGTGTGTGTGTGTGTGTGTGTGTCTGGCTACGTGTGAGGTACAGTACATAACAGCGGATGAGCCAGCACTTCCCATGCTCCGGGTACCCGCCTGTGTCATCCAACCCCAAACCCGATGGGATTAAGGACTCTAGTCATATCTCTACTGCTGTGGCAACTGTGAGTGCGCTCACCGGCATGTGTACGTATGTGTGTGTGTGTGTGTGTGTGTGTGTGTGTGTGTGTGTGTGCAAGCGCATCAACCGGCACGTACGCAGCGGCAGCCAAGCCAAACGCCTCCACACAAGACAAACATCAGGTAGGAGGAGGGAGGCTGCAAACAAAATCTAAACTAAATATGCAAACTTATTTTAAGGCAATAAGAATCATTTATAAAGACTACACAGTGCTCCTCCAATATTTCTCCTCTCTGCAATACATCAAGTGAGCTGCAAATATATAAATAAATCACGTTGATAATGATGATAATGAACTAAAAGAAGTGGTGCTTCAGAGCTGATGCATGACTCACTCTTTAAATGCAAAGTAATGGCCTAACTTTGCAGGGTTTTTTCCTTTTTTTTTTTTTTGTAATTGCAGATTTTTTTTTTTTTTTTTTTACTGTAATTCTATCCTTTACCCGTCTTTGGTACTTCAGAGGGTAAAGAGGCGTTTCACTCATACCATGACCGCTTTCTGCCAAGAGAAAGCTCAAGTTTAGAGCAACCCATTAATCCTTGTTGGCAGCGCTGTCAGTGTCTTAAAGGTATTTAAACCTGCCATCAGATCTGTTGGGAAAATAGTTTACCCTCAGTTTCAGATACGTATGTCATGCCGACTAGAGCCATAACACACTAGTCAGTAAATTTTAGAGAAAAGCCTAACAATCCAGGTTGCAGTGTGAAAGTGGCTTGTCTTGCTCACTATTATACATACGGACAAAAACACACTTGTCCAGTGAGATGCTGAAGTGCAAAAAGTATCAAAGCCTCTAGTTTTTTTCCTGCTTTTGAACACAAATGGAACAAACATTTGATCTATTGTCCTGAACTACAGGTAACAGCTACAAACTGTACAAATACAGTACAGCCTAAGTTTGTATATTGTCGAACCTGTATTGGAAGAATCAACTGATTTGAAGGAAGAACAACCAGTCCAGTAAAAGTTGGATTTAAATGTTTACGAAGTTATTTGAAAAGGTCGAATATTGTCATCATATTGTCAGTTATCGATAGCTTGCTTGTTTCCGAGCACCTATATCATCCTACTAGCCATCTCTATTTTTGGAATAGCCTTAATACAATGAGTACTCCATTAGGCGATATGTTTTAAGGCTATAACAAGATACAGTAGCTGAAAGTGCAGATAGTAAGCAATGCTAGACAATGTTACATATGCATCAGACAATTGTTTACATTTTCATGTGCCGCATAACACCTTTGAACATGAGTGAATGAAGGTCAAGGGGTGTTGTTCCATACAGGACGTACATGTAACTAGGTACCAGAGGAAAGAGTGCCATGCTTGTCAACCTCTGTTTCAAAGCGGAGATAAGTTCTTGGTTGAAAGATTCTATCAATTGCATCTTCCATTGATATTGATGATTATCCAGTCTTACTCTGCACATGAACTTGGGTATACACAGTATTTAGTTAAACGTTTAGTACATTTAACTGTTCTCGGCCATAACTTTGCAATAGCTCTCCATATTTTTCTCAACTAAATCAGAGATAGTTTACCGTAATTTCCCGACTATTAGCCGCGGCTTATACATTAATTTTGCTAAATTTCTTCTGCTATGAGGTTAAAACAGGGGGGCAGTTAATATGGTGTTAATATGTTTTTTTTTTCTTTAACTTGCATAAAACACTGTCCTGCGGCTTATACACAATGCGGCTTATATGCGGGAAATTACTGTAATTGTGTTATATTGATGTCATGTTTGATTAATGACTTTTATTCTGACTATTCCATCCAAGATGGTGACATCAAGTTCAGGATCTGATATGAAGATGGGAAAAATCACAAAAACAAGCCGTCTTCAGCATAGCTGACTTGAGGCAAGATTAGAGTGAAAGATTGCAGTGAAAAATGAGCATGAGGTTTTCTTTTGTGAAAAACTTGTTTAGTATGGTTGAAAGAAAGCATGTACAATACTGTGCTTTGGGCCATTTCTAAAACATTAAGCTGATTTTAATTGTTAACGGTTACCTTGCAAACAATTGTGGCAGATAGTTTTATCCCGTTTTGCTATTGATCTTCTTGTTTTCCAAGTTTCAGCCCAGAAGATGCAAGTCTTCTAAAGAATGACTTCACTTTATGCATTTTGTGGTGTGTTTTTTTCCACTTCCTTGCATGACACAGTTAGGGCAATTATGGAATTTTACAAGAGGGTGAATCTACACTCTAAACTCAGGTGTTAACTAAGGTAAGATCTGAAGTAATATGGTGGGTGCTTTGAAAATTCTACGGAGGGAAACCTGATAATCAAACATTCTTAATCTAGCTTAGCGAGATGACTCTTCAGCTTTACCACTCGTGTCAAAAAAAGACCCCTATACTATTTTTTTAATCATACAATTGCTGCTCGAGATCACTACCACTGAAATGGCCGCCACTTGTGTAGAGATACACAAACTGATTTTCAGCTGGGTTTTCACCGTGAAATAAAACTAGAATTGCCCAGAAGACAAAGCGCATGGCTGCATTATAACAATGCTTGTTTTCACTGTACTTGTATCTTCTGAAAGTTAAAGCAAAAGTTCTGTTTATTTGTCATTAAGCCTTGTTTTGGGATTGTTTACAATAAAATAAAATAAAATGTATGGTTAAGTCTGAAATGTTAACCCCAGTCATACTTTGTTTGCACTAATGTTTTTGTCAGCATATCAGTGAACACTACAGACCGCTCGGTGAGTTTCACACTTTTATAAACGAGTGCTTAATGCATTTTAGGAAGGACTGTTTGACTACACCTATGCACCTGTTGTGGAGGTGGGGGGTGCTCCAGCAACAACTGAAAATTCTCAGGATTTAAATTTAAACTTAACCCTTGTATTTCACTGTAAAGGATCCGAAAGCATGGCTTAACGCCAAATAAACTGTGCTTTAATTATAACCTGCTTATGAAACTGCAATGCATGGGCAATGAAAGAAAACTCAGTTATCTACGGATTGGACAATGTGGTCCTTGCACATAAAATTCTAGACAGCTCTGACATTTGTTTTTACATTAGTCACAGTAGTCACCATAAGTCATGTTAGAATGTTAGCAGCTAGCAGGTTGCGTAATTTTTTGTTTGACTATAATGACCAGAGAGGCCTTTGATATGACCGACAGATGTGTCAGCTAACATCCAAATGCAAGTTTGTGTGTAAGTTTTTGTGAGTGATTATTATGCAGCCAGTGTAACCACATATGCATGTAAGTGAACCATTTTAAAAGTGTTCAAGGAGTCGGGGGCGCCGTGGCTCAGTGGGCTGGAGCATCAGACCATTGCTCCGGGGACCCGGGTTCGATTCCGACCCGAGATCGTTTCCCAATCCCACCCCGTCTCTCTCTCCCACTTGTTTCCTGTCCATCTCTACACTGTCCTATCTGATTAAAGGCCCAAAAAATATCTTTAAAAAAAAAAAGAAAGAAAAGTGTTCAAGAGTCAATTGGACCTTACCGTTCCGTGGGACCACACGTCATGGAGGCGACCCCATTCGTCCTCATGGCTGTCCACCATCATCACACTGTCATCCTCCTCCTGCCCCCACTCGGCCCTCAGGTCCAACCGTACTTCCTCACCCAGGGAATGCATGCCAATGGCGGGGAAGAGTCCATCTGGGGCCATGGGTACTGTCACCGAACCAACCTGCTCCACAATGCCAAGACATAAAATTCTTGTTTAAAACAGCTCAGTGGTCTATGGCCATTCAATGAAAGATATGACACATTGGCAGATGTATTACTGTCATTCTCAGGAGATCTTGTCGTCTAAGGGGGCAAAGAGAAACACATCCAAACACATAGAGTGTTTCTCAAAGTCGAGGAAGCATGCTTGAAGGGCTGCTTTTCTGTGTATTCCACGTCATTGTCCGTCGCCAAGCACTGTTCCAATGCCAAGGATACTTCTAAATTCTATCAAGGACACAGCCCTTTGTTCGTAGGTTTTTCAAGGATGCACTGAAGGAACTTCCTCTTTAAAGTGTACGACTTCCAAAACTAGCATTCTACCTAGGAAGCATTCTCGACTTTGAGAAACAGTCATAGTATTAAGGAAGTTCCACTCACCTCTTTCCCATTCTTGGTAAAGAACACAGTCGTGAGGCCAGCATCCACAGTGTCGGTATAGATCCCACAGCCAATACGGTCTCCGCGGCTACATTTAGGACCAAACTGCTGTCCAACTGCGTTGCCATTGTAGAGCCTGCAAATGTGACATATATAGTCAACCAGTCTAGCAACTCTGGTGTCCATTTCACAAAAGCAAAACTTTGCTAACACTTTGTTAGCAGCAACTATGCTTTTTTTGTGAAACAGATGCCTGATCTACTATAATTTCGCATGTACAGCAGTACATGCAGCTCAGTGGTACTTACTTGCCATCATCTGCGTGGTAAGCAACAGAATGCGGAAGCCAGCCAGGTTGGTGGTCAAGCTTGTAGAGCTGAGGAACAAGGCCCACTGCAATCGTACCTCTAACTCCAGTGTCCACTATGGTTACCTGGCACAAGGGATAGATTTTACGCTAATAATTAACATTGTTTTGAGAATGGCTGTGGAAAAAAAACAGTGTTTGGACAGACCATCATGTTTAAAGATGTCTGCACTCTGGCTACGTCAGCATTGCGGTGCACTTTCGAATTCAACCATTTTCATTCGCCAAGATACAACAACTGCGGGAGCAGAGTTCAGTGCTGGTGTGCGGGGTTGTATTGTTACAATGAAATAGAATGTTGGTGCTCTGCATTTTGTTCGGAACTGTTGTGCGGACAGCCTAAGACCACAAAACTCTGCATTGCCTGAGAAGTTTATACTTCAAAGAAACACAACAATCCAGTAATAGGATGTCACTCTGTGATAAAAGGCACAGCAGGTGTGTGAGTCACAATTAAAATAAAAGGTGGGTCAAGGGGAATGGAGAGCGGGAGAGTCAACAAGCAGACAGAAAACCTCACTGACTCACTCACACTCACACTTTCAACAGAGACCTATCTTCAGAGAGCCTGTTATTAGGGGGTTTGTCTTTCGAGAAACGTTTCACATTTCACATGCCGTCTTCCCAGTCCTTTGGTTGTGGTGTATCCCTTCAGGGACCACCCTGTATGTGAAGAGAACTGGAGGGGAACCATTGGTGAAATGAGAGCCTATGTTGGCAGTGATGCGCTGGCCCAGTTTATAAACAAGACTACGGAGTTGACCTTGCCTTCAAGATGGGTTCCCAGGCTTTTGAAATCAAAGCATTACCCACACTTTTCAAAACCCAAAGCACTACCCAAAAGCCAAAGATATTAACTCTGCAAAAGAACCTGCTTAAGTTTCCCTTTGCTCAAGCTTACACACTTCTGCCATGCCCGCTTTTGAGGATCTTCGACTTTCTAGAAGGATATCTCTTTGGGATGCATACATTACTGAACCCACAGCACAGCATCCAGCTTCAAGGAGTTTTTTTTTTTTTTTTTTTGGCAACATTCTGACAAATAGAAACACAGGCCACGTTACATGATTTATTTTATTTGACGAAATAAGAGGCAAGCAAAAAAAAAAAAAAAAAAAAAAAAAATGCAGCACTGTGGATGGAATATGTTAGCAATTAAAAGGCTTTCAGAAATAAAGATGTCAACAGAAGATAAATGATGAGAGGTGCCAGAGTGGGCTCGGAATGAGATGGATTAGACAGTGCCTAGTGCATGAGCTCCGGAGGAGGTGAAACGCAAGCCCAGCAAGAGCATAATGAGGAAACATGAGGACGCCACTGACGCATATTCCGACAGGCACATGACCTTTATTGGAAGCGAGCAAAAAAAGAGAAAAAGGCCCTCTTACTTTGGTGAAATGGAGGAGTCTCTCAGGACGTGCGTCATTATCGTGAGCGCCACTTCACATAAAATAAGCAGCAGCTCTTTATTGATCATACGAAATCCCCCTGGCTGCAAATGTCAAACGCATTTGCTTGAGAGCTGAGATATTCATCAAGCTCTTAAGAATTTCTGTAAAATGCCAAGTGGCTTCAGGTCTGAAAGTTTGGAACTTCTGTTGAACTTTATTTTGAAACAATAACATTTTATATGAACAAACAGTGACAATATATGAATACTAGGCCTACTATAGCATAATCACTGAAGGGGCATAAACACAAATACTGTTTAATACCAAATGGTCTGAATGGTATAATGCATTAATAGCAAATGTTGCCTGGTTTCCCTTGAAAGTGAGCTTTGAGTCATCAGCAGATCAACACGAAATTATAGGCTACCCACTAGTGTGCTACCTAGCCTGCAGTACTATGATTATTATAAGGGAGATGATGGATCCCAAACAGTCAACTGAACTGTGGTCTCAAACTGCATTAATAAGTGGATAAACCCTGTGTGATAACCAATGGTTTTCAGAAAAGGTGGCATAAAACCCAAAATAAGGGGTGATGGCTGATTCCATGTTTAAAGGAAAACTCCAGCCTTTGTTAACCCGGGCAATGTTTGAGATCACAAATTAATGTCAGTGGGAAAAAGAAAAAGATTAATTTAGTAAAACCAAAAGCTGATCTAAAACCAGCTTCCATGGCCAGTCCGCCATTTAGTCTTTCTATTCAGTGTGATATATCTCTCTTTCTTTCTCAGTCATTCTTCCTACAGACAGCTTTCTAATGACCACAGAAATAGGTTGAAAATGGAAAATGGAAATTTTTGCAAAACAGCCAGGTCTTCAGATTGGACCGGTTTCCAATATTGTTGTTCAGCCATGTTCAGCACCAGCCCTTGCATACAGAGATTTCTTTGAATTCACTAAATATCTTAATGATGTACTACAGATTATTCAATTACTGAAATTACTTCTAAAATCTCTTTGAACGACCTTTAGCAATTTCTGGGCAACAATGCCTAAATACTGCCAGCTGAGGTACGTTCGAATTCACAAATATAGGCCACCTTCAGCGAAGGCTTATGAACAGTTTTCTGTTTGTCCTATAGTTTTCTGTGGACATCTGTCAATTTTTTTGTAAAAAGTACCATAGTTAGTGTATGTGGGGAGCTGGATGGCAAGGGTTTAAAAAAGGGGGCTTTTTGCCTTTAATTTGATAGGACAGTAGAGAGTGTGACAGGAAATGAGTGGGAGAGAGAGAGATAGGTAAGGATAGGGAAATGACCTCAGGTAAGACTTAGTTGACAAATATATATTTTCTCTCTCGCCTCCCTCTTTTGTTGAGTGGGAAAAAAAAAAAAACTTACAAGGAAGTAAAAAGAGGATTTGCATAAGGAATAACACACTACATATAGGCATTGAGTAATCCAAACTAATCAAGTAGGCCTAATAATAATTGGGTCACAGATTCAGATCTTCAGTGAATCCTTTAAAAGGGCAAGTATCAGCTGGGAAAACATGCTAGTTCTTTGAAAGAGAATATCCAGAATGCTGAGCAAAGGAGGATTCAGTGTGTAACGAATGGTGTGTGTGTGTGTGTGTGTGTGTGTGTGTGTGTGTGTGTGTGTGTGTGTGTGTGTGTGTGTGTGTGAGTGCGCGCGCGCACAGAGGAGTCCATCAGGATAATGTACGGGGTGTGAGTTTCCAGCCCCACAGCCCCTGGAGAGGAAGTTCATCAAACCTCCACAACCTGCCAGCGGTGCACACATGCCGGTAGGCCTGCCTCAGCCTCAGCCTTAGCCACGCTCCGCACACATTCAGCCTCCTCCACTGTAGCCCCATAAATTAAGAGCCACATGCCCTCTACCAAACCCTAATTTATGAGCCAGTCCAAGCAGGCTTTCCTGTATTAAATCACCTCACTGGGACAACCCCCCCTCCCCCACCCTCCTTTTCACTCCACTGCTACAATCTCTAGCATAGACAGAAGATGGATAAAACACACAAATTAATCAGTTACTTAATACAGCCTAATAACTAATGAGGAATCAATTAAAAATTAATTACGTCAAACCATTTAAATGCCCACATTTACATCTGTACATTAGGATATGAAGTCAGTGTGATGTTAAATAACATTTTACACTAACTATTGGTGAATGCAAATGCATACTTGAGAGGACAAGTTTCAAAATGCTGGCATTAATTACTACTCAGTAGGTGTTCTAGCAGGTTTTTTTTAAAGGAACAATAAGATGTTGTTATAAAACTACTACCTACAGTAGCTACCTAAAAGGCACACAAACAATTTCAACAGGCAAGTTGGCATTGCTAGAACATGCTAATTGGTATTTGACGACAATACAGTCAACAATATTGTGCTGCAAATGTTTTTCTGAGTGTGACCCGTTTCCTTATCTGCACCTAGAACTGCCCATTGCTAGTGGAAAAAAAAAAAAAAAAAAAAGAGTCTGTCTACTATGCCAAAATCCTCAGAAATCCTGTCTGAGTACAACCTATGACTGATGGTTAGACATACTCGCTGAGTAAATTCAATTTGCTACCGCTACAGCACGTCTAGAGTTCTAGGCTACTGAAGTCCTTTTTTTTTTTCATGATTTTCGGATCACATAAATACTGCCAACCAACTTCCAGCAAGTAAATGCCTCTTCTACGACAGCGTAGCCTGTTCAAATTGCCTACTCACTCTCCAGTTTGATCATAGGCTCATACAGGCGACTTATTCTCCAACTTACTTGAGCTAGACTTATGTGCTCAAAGGAGACTTTGAAGCACAAGAATGACTAAGCTTGAGACGACAGCACAGTGCATACCACACAAGATGTGACTTTCTGACACAGGAGAACTCCCTGGTGTCAAGTCAAAGTCAAAGTCAAAGTGAACTTTATTGTCAATCAAACTCTGCAAAAGTACATTGCAAGCAGACTGAAACTGTGTTTATGCTACGTAACAGCAAATGCTTTTCACCCAGCAAGTCTGCTGTATCTTCTCAGCGTGGCATTAGTAGACTAGATAAGAGTTTAAAGTGGAAAAAGCAAAATCTCTGGTTGATGTTAAGCCACCATACGCCTTGCCCGTACCATAGCCAACAGTCCTGACCACCCTCTCAACCAGTTTTTCACTCTGTTACCATCTGGCCGTAGATACAGAGTTTTGGACTGGACAAAAGCACATTTCAAGAAAAGTTTCATTCCCTCAGCCATCACTGCACTCAACAAACTGTAATGATTCATTCTGCATCTTTGGTACCCTTGCTTATGCTGGTACACCATAGTTTTTGTCTTGTGTGGGGTGTGGGGTTCTGTGTGGGGTTCTTCTGATGTCTGATGCGAAATGTTTTATGTTTAATGTTGTGGGCTGTATATATGGGATATGGTGAGGAGGTGATGAGTAATGTCTATGGTGTTGTCTGCTTGTGGGTATGTTGAATGTTTGAATGTCACATGGCGCTGACTGATGTGTGAAAAAGAATATCCCTATGGGGCAATAAAGAATCAATCAATCAATCTATCTATCTATCTATCCATCTATCTATCTATCTATCTATCTATTGTATCTATCTATCTATCTATCTATCTATCTATGTTCATAAAATACTGCCACAAACTGCAGACAGAGAGGAAGTTATTTGTTGAGAAGCAAAAAAAAAATAAAAACATCATTAGCCACATGTTGACAGCTACTGTAAGCCTACTGTTGGAGGCTATGTTTTATGCTAGTTCAGTTGCATGGGAACATGGAGAAGGAAGATAAGACATATATTGACATTTTGCAGGATAACATTAAGACTGTTGTCAGTTTTGTGATCTGAAAAATGCGATCTGATCTCAATTCTGCCTTGTAAGAATCTGTAGTATCTATCTGGATGAGTTATTACCATTTTCTAAAATAGAATGTACTATGACCTCAAGAGACATGCCAGTCCTACCAAGTCAATTTTATGGCACTACACTGTTGACATTATCATATCTGCAGTAAAACACATAACTTAAATTTGGTGGACATTTGATATTTTTGTTTTGAACCAGTACGAAAAGACGTTCAAATATAATGAAGTCTGTGCATGTGAAATGTATGTGTGGTGTGGGGAGAGAGAGAGATGTGTAGACAATGTTCAGTCTGTAAATGTGGCATTGGTCCTTACTGAGTTACACTTTAAGGACTTTTAATAATACTTGAGCAAGCAATCTGTATGTAGTTCTACTTTAAGTCAGTCTAGTAAGGATTAGATGCATAAATGTAAATGTATTTCAAGGAACTCTTGAAGACCCAGCTCTTTCAAGAGTATCTCTTGTCCTAGTTCCTTCAACTACCTGGAATGCACTGATCTAGCACTTCCCAACTCTTGCACTTGCAAGAGTCTTGCACCCCTTGCACTCCTATTAGCAAATGACACTCCAAGCAGGCATTTACTTGTATTGTGTTGTAGTTTGATTATTATCCCTCTTTGGTAAGCCACTTTGGATAAAAGTGTCTGCATAAATGTAAATGTAGTAAGGACTAGAGCTACAACATGGTGTTTTCCTTACAGAGATTAAGCAAGACATCACCATGTAGTCTTCAGATTATTTTTTTTTTGCTTTGCATATCTGACAGCATACGTGTGTGCTTTAGGTCATCAAAAAAAAGTTATTCAGCCAAACAACAGAGTGATGTCTTGCTTTAAAATAAGATTTAGTAAACCAGAAACGTTTAGTGAATTAAAGCAGGGATGCATCACAATGGTATTAGGATTGGACATCATTCCTGACATTGGCGGAATGACCGAAATGTCAGCCTTTCAATAGTGGACAAAAAAGGCTTGTCCATCAAAAAGCAGTCTTGGCTTTTTATTTTTTTAAGAAGAAATATTTACATTATAAGTTTCAAGTGGACTGGTGAGGAATGTCATATCAATGACCACAAATTAAAACAAATTGAAACAAATACATACACAATATGATTATGTAACTCAGTGAAAAACAGAAGTCCAACTTTTGCATTTAAGCACCTTACCTCAAAGTAACAGTTCCTTTTAGATAATGGTCTAGGAGCCACATAGCAGCCAACTTCATCTGAGTTCCCGTGATAACTGTAAGAGAGAGTAAAAAAACAATCTAACTTATATGTCCAGTGTAGTACAGCATTTCCCACAGAATATTTTAAGAGTATGGGGGAGGAGGGCGTGGAGGGGTCTTGGGTTCTTTATTTATCGTTTACATTTTTTTTGCAAGCACTTCTGTAATACTTGGCCAATTTTTCCTTGATTACATTCTATCATGAACTCCTGGCCTTGGAATATTGGTCAATTATTTATTTATTGAAAATGTGTTTTGTTTTGTTTTTTCTCAATAAAGAAGCTGTCTTTGTGACCACTTTTAATGCTGTAATGGTAGCCAATTGACAAGCTATTGAACATCATAGTTGATGGCACATATTGTGTTCATTACTGTATCTCTACTCAAACAGACTTGAATCTGTAGTTCTGAACAAATTAAAAGGAATGCAAACAAAAAAATAAACTAACTGAGACATCGGTATGTGAAATATTTTCCTCAAATTAACCATTTAGGCTAGACTATGGCAGGCTGCCTCTGTCTAGTCAATGTATGGGAAACATGTACAGTAAGTACTACATATAGTCACATATACTTGCATTTCACTAAATTATTTGGATTGATGAAAATGTGAGTGATGAGAGTTCAAATTGGATACTGATATTAAACATAGGCTGATATTCTGAAGGATCACTGTTATGTCATGCCAAGTAAAGGCTGTTCAAAGTTTGTTGTTCAAAGTTTGGCTGCAACATGTGTCAGGGTAGCTTTCGGTTCAACCTCACCCCCACACCCCCAACATACTTTTGGAGTATCTTACATCAGCATTTTTCTAAAGTTTCCTATACAATTTTTTTTGTTGTGAAAGGCATGTCTTTCATCTTTAGCCGACCAGAAAAGTGTGTAGCCACTGACTGTCTCTGATTATAATTGTTTCAATCAGTGGGGTTGAGAGAGTCAGCATTGCTTGAGTTTTTGGTGTAAGCTGATGTTTCAATTGCACGCACACTTTGATGTCTTTGCAGGCAAGTTTTGGAAGGGGCTTCCAAAAATAAAAGGATTCGAGAGGCACCGAATGAAAATACTGAGGACATAGAGCCATTAACTGGAGCACAGGTGAGGGCATGAGACTCAGCAAATGCCACAAATTATAAATGTCCACATAAACCAATACATTTTTATGGGTTTACAAAGACAAGAATAATCTGTCTAGAACTATACAGATTCCACAATGCATTCTATAGAACAGCATCTAAGCCAAGGAGAGCATTCATAAACTCCAATTAAAATATTTGGCTAAATAATCCCATTATTCATGTCCATGTAAGCCCAATATAGTGCCAAGTGAGACCTTTGTGGGCGACTATTACATCTGACACACCTATTACAACTGACACCATTTCAGGGGTTATGGCAGAAAGCAGAATAAGAAATATCTTTAATCACTTTATGGTGTTTTAACTGAACAGGCTATTGAAAGAGCCTCATCTTTCATTCACATCAAAATAAGGCACTCCACACATCAATCCTCATCATGCAACATCAAGTGCTTTATCATTTGGACCGAAAGTCTTTTAATAGGAGAAACAGGAGCAGATTGATGAAACTTGCAGCCTTAATTAGTGCAAATATGAATACTGCAATAATAAAGACTGCAAGTTTCACCAGTGTGCTTCTGTTTCTTCTGTCAGTCACATCGTTATCACAAGTTATCAGATGACTATGCCCAATGTAATGTTGTAGTAACACACTAGTCCACACAATTGTCCTCACCTGAGTGTGTCTCCATCTTTGAGCATGCGTCTGTATCTCTCCTGAAAACGCACGGCTCGGACATCTCGAATTTCTCTTATTCTCCGTCTCCAATTCAAGAACCTGTAGTGTAGGTTGATGTCATCCATCTTATATGGCTGTTGAGAGAAGAGGGCTAGGTCTGAGACGTCTACTTGAGGCAAAGTCAACATCATCATCGCCATTGTTGTTGGCTTAGTGTTAGGCTAAGGGTTGTGTAAGCAGCAACATGCAAGATTCTAGGAATAGGGCCCATCTCCACACAATCTGCTAGTTCTCAATTCTCTTAACCCTGTTAGTCTTCTTACCCAGCCCAAACTCTGTATAATGCAAACAGAATACAACCTCCCTCCCAGCCAGCAAATCACAGCATGCTGTTGGTAAGGTATGGATGTTGCTTTGGATAAAAGCATCCACAAAGAAATTATAAACATAAGGGAAGGTCAACCTCTCTGGTGTGTGTTGTTAAGTGCTTGGCTGAAACAAATTTACACTTTGGACAAGTGTCTGTTATGAGATGCAAATAACGTTAGAACGTGAGATCTTCTAAATTCTCTAACATTAACCTGACTACATAACACAGCATCTTCTTTAGCCTTTACCAGTTCTACCCCAACGTTTGTACTGTGCCTCAAAAAGGTTGTTAACTTACGATTATCTTAAATCTCCACCGCAGGTGACTAATGTAAATCTACTGTAAGGGGTAAAACGTTGCAACTTCTTGCAAGATATCATAACGTTAACGTAACGTTAACCATTTCCGACCATCCAAAAGACGTTTCATCATCCAACCTAATGGTAAGCGTGATAACAGTTTTTGCGTATCTATACAATGTAGTTTTGAGAAATCTAGCTATTCTATTATAGCGTTTGTATGGAGAAAACCCCAATTGTCATTCTAAAAAACTCTGAACATCTCGGTTATCACATTACCGTACTTCACTGACCAGCTAGTCTGCTAACTAAGCTAAGCTAACAGCCTAGCAAACTAACGTCACCTGAAATAGGCCCGGGTTTACATTCAACTTTTCATTTCAACCATCATAACACAAACATAATTAACGATATTTCGTAAAAGTTGACACTTCTCACATCTTGCCACAGCTAAACCACATAAGACTGTAATGTCATATGGTAATTATGGACTCCTAACGAATTACTTCAACTAACTAAACAGCTAACGTCAAGTTAGCTAGCGTCTACATGTCATCAAAACATCTTGATTAAAAAAAACAGAAGCTTGCATTTTTGTCTTTCACATAATATAAGCTGTATACACAACACCCGTCATGTGCTTACCTTATTTTACTAAACAAAGCACAAAAACTGTAGCTATTAGAGGCACTTGAACTCATTTCTAACTCTCGACTCCATTTGTGGAAAAACTTCATGAAAGTACACACACGGCGCTTCCTGGTGACGTACAAAAATCATGAGCTCAATCCTCCAATTGAATCACGAGAGCAAAATGTGGTAAGGGGCTTTGTAGCTCCACTGCCAGGGTCTCTGCCATCACACATCTGCCTGTTGTTGTACCGTGCAAGAATGTTAATGTGCTGCGAAAACCACATTGGTTATTTTGTTCAGCACTCTGTTGGCCTTGTTCTAGAAAAAGCCACTTTTCCTATCACCACCCACTTTTCCCATCATTACCTATTAGTGGCTTTGTTGGTGTGTTCCTGTGGCAATTAATAAAGAACAACTTCAAGCAACTTCACAATTTTGTCACTGTTTATGGTGTCCTTATCATTTGTTTTTCTCAATTCATTTGGCAGGTAAACAAACTGTTATCTCCACCAGCCATCCAGGAAGTGCACTGTCCAGCTCTGGATGCAGGGTATGAAATGTCTTGGCTAGATGGGATAGACTTTCACAGTAAGTCAAATCTTACAGGTTTTTGCTGGTAGGCCTACAGTGACAGTACAGAACTGACTGAACAACTAAAGCAGAAGGTGTGTGTGTGTGTGTGTGTGTGTGTGTGTGTGTGTTGTGTGTGAGACTCAATCCTAGAAACAGAATCAATTGTTGTGCTTGAAACTGCCTATGCAATAAGTAGGCTACTGACAACTACTTAACCTCACTCATTTGTTACGCTGCAAGCAGCAACTACATCTGAAATCTGTAAATTTGTAAGAAATTTGCTTCAGAAGACTGGACGTCATCAAAAATCCTTGCACATTATTGGACAAATCACTTGTCTGTCATCTTACTTCAACCACTCACATCGAAACCAAGTTATTGTATTCCTTCATGCAACGCGATTCCTAGTTTCTCTATTCCAAACAAACCTAAACATCAGTATCTGTGGTCTCATTGCCACCATAAACAATTAAACTCACAGAATATAGATGTGTCTTTCATATACTATATAACTGTTAGTTGTGTTGTGTACGTTTTCAAATGAGCTACATCAAAAAATCCCGCTAGGCAAATCCTGATTGGTCCGCCCATTCCATTGTGGTCCTGAATAACATATTGCTAATTGCAACTAAGCACCTCTGAAATACACACTATAACTGTCATTGAACTGAATGCTGTGTACAGTCAGATCTTTCCTAGCCTGGCCTCGCCTTCCTATACTTCCGCTGATAATCATCTCCCTGTACGACTCCGTCTGGCATTCCGGCCATTGGCATCGTTTGCATTGAGCATTTCCATACCGAGCTAAAAAGCAAGCAGTATCGGGAGTTGTTTGAAATTACGTTGGGTTTATGCTGTTGTAGCGTAGTTTACTTCATGGCCAAGATGGTGCATTATGTTAGCAATTGGGTGAAATCATATTTCATCATAATCATAAAACTTCTACAGTTCACACCTCCAGCTTGCAATCGTTCGTCAATGGATGCAATCCCAGACCTTTGTACAAAGCTAAAGCGTAGACCAAGGGGATGACCAAAGCCAGGCTATATCTTTCCTGAAAGATGTTGAATTCACAGACACAAAGAATTGTAGTAGGACTGGAATGGCGAAGGTGATGAGAGGTAGGGAAAATGAGTAATCCAGCAAGTGTGGAAAAAGGGAGCCCCCATTGGCCTGGCGTGCCGCATGGAACATTTTCCCCAACAGAACATGTGGAAACCGAATGGGGCTCTGGCATTGATGGGAACACAAGGCGGCAGGTGATTTTTGCTCTCATTCCCAAGATTAATCACCTCTAATAAGAACACCAGCCAGCTCACATCCGGGCCAAGCATGGAGTAGCTGCCTGTTGTGATATCCAGAAATACTCCCAAGAACTGGGTTCTTCCTTTCGGATTTTATGCAGGACTGGCTCTTTACCAAACAACTATGTTACCCTCCTCCTATGTCGTCACCTGAGAGTGAATACGACCATACATTGTTCGTGTTGCCTCATTACAACGGATAACAAACATGTTTTTATCCTCAAGAAACCCCTCACTGACTTGCATTACCTGAAATACCCCAAATTCCACCTCCATTCTGCTTTCCATATTGTGCTCTCAGTAATCTCTTATACACCCCAACATGGCTAAAACAGTAAAACTCCTGAATCTGAATACAGCTTATCCTCTTCTGTTTGGAGTTCAGGCACGGGCATAAACTCAGGGAAGTCACCCCTGAGGAAAGTTTTCAATGGTTGAGTGGACAGATGGATTGCATTATTAACTGCTGGCATGGTACCACTCATGTACATTCCAGGGGAAAAAAAATTAGGGTTCTTAATTATCCAGTTCATTTGGATTCCAATATAAACAATTGGAGACATAGAACGAACTGGACGTTCTCTCTCCACCCCACCTGGAGTTCACAGTCTCGTCTGATGGATGTAATTAGGTACTGTACGGAGTGAAACATACCTACTTATTAAGTTGGCTGCTTGAGCTGGCCATGTGCCAATATAGTGGAGTCGCCCACATTTGGACAAAATATTGTTTTATCCAGAATTGCGCACCTATGATACAATTACACAAACCAAGGATAAAGTTCACTGAAAGTTTCGGCTTTGAGTATTTTGCGCCATGCCATCCATTATGTGATCAATTATCAATTTGCCAATATGGATATGCCTGCCAGTTTATCATTTTCTCATTGTATGAGTCATGGTTTTGAAAAATGGAATGAATCAGTGAATCTTTAATCATTTTCGTTACTAAGGTTACAGTTACTTGCTGTTCTACTACTTTTATACTGACCCTTGAATTCATGTATAATAAATGTACTTGAATCACTCACCCTCAATCATTGTTTCCATGGCAAACATTAGGAGAATTCAGTGGTACATTCATACATGGTGACATAAGAAACTGTATACTGGCAATATTTCCTGATGCTGAACATAGTAAGAGTACACTTAAAAAGGAAAGATCTTTCTCCAGATGTATTACAGTATTTAGAAAACAGGAGATAACAGAGCTTAGTTATTTCTGAAATAATCTTTCTCTCCTGTTCCGTCTCAGTGTCTCCCCCTCTGCTCTCTCTTCCTCTCTGTCTCTCTCTCTCTCTCTCTCTCTCTCTCTCTCTCTCTCTCTCTCTCTCTCTCTCTCTCTGAGTCCCAGCCCCTGAAGGTGTCATAACTGTGCTCTCTCCCTCTCCCTCTCTATCACCGCCTTTCAGATCTTTAAAAGCTGCTGCTTGCTGTGTCTCTCTCGCTCTGTGTTTGTATCCTCTGGCACCGCAGGGGACTCCTTGCTGCCTTCGCAACTACACAGGCTGAGCACCAACCCAAAGCTGAAGAGAGGGAAAGGAAACAGATAAAAAGGAAGATAAAGAAAGCAGTGGAAGGAGAAAGCAAAGGAAGACATAAGGGAAAAAAGGGAACATAATACACCAGAAATAGCATCAGCCTTCAAATTTTTTTTTCGACTTTGAAAGAGGAGAGTATGGAAACCCCAAGACCGGGGCGCAAGATGTCTCTGCTCTCGAACCTGACTGCCATTGTCCTCCTGCTGATTGCCCAGTGCGGATCCTGGACTCTTGCCAGCCGCCTAGGCCCCCACAAAGGCTGTCTCTCCTGCAAGGATCCCTTGGCATCTGGCAGCCGGGCCTCCCGAGACCATGCAGGCACAGCCAGCAGCACATCTGTCCTGGCCCTCGGGGAGCCTTGTGGTGTGTACACCTTGAGCTGTGCCAAGGGTCTGCGCTGTGTACCTCCACCCCGCGAGCACAGCCCCCTCCAGGCTTTACTGCAGGGAAGGGGCTTCTGCGTCAAGCATAGCAGACCTAGTCCCACGGAGAGGCCCCACCCCGCAGGTAAGACATTGCCAGCTCTCTCTCTCTCTCCCTCTTGCAAGGCAATGTGTGTCTTCTTTTTTTTCTGTATGATGGAGGTACATGTAGAATGATGACTTTAAGACAGGTACCCTTTATCACTATTCAGAGGGGATGGTTTTTTTGAGGTATATGAATGAATGCAGCATATTTGTAACTGTAAAAGGAAGTATGCAGCAACAGCATGCGAAAGCTTGTCTGCTTTGCTGAGGATGGCGCAAGGATGTTACTGGACTTCATGTCTGTATCAGAGATGAGTAGTCTCGTCAAATGGGGAGTAGAAATGACAGATTAATAAATGAAGAAAAGATGCATTTATGCATTTATTACCACTGGCTATTTGTATTTCTGTATTTATCTGGGCATCTTTGTAGAATATGTGAGTGCATGCCTGTGCATGTGCTTATAAACTATTACTATTACTGTAAATGCATGTGTGTGTGTGTGTGTGCGTGCGTGCGTGTGTGTGTGTGTGTGTGTGTGTGTGTGTGTGTGTGTGTGTGTGTGTGTGTGTGTGTGTTGGAGGACGGGGGGTTGGGGGTAGACATAAAGAAATGATGCAGTGATAACTGAGTTGAGAAATGGAATGATGAGTGTGAATGTGGCAGTGTAAATGCTCTTTTGCATATAATAGTCTCCATCTGCTGTTCAAATAATGCCACTGCGTTCCTTATTGGAGTTTGCCTACGTGCCTACGTGAATATTTAAGCTTGTGCTGCAGGAAGACAAAAAAACAAAGAAATTTCCCACAGACAACATAAATTGTACATACAACATACATATGGAGACTGTGGTTCAACCTCTTTCAGATGTAAAATGAGTAAAAGTAGGCTTCTGTCTTTGTATTTTTCAGGTCCTCATCCTTCACATAGTGGGGAAATAGACAAAGTGAGTACATGCCATACTAGGGTTTTCCAAAGTCACATTCCCACACATGTACTTTGGGATCACCTTGTCATAACCATTGCTGCGGTAAATTCTATACAAAAATGCAAGTTAGTATGCACTGCATTTGATTATCTTGTATTCAGTACAATCCAAGATGAGTGACCTGAAAATGAAAGCCTTGTATAACAATTGTATTATATAATGACATGATGTGTGTGACATCTAATTGCATCCCTCTGGCACATGCTACGTCACTGACCTCACTGCAAAGCATATATTGGATAATACATATTGTGATTGACACTTAACGTGACTAATGCCAGTGTTTGAATGTCAAAGAATCTTGCAAGATGCATGCAAGTGGAGGGGCTATCTCTTCCCTCTCAATTTTCTTCTGCCCAATTAGACATGTCACTTCACTACTGTTCTTTTTTCCCCCTAGGCTCCATGTCGCAAGCTGCTTAACTCTGTGTTGCGTGGCCTCGAGCTGACTATTTTTCAGTCGGATCGTGACATCTACATTCCCAACTGTGATACCCGTGGTTTCTACAGGAAAAAACAGGTGACTTCAAGAATTTATCTATGTCTGTGTCTATGTTTGTGTGTGTGTGCGTGCGTGTGTACCTGTGAGCATAAGCAAAATTCATTGCAAGGTCTTCTCTCTCTTCTCTCTTCATGCAAGGTCTTCTCGATCGTCTCTCTTTATTTTGACCCATAGCTCATAAGCACATGAAAAAGACATTATCTGTCTGGTGTGTGTATACTGCATATGCTTGCTGCACACAAATGTCTGGCTACTTTTTCCATAACCTGTCTTGTCTGTCTCCAGTGCCGGTCCTCCATGGGGATGCAGCGCGGCCACTGCTGGTGTGTGGATGAGCTGGGAACTGCCCTCCCAGGGCAATCCAGTGAGGATGGCGCCTTGCCCTGCGATGGAGAGTGATGCCCTGAGCCTGGAGGAGAGGAGCTGTATGACGAGACAGAGGGCAGGGAGGAGGCTGTGGAGAGGAGAGGTGGCTTTTGCTTCTGCAAGACACTGCCTAGCTAGGGAGAAACTAGAGAAATCACTTGAAATGGAAAAAAAGGTTCACCCAAATACCCATCCACTTGAGGAGGAGAGAGAGCCCTCTGACCACTTGTTTACCCAAAATCATGTCCCCCCCCCCTCCCCAGAGTGGATGGTTCTTTTTCTCCTTGGGAAAGCTAATACTGCCTTGTGTTTGGTTGTTTCTCATTGGCTAAAACAGTTTGATAATGCTTAATTAAGGTCACGGAGTAGATACAACATAAAAAAAATAAATAAACCTGTCTCCTCACCACCCTCTCTCCCGCTTCCAAGAAATACACTGATTAGAATCTATTCTTAACCTTAAAAATGAACAAACATTTAATTTATTCTGAAGTACAATGACATTTCCATTCAGATTTGAGTATATTTGACTTCATGTTACCATTTAATCAAGATGTAAAGATGCTTGTATATGTACACATCATTTGGGTTGCATCTTGACTGCTACAACAGTGGGTTGTTTGTACATAAGTATGGTTTTGTGGCTGTGTATTTGAAATGGCAAGTACAAGATTGCTAATGGCTGTTAC
The DNA here is from genome assembly GCA_027497455.2 of Sardinella longiceps. Lineage (NCBI taxonomy): Eukaryota > Metazoa > Chordata > Actinopteri > Clupeiformes > Clupeidae > Sardinella > Sardinella longiceps. The sequence continues at coordinate 3,965,450 of JAODXP020000018.1, forward strand.
CCTTTCTGAGATGTTAGGCATATTTTTATACACTTCAATATAATATTTTATATATATATAAATATATATATATAAAAATGTGTTTTATTTAAAATACAGTGCCATGTATTTTTATATTGTCAGCAGTTTTATTTTTCCTTGTCAGGACAAAAGCTATTTTATTTCATTTACTGAAATGTGTTATGCCCCAAAGGCACACTCATGGAGCAGAAATACAACCACAATATACAGATATTCAACTGCTGTACATGTTTTTTCTTCTTATGTTTCAAATTTCATTTTAATGTTATAATATTTGTGGACCATAATATCAGAATGTATTACAATGTTGGCATTTGAAAAGTACTGTTTTAATGAAGTTTCGTTAATGTTATTATCATTCCAGAATAAAAAAAAACAGCAAGTGCACATAATGTGTGATCAGACATTTTTCACACTGAACAATCAATGTGGTATCTGTATTTGTTGAGAATTCTTCACGAGTCAAGATTTTACAACATTAGCCACCACTTAAAGGAATACGCCACTGTGGTGGCGTACGGTGTCTGCTGCGTTTGCTGTTACGATGGCGTATTCCTTTAAATATGAGAGTAAAGGGAATAAATAAATATAAATGATTGAATTTCAGAAAACTCCTGTGTTTTGTTTGTTCAGTACTAGAAATATGCCTGTCATTATTGGTTATATTCAAACATGCTGATTACTTTGCCTGTAAACTTACGTGTGTTTGGAGAGAGGTTTACTGATGTTTCAAACCCACCGCTATAAGCTATCTGGCATCTATACATACACAGACACCTTGAATTAAAGGCATACAAGGCAATGTTTTTAGGTTGATTGCAATGCTCATTAATGAGTGAAAGAAAAGGACGTTCTCTGCCTTTAGTGTGGATTTCGCGGTTACCACACTAGCAGGATCTGAAACAGCAGGTAGGAGGGCACAAAACTGAAACTGGCTGTAACTGAAGTTATGGCAGTAGACATGACACAACAATGATCATCTTTGGTTCCTAAATTCTTTGGCTTTCAAATTTCTCATCAATTGGTGAGGATACACAATGTAGTTTGTATTTTTTGTAAAATAATAATAATGATAATAGTAATCAGGGAAATCATAATAGTAATCAGGGAATGTTGGGGGAGCTCTGGAGATAGAAAAATGTCTGGTACTGTATGCCTTTGGCTCATCATTACGGAGTGAGTGAATGCTCTCTCACTCGCCTGTAATGTAGATTTTGTTGCTACATTAAGAAAAGGCTTTTATAAATCTTCAGAAGAGCTACGGAACCCCAAAAAGAATCTCAGTTCTGTCACAATGCTGGCTACCAGCATGTACCGTATCTTATCAGTGTATCCTATCCAACCTCAGGCTGAAAGAAATGGCATTCCTCCACCCAGACAACACAAGAAAGTCGTTTTGGTATATCAAGACAATCTAGAAGACCACATCACTCACTGTGGCCTGCATGAGCTGCTGAAAGGTTGTGGGTTATACAAAACACCTGTAAAATATGTACAACACCTGGCGTACTGTGGTACAAACCGAGTGGCATGGAGAATTCTGTCTTGTGTGTATCTTTCTATAGCCTGGCGATGCCTTCCTACGTACCTCCGCTAAACATTTTATCTCCGCACGTAGTCTGGACTAAACCCCCCTTGCCGCCTTTCCCTTGGTTACTCTATGGTTTAGCCAATCAGCACACAGTTTAAAGCGATGTCTCAAAATTTTGTAGTCCTACAGGATAGGGACACGCTTGTTATTCTCTCCTCAACTTTCGAATTACATTCACAAAATTGGTACATGACATTAGCATCCATGATCTTGAGGATTTATTGCCACTACGATGTCAAAATAGATCAGAACTTGCAAGAGATCTGTTAATACTGAAAGCGAAAGTTGTAGGCGTGAGAGCCAGGCGAGGGAATACGTCGTATCCAAACGGAAACCTATTTCAATTGCGTTGGTCCAGACTGTATGACATAGTTAACAGTCGCTTTCGCCCAAGCTAATCTTTCTAATGCACAGCCACCTTTCATCAATGATGAAGAAAAACTTTGCACCACATCAGCGCATCTAGGCTATCATCAATGCAGAGGAGTGGACGCATCACATCTGGTCCTCACAGCAAAAACATCTGTGTGTTGTGCCAGGAGAACCACTAGCTCCACCTGTTGTTCTGGCATGCCCCCAGTGGAGCAAGTTCACTTCTTCATTCAGAGAATTGTTGAAATTCCCGTAAGGGGCACCCCTGGGCCAATAACCCCTAACATGGTCTTTGGGGTAGCCAGACAGCTTCTGAAAAGGATTCATCCCTTTAACTGGGTACATGTGACTGTTGGATGGTAAATAGAAATTGGGAATTGGGAGAGGTTGGAAATGTAGTAACTGGGAGAGAGGAGAGCATGCGAATAATCTTTCAGATCTTCCCCATGTAACAGTCTGCAGCCATAAAAAGTGACGGGATAACTGTTGAACGGTGACAGTGCACTTCTATCTGAATGGATCTCTAGATCAATGACTTTCCATGTCTGAAACAGACTATACACCATTAGTGACTAATACACCATTTTGGGAAATACTTTAATTTTCATTTCAACCTCCCCTCAACAGTTGAGTTGTATCTTTCAGTATCTTACAGTTCAGCCAGCCAGTTCATCCAGCCGTTCTCTGCGCCTGGCAGCACTAGGACTTTTATCTCTAGCTTAGCATAGATCACTGAATTAGATTTGACAATTAGCATCTCTCAGACACATTAGATATTAGACCATCACATCTCTCTTGTAGTCTTGTTCAAAAGTGATATTTTCAAAAGTGAAATTTTGATAGTTTTGCTGACTCTTCAATAGTTGCAAAGTGTACTAAAACCAACAGAGCAAGTTCACTTCACTTTCAGCAGATCATGCAGGCCTAGGGCCCTAATGGTGGCATATCACATCTACACATTATCATTCTGATGGGCTGCAAACCAAAGATTCCAGAGCGCTCCACTGTAGAACTGCTAGAAATAACAATCAGCAGTCTACCTGTAGCTAGTTGCCTAAAAATATTTTAGAGATAACATAGGCCTATGTGAATAGGTGGGGTTATTGCTGTTTCAGAAAGGCATAGGCCTACTGCTATATGCTACATATAGCCTACTGCATGTGTAGTACAGAGTGTAGCACACATTACTGCCTCTCCCAAATAATGGATTCGCTGCAGGTGCTTTACTACTGGCTCAAAGTTTATTGAGCCCCTCGACTCCACAGTGTGAAGCATGCAAGCAAGAGGCCTACGAACCACATGACCAGGGGTTAAAGTGGGGGGGGGTACGCATGGGTATGCAGTACCGGCACCTCAGATAAATTAACAATATTATCCCATTCTTCTTCTACATGTATACATTCTACTATATACATTTTTCTCTTTGTTTGTGCCGACACAAAATATGAGAGTTCTCCCTCCTGCCAAATCCCACTTTAACCACTGCACATGACCATAATGGACTGCGTATGTTCTACCTGACAGAATGTTAATTGACGACATACTACCCCTATGCTATTTCTCTGGTACTGCATACCACACACAGCTTTCTGCAGAGATCTATGTACGAGTAGGACATAATAGCCTAGGCATTTTCGGAAACAGCATAGACCTACATAGAGACACTTAAAAAAATGACATGCTGTTATGTCTCCTCAATAGCCTACAGCTTTGAATAGGTGACTTACCTTTTTACATCTTTACATTTATCATTTGTATTGTATGTTTTCCTTTCTCTTTTCTTTTGTATTGTATGGTTCTCTTTTTGTTATTTTTTTTTATTTGTACTGTCTGATGTCTAATTTCCTGATTTTAACTTGTTATGTTCAATAAAAGCATTGAAAAAAAAAAGCATAGGCCTACATCTATAACCAGCCGCTGGGGGGCGATAATACTTCCGTTTGCTTCAATTTGTACGGTAGATGAGCTGTCTCAGGCAGTCTCCCATTGGTACTAGAGAGATTTCAACCTACCCACACACGGGGCCGTAGAAAGTATACAGCATTCTGATTAATTGCTGAAGGTAAGTGCAAGTTGATTTGTTTAATTGTATGTTTACACCCATGTTATGATATGGCATTATGTTTCCTGTTCACTATGAAATCTGCTCCAGAGCTTTATTGGAAAAAGTAAGACCATCGACAGCTAGCAACCTAGCACGAACTTAACAATGTATGGGGGGCGTAGGTTCAATGCAGGAAGCGGACGTTAACTCCAGCAACCAGCAACGACATTACTAGGTTAAAAACTATTGTTTTTTAATTGTCGCTTGATTAGGGGCATTGAACTTTTGAGAAGAATCGACGTAAATTGTGTTGACCCATGGATGTGTTGACCGGCTAGCCGCGTTAGCTACTATTTGTTGTCTTTTCTACAAAACCAGGCGCAAGCCTCAGTTGCTAAGCAACAGCTGAGGGGAGATGAATGCACGCGTTTGGTTTACACGAGCATGTATCTATGGCAACATAATTATCTTTGCCGCAGGTGGACAGGTCGCGGGCACATTTTCTTTAACGTTAAGTTCCATGTAGGCTCGCTCACACACTTCCTAATGACTTTTGTGTGTGTGTGTGTGTGTGTGTGTGTGAGTGTGCTTAGGCGCATTCTATATTGGGTTGGATAATTAGACTTCAATGCAAGTAGTCGGGAGGAGGGTAGTGGCTGCAAGCAGAGACACTTGCTGCAAGTTACCCGGAAGCCTGCATTGTGTTGTTTTGCTTTGGTGATTAACCACTGATCTGAAAAAGATCAGTGTGAAACTGACCTCAAAAGAAGAGACTTTGTGGTCAGTGGTGTGATCAACATTGGTGGCATCAATATGGATAGACCTTTGGTCAGATAGAGGAGAAGCCCTTTGCCGTTCATGGTTGGGCACAGTCAAAGAGGATTCAAGCGGAGCACTACTAAAAGATCTTTGGCACAGTCCTTGTGCCTAATTCTGCCTTGAACTTATTTATCCTTGGGGGGGGGCTAGCACAATACTTTTTGGTTAGGCTATGTTTACGAAATTCTAAAACTACTTCTAATTCTTGTAGAAGCAACACACCTTGATGTTTGTACCTATGGTGATTATTGTTAGTTGGAGATGGGTCATAGTTGTTTTGTTGGTTGCAATGCAATTTCCCATTGTCAACTGACTAAGTTGTTAACTGGTTAGCAACTATGCTTTTGGGAAACTGACCCACCAACTGACTGACTGAGTATTTATGGAAAAGCCTTGCATCTACGGTAAAACTCCTGTAGCCTTACATTGATTTGACTCCACAACTGTGTGTGTGTCTGTGTGTTTGTGTGTGTGTGCGCACGCACTTGCTTGCTTCTTCGTCTTCAGGGTCCAGTCATGAAAAGAGAAGCAGGGTACAGCAGGACAGAGGAGTTCGTTGTCTGGGTAAGGCACACCAAGTTTACATACACATCCATTTAAATGTACTACACACTACACAAACTGGGATGAGTCAACAAAGTCGATTTGATAGACTAATGATAAATTGACAGAAATCATTTGTGATGATAAGCCAAATTATTGCGCTATTAAAAAAACAACAACTTGGAACATGAACAATATTCTGCAGACTTTTCAAAGTACTACGGCGAAAGCTTACATTTGATAAACGATAAAGATGACTATAAAGTGGCAGCCTGGCGAATGCCAAACTAAAATCACGAGTGATATTTAGTCTGGAGACCTACCTATTGCATTTCTCGTAGTGGAAGCATCGTTTACGATTGTCCAGAGCCGTTTATTGAGCGCTACGAATGTCTATCATAGCGTCTGTCCATAGCTCAGAGCCAATACCAGAGCCACCACGTGGCTTAAAATGCAATCAAGGACCGTACTAGTCCCTTTTTGTTCTGTGATTGGATACCGAAAGCAGGCGAGAAAACGTCATGGTCACCATACTGCTTTGCAGAGTGAAATGAAATAAGCCCGCAAAGGAGCATGGGAACTCCCAGGCTAATAATGTGGGAGAGAAGTATAATTCCAATGGCAAAGAGAAAAGACAATTCATCAAAAAAAAAAAGAAAATCAAAAAGATATAGGATGGCAGGCCATCCTATATCATTGAAATGTATAGTCTGGCATCGAGGTATAGACTCAATCGTGGGCTGAACAATGCTGTTATCTTTCAAACGACTTACTTCTGGACGCAAAAGGATAGCCTATGGCCCATCGGAGGAACGAACAAGATCTAAACACCAAATCAAAAGACCGTTGTGTTCGGCGAAGCCCGGCCTAAACACATACAGTAAAGCGTTGTGATTAGATGTCGCCAAAGGTGTCATCCAATGAAATTCCCTATGGCTTGCTGCTAGACGTACAGACTGAGCAAATTTATTTGCCGCCACTAGCACGTCTAGATTTCTAGGCTAAAAGAAAACAATATTTTAATCACAAACGCAAGTGTTGGCACTATACCCAACCATGGACACGCCATGTGTGTGTGTTTGTGTGTGTGTGTGTCTTTACTGTACTGTATGTTTGCACGTTAGGGCCGGTGGCTGAAGAAGCACTTTGAGGTGGCTGAGGGAGAGTGCGTGGCCCGTAAGGCCCTGTATGAGCAGTATGTGGAACAGTGCCAGGAGGACAAGCTGAAACCCATGAGCTCTGCCCTGCTGGGGGTCATTGTCAATAACACCTTCAGGAACCTCGGCATCAAAAGACTAGGCGCAAGGTAAGGAAGGCTCCACCAAAGATCATTGAATACTGACAAGATATAGCAATCATAATACATTTCAATGTGAGCAAACTAGCTACTTCTTGTCCTGTCTGGCATTACATCACAATAGGAAAAGATCTTTAAAATTATATCAACCAATAGCCGGGTTTACATGTACAAATTCAGTCACTCTCATACCTATCGACAGCATTTGATGTGAAACAACAGGGATATTGGCTCCCTAAAAGGGAAAACCTCAGACAAGAAAGCCCACAAACAAAACTAAAACCATTTTTGAAGAACCAAAAATATAATATTACTTCCAAGGAGGTTATGTTTTGCGGTGTGTGTCTCTGTGTCTGTCTGTGTACAAGATAACTGAAACTACTGCACTATAAGTTGAATTTTGGACAACGTTTGTATGGGACAGTAAGAACTGATTAGATTTGGTGGCGATCGGATCAGAACACCATCAGTGACCACATTGTCTTGGCGAGTCTGTGCCTCTGAGGCTTCTAGTTGATAAATGTAACACTGAATGTGACTTTCCTGTTTCGTGTGCTGCCTTGGCCTGTGTTTGTCGCTGAGTGTGAGGAGCTGAAAGATGGCATGTTTATCTACAGGGGGAAGTCGGAGTATTACTACAGCGGGCTGCGTCTGAAGTCCTCTTCGAAACAGAAGGGAAAAGCTGAAAAGGTAACTTTTATGTTTAGAGGATATAGCCCACTGTTTTATCCTCGTTATTGTTGCAAAAAATATATTAGAATTATTTACGAGATTCCAGGGCAGCCAATTTAGGCCTATTTTCTGTTAGCAAGAAAACTAGAAAAAGACAGGGGGGACATTATTTGCACCACTAGAATGCTATTTGATGTTAATTGGGTTTCATTGGAAGTCCTAGTCATCAGTTTCATGCTGCGTGTTCTTTCATTTTGTGGTTTTTCCTACCCTCCCCCCAGAAGTAAACTGTCCATATCCTGGATGGTTGGTGAGAATAACACTGGCAACATATAACATTTATCCATCCCTCATATGACTTTATGCCAGGTAAATTTTGGGTTGATGCCAAAATAAGTTGTCAGATAAAAGGATACTTGAAATGGTGGTGAAAAAAATAGTGTTACTTATTTGTCTTAATATGTTTCTCATTCTTTTCTTTCTCTCTCTCCCTTTTCACTTGGTAATCTTAAATAGCGGGGCAATGGATTGAAATAAGCCTTCAATAACCCTTTAAAATACCACTGCTTCAATTGGGATGCAGTATTTGCCATATAGACACAAATGTACCGTGTTCACTTTACACTGATTCTTCCTGTCAGTCTCTGAGAAGTGAAAGGGGACACAGGTCTCTCACTCACTCACTCTCTCACTCACTCCCACACACACACACACACACACACACACACACACACAAAATTAACGTTTTTTTCCTCTCCTGTCTCTGCTCAAGGTGAAGGTTGAACCTGTGGTGACTACACAAACAAAATGGGTAAGCTATTTAACACATCAGCATGTGCACACACACACACAAACACACACACACACGCTATACTAGCATCACAACTTTGCAATCTCTACTCGAGTCATAGCTTTTGCTTATAAACTAATCAGTGAGCAGTTACTTGTAGGGACTATGACGATTTGCTCTGCCTCAAGCCAGACTTTTCCACCCCTGTGTAACACCATTCAAAATATACACTCTTGCTCTCTTACACACACACACACACACACAAAACTCTCTTGTCATCATGGTTCATGTGTATGTGTTTCTCTCTGATTTTGGCCCTTGTGTGTTTGTATGTGTTAGCGGCAATGGCTACTAGATAACTATGACGTGGCTCCGGGAGTGAGCATGCCACGCAGTGCAGTTTTTGACCAGTCGCAGTGGCACTCCCATCAGAGCAAATTGGAGGCCCTCAGTTCTTCAGCGCTTGGGAAGCTCATCAACGCCGTCTTCCCTGGAATCACGCCGCGCCGTCTCGGCACAAGGTATCGAACACGCACACACACACACACACACACACACACACAACAACAACACACTCAAGGTTGTGTACTTGTCTTTGATCTGTGACTTACAGACACAAGAATGTAGTGATGCACGGAGAATTGAGAGAAACGTGAATAATCACTTTCATTTTATGATTTATCACTGCAAGTCATTTCCTCCAGTCAGAATTTAAATGCTGTGGTGGGTTGCAGCCTTGTTTTGCCCTGGTAAGAGCCTGATGCTAATTAGCTGGCTTTGTGTTCCTCTCAGTTGGGGCGATTCACACATATCTCCCCCTACCCCCACTGATTCCCCAGCATCCACAATAGGCTTATTTACTGGATGTCAGTATGAAAAGGTCGTGGGAGAGGGAAATGTGTATTGCAAACTTGAAATCAGGAATCGTATTGAACATGAGTTGAATGCTTTGTCACATCGCTATTGTTACATGTCAGACGTGGTTGTTGATTGGTGTGTGTGTGTGTGTAAGAGAGAGAGAATGAGTGAGTGTGAGACATATAATGCTAAAGAATAAAGTTGCATGAACTTACTCAACCATGGTGATGGCACCCCTGACTGTCTCTTGCTCAAAGTGTGTGAAAGTCATTTGTGAGAGTAAACTGTCAGTGAAGAGCCCAATGTATTTGTGTTTATTCAGGGGGAACTCCGAATATCACTACTGGGGTCTGCACCTGAAGGATGACTCTCCTCTCTTGCGGCTGAGGGAGCAATCACACATCGCTCCCATTGAGGTGAGATACTCTAGACACACACAAATATGCACACTGAAACATTTCTCTCTTCGCAAGATTGCTTTCCAATTTAAGGCTGCTCTGCACTATAAGGTGAATTTAGTCCATTATCTCAGCACAACTGAAGGTGTCCACACACTGGCTTTGATAAAGTGCGGAGCAGGGCAGTTGTACTCTTAATGGACAGAAATAAGCACACTATAGCTAGGCTTGCCGCAAATTCTAACGGAGCATATCTTCCGTCTGCTGTGTATTATTCGGTAGACATGGAGGTGAAGCATTTCACCCTGCCTGTATGTTTTTGTCTTGTTGCCTCACAGGTTCAATTTTCAGTATCATTCTTCCTCTCTCTCTATTCCTGTTTCTCAATTTCTACACTGAAATTGACTATATGTCTCCCACAAACAGGAGGATGACTCGGAAAAGAGTAGGGAAACATCTCCAATTCCGGTGAGCCACTCAAGTCCCTACACCTAAAAACACATACACAAAATCCACATCATTAAAAAAAAAAAATACTCACATGTTTTATTAATATCTATTTAGCATACGTTTTATTAATATGTTTTAAGAATGAATGGGTTATGGTTGTGAAAACGTGACCACCAGATTGCCCCCTTCAGATAATTACATGCTGCTTGGATTACCCAAAAAGTTGTTCTGTTAAATATGGTGATTTCTTGATGCTACATGCCTGGTTAGTTGTCCTTCAAATTGTAAATGCTTTTCTATAGGATGACACGGAAGATGGTGACAAAAAAACAGAGGTAAGATCTCATGATACGGATGTATCGAATGTAAGGAGAACGAAATGATTTGGAACAATATAGACCAAATGACTAACAGGTAGCGAACCCCAACCGATCTTGACCGCAAGTAACAAAATCAAAAGTGAGATTATGGTTCCACTGAGTTAACATAAACCAGAGAGCAGAGCAGTTGTACTCATAATGGATAGAAATAAGCATACTATATTTAGGCTTGCCGCCAATTCCAACAGAGCATATCTTCAGTCTTCTGTGTATTATTCTGTAGACATGGAGGTGAAGCATTTCACCCTGCCTGTCTGTTTTTGTCTTGTTGCCTCACAGGTTCAATTTTCAGTATCATTCTTCCTCTCTCTCTATTCCTGTTTCTCAATTTCTACACTGAAATTGACTATATGTCTCCCACAAACAGGAGGATGACTCGGAAAAGAGTAGGGAAACATCTCCAATTCCGGTGAGCCACTCAAGCCCCTACACCTAAAAACAGTAAAAAAAAAAAAATACTCACACGTTTTATTAACATGTATTAAGCATACGTTTTATTGATATGTTTTAAGCCTGTTAGCCAATAAGAATGAATGGGTTATGGTTATGAAAATGTGATCACCAGATTGCCCCCTTCAGATAATTACATGCTGCTTGGATTACCCAAAAAGTTGTTCTTCTTGATGCTGCATGCCCGGTTAGTTGTCCTTCCTCAAATTGTAATTGCTTTTCTATAGGATGACACGGAAAATGGTGACCAAAATAACAGAGGTAAGATCTCATGATATGGAGTTCTCTCGAATGGAAGGAGAACAAAATGATTTGGAACAATATAGACCAAATGACTTACAGGTAGCTAACCCCAACCGATCTTGATCGCAAGTAACAAAATCGAAAGTGAGATTATGGTGCCACTGAGTTAACATAAACCAGAGAAGGTTTAATGGGAGGAGAATTTTCACTCTCAGAGCACTTCTGGTGAGGTATGTTAAGAGACACACGTGGGCGAGTCCAGAATGGCTTGCATTCAATGGAGCTGCACCACAAATTTCTACATATTTTTCAATATAATTTTTAGTCTAATAATGCTTACAATGCAGGGGAGAAAGACTCTATCAATAATCGTGGAATATTTAGGTGATTTCATTCGCTGTAGCATCGACATGCAGTCTCATATTCCTCCCTCATTCACTGGCCAGTTAGCATAATGCTAGCAAGGCAAAGGGCAAAACAGGCTCAAAGGGCTATGATTGAATGACGCTAGAATATGTAAGGGATAAAGTTCTGTGAGGCGGTCGTTATCGTGGAATTTCTCCCAACAGAGTGATGCAACGCATCCCAACGCAGTAGTGGAGGGATGCGGCATCACTCTGAATCTCGCAGAACGTTATCCTGCTTATTACACGGCTACCTACTGTAGATATTAATAACATAGCGATGAAGCACTCTTCATCACTGCTTTAACAGTAACTTTAATGATTAAGATGGATATTGGATAATACCGTCCACAGAAAAGAAGTATTCTCTTAATTTACAGATCAGCTGATGGTTAGAGCAATGTTCTGTTTCACTTTTACTTGACAGTGGTCTGTTATACTTACCAACGGTCCGTTATTAAGAAATATCAGACCGTAGAATGTTGTGAAGTCCCATTGAAGTGAATGGAGCATTGTACAGCATTATAAAGAGCCGTGTAATAAAACTGTATAACAGACCTACAGATTATCTCAGTCTTTTACAATTAGAATGCGGTTGAGTGAGCCAAACCTACAGACCTGATGTCGGACGATTGAGAGTTGTTTATGAGCACAAACCTATTGACTGAGTTATTGAGAGTCGTCTATGAGCACAAACGATGAGTTATCACAGCACGGCCTTTCTGACATTTGGCCATTCCAGGACCACAGTCTCAGCTTCTAAAACAAGTAGATAGTGATTTATATGACATGGAAAGAATTGTTTCAGGAGAAAGTTTTCATTGGAGAGGAACTTACTTTGCTGCTTTAAAGAGATAAAAAAACGACTTCTTGAAAAGTTAAAAAGCCTTTATTAAATTTTAGTAAGGAGTGCCTCAAGAAGTCGTTTTTATCTCTTTATGGCTATTTGGAAGCCTAAATTTTTTTGAAGAGCATCCTTTTTCACTATATTTGGATAACACATCCCAGTGAAGCATTCCTTTTTCTCTTTTTGATTACTTTGCTGCTTACTGCTGTTGCTCACAGATGAGTCTGAGGAGGAGGAGAGATGAGGGAAGAACTGAAAAAGGGACAGTTTAGGAAACCAGGCAGAGGAAGGTGAAGGAAGTCCACTTTCCATCAAGCTATTTTGGATTCCAGAAGAGGTTGTTTCAAAAGACCTGGTTTGAGTCATTCAGCTGGTTTGAATACTTGGTAACCAATGACACAGCCTTCTGTTCCTGCTGTTGGATGTTCAGCAAACAGGAGAAAAGGGCAACGAAAGATGGCCTTGCCACCTCTGGTTATGGTAACTGGAAGAGGGGGCTTAATTCTTTCAGGGAGCATGAAAAACTGCTCTGCAGTGCACAAGGCTTCCATGATAGCCTGGATGGGTTACAAGGCAACCAAGTTCTATGGGGATGTGACTGAGCAAATAGTTGCTGCTAGTGCAGTGGATATCACTGAAAAGAGAGAATATCTATGCCGCATTGTTTCTGTGGCCATCTATTTGGGGAAGCAAGTCATTGCATGTAGCGGCCAATGTGAGAATGAGGACGGCTCCAACCAAGGCAACTTCCTTGAGTGCATCAAGCTCTTATCAAAATTTGATCCCCTCCTTCAACAGTACAATGCTCCTGCTAATGCCATCTATCTTTCATCATTCCTCCCAAAATGAAGTGTTTCTCAATTACATCAAGGATAAGAGAAGAGGTGAGGGAAGCTAAGATGTTCTCCATCATGGCTGATGAGGCCAAAGATGGAAATAAAGAGCAGCTTGACGTGTGTATATGTTAGATGCTTTAGGGAGGAATAAGGGAGTGATTCCTTTGTTTGAGGAAACTGGATGCATATAATGTGGGAACCATAACAAATGGCAATGATGCAGTCCTAGAATCCCATGGCATCCAAAGTGTCAAAGTTGTGGCCCAGCCATATGATAGTGCAGCAGTAATGAGTAGATCAGTCCAAGGAGAGACACCCAGAGGCCATCTATGTGCACTGCTATGCACACAACCTAAACCTGGTGCTCTGTCACACTTGTAAGGCCATTCTAGAAGCAAGTGTTTTTTTTGACATACAGGAGAGCCTGTATTCTTGTTTCAGCACTGTGATCATAAACCTTGATCAACTGGTGGCTATGCAGAAGGAACTGAACATCGAGCAGATTGAACTGGTCCAGATATCCTCAACAAGATGGTCATGCTAGCTCAATTCCATCAATGCTCTCTTGAGGAATTTCCCTGCAGTCCTCAAGACACTGCTTCAAATACTGAATACACCAGTAGCAGTGGGGCTTCTCTCTAAGTTGTCCAAAATGAACACGGTTACTTACTGGTGCTTTTCGAATCCCTTTTGGGCAGCACTGAGGGTTTCCACAAATTTCTGGAGTAGGAGTCCATTGATTTGGAGAGGGCGGTCCAATTAACAGGTGGTTGAGGAAATATATGCCTTCACAAAACAGCTCTGTTCTAACCATGGCATTCCTGAGCCATCTCCAAGGAGAAATCAGAGAAAAATGGAGGATTTTGTTGTCGAGGCATCCACTGGGTCAGGCTATGACCTGCTTAATGACTTGGATGTGTCTGCGGCAGAGGCTTTTCTTCCTGCGCATTAATTGGGCCACCAGTTTTCCACTGTTGCTAGAGAGATAATGGATGTAATCCAGGCATGTCACCCTGCCTCCAAATCCTTCCCCTGCATGCAGTCACCTGGGAAACATCTTAGAGTCCAAGAGCTTGAAGACACTGAGGATGTCCGGGATGGTTTCTGGATCCTTCCTGCTCAGGAGGCTCTTGGCCACTAGCTATAACATCCAGCTTGGTCCCTTTTGTAAGTCGCTTTGGATAGTAGTGTCTGCAAAATGACTAATTGATTAAATGAATGAAATTAATAAATGGTCCCAAAAGAGGTCTTGATGGCCAAAAGATTATGTTTCCGTCACTGAGGTCCATCTTGTAGGTGGCACTTACAATTGTTCAAGTGATTTTTAATAATATACTTGCCAAGGCCTAATTACAATCACAATATTACACTCATGAGCTTGAGATCTACTCTGAAACTGACACTACACATAGGAACAGATATCGTTTAGATTCTAAACAACATCAATCTCGATACTGGTACTGCTTACCGTTTCTGGTCTTTATCGATATTGTTATCGATGCCTCACTCTTTAGTAAAGAATGAGGATGTGATGTAGTCACCTACATCACATCCTCACGTAACCTGATATCCAGTTACGTTAAGTCCAGACTATACACGTCCGTTAGGGAGATATAATGGGTCAAAGCCAAGTTTCCTTACTTTTTGTGAGCGGTTTAGATCACAACAGGTGTAAACTCTGAAAATAGGTTTTGTAACCAGAATAAACACTCATCATTTCTCGTCTCTTGGGTGGTATCTCGGCCTCACATTTACAAACATTGTGAGGTGGGGCATATCAAGATGCTGATTAGACTTCATGAATATAGCGTTGATGTCTCTGAGGCAGGACTCAATAAAAATGCAGTAGTATTTTGGCTGGGTAGGTGTATGTTATGGACAATGGACACAGGTGCACTTTATTGAGGGCATTTAGATGCACAGACATGATGAAATTCTGATCCCAACAATAACCCCAACCCAAAACCTAATCCCACGTGTTTAGTTTTCTAACCCCCAGTACACAAACACAGCACATTTTAGAGTGAATGAAAAATGTGAGCTGTGCTATTTTTGTTCAGTGCATATCTAAGCTGTAGTTACAGTATTGTTGTGAAACCGGTCCCTAACATGGTACTTCTTTTTTATGTCTGTCTTTCACTTGCAGGACAACTCAGAAGGCATCTCAGAGGAGAGTGGAGAGAAATCAGAGGTAAGCTTGCTTAGTGGAACTCCACGCATGCACATGCATTCTCCCTTAATCTCTCGCTCTGTGATTTACTTAGGACAGAGGCCCACTTTCCATCAAAAATCTTTAATTCTACTTTAACTCTCTCTGCTGTTGCTCATAAGTTAGTAAATATGTTTTCTTACTTCACCTGCAGGATGAACCAGTAGCAGACGTAGAAACAGTTATGGTAAGATCAAGCTCTATTCTTTTCACATACTTGGTGTGTTTGCATACAAACAATTAGCTTTCTGGTTGATTATACTCCTACCTCAGATTAAAGAATGATATGTAATTTGTGTAATTTGATTGAAAGTGGTGCAAGCAACCAAGAGTTGTGAAAGCCACAGTTTCACTTGTGGTCATATAGCGTTTATTTCCCTGCTAATTTTTTATTTATTTATTTATTTATTTATTTTTCCTGTCAGAAATCCATGCCAAATTATCTATGGAACTTTTCAATAATCGCTGCCCTCTAATTCTGTAGGTTGCGGAGAAGTCTAGTTCCCGTAATAAAGCTAGAAAGAATACTGGTTCTAGAAGAAGGACCTCCCGAAAGTAAGCCTGGGACTTATAAGGTGAGTGATTTGGCTAAGCATGACTTAATATTATTCGTGGTTCAGTACAACTATGTTGTATTAATATATATCTAATGCACTCATTACTCTTTTAGCATCTGTCCAAATTAATTATCTTTCTCTATGTTCCCACATTACATTGTCTTTACCTAGGTGTCAAAGATGGCTGCCTATGCACACAGTGCCACTGGACATGTTGATGTGGATACTGAGAACCTGTGTGTTTTTTGCTCTCCCTCTTTTTGGAATGTGCCTGTTTCGTTGATAGTTGTGTGATTAATACGGAATATACACACGCATACACACAAACACACACATACATTTTTGTATGAACATTTTTGTGGCCTACACACACACACATGCACACACTCACACGGGATGTACAGTAACAATGTCATAAGTTTGCATAGCGGCTATAGTGATAATTATACTGTATGACTACATTGATGAAAAGATACTGCCAAGTTGTTATTGTTTCACAGAATTTATATATTCTAAACCCAGTATGGGAAACTTTGGTGCTGCAAGAAGAGAGGTCTAAAGTAAGACAGGGGACAAAACAATGGACTATCTTTGTGGTTATGATGGTATTATATTAATATCGATGTAATGGCAACAATCAAAACAGTTGAATTATCTCTCTTGAAATTTAACCCCTGTTCATCCCAATTTACTTCATGAATTGCTACATCCACAACACACATACACATCTGAAATCTGTGATTTTTATTAAAGATTCTGGATGTATATATGAGCATGTTTATTTGTTCTGTTTAATTGTCTTTGCTAAATAACATCCCAATGATCCTGAGAGATTTTCCAGTTTTCTCGATTAGCCAATGAAACACAGACTTAGTTCCGAGTAGCTTCAGTCATAGTCCTGTTGTAAGAGATTGAGAGGGGGTTAGATGATTTAT
>JAODXP020000018.1:3982265-4112265 GCA_027497455.2 Sardinella longiceps
TACCACCGATCGCAATCGAAAGGGTGGGCAAAGTCTTGTTGGTATTTTTTTATTGCTATATATGTCCAGTTTATGAATTGGTATGATAACCTTTGCAGAACAGTAGCTTTATCATATTTATCATGCATTTCTTATTTGAACCATATTCATTCCACTCGGAAATAGTGGCAATTCTTAGATGTTGCACATATAGCAATTAGGGTACTTCTACTGGTGATTAATATCTCTGTTACAGTTTTTTACAAGGCCCTGCATATAAATTTTTATGCACCAAGAGGAATTGGCACAAACTACTGGTGCAGAGTGAGCAAGGAGGGAAAACGAATTTAACATTAGTTGCCACAGCTCTTTTGTGAATCATACAGGCCACAGATATTGACTTTGTATGTTTGATTTACCTAATCACAGAACAACTCTGGCTTGTCTGTGAAATTTGAAGAAAATAACACTCCATTTGTTTTTCACTGAACCATGCCATAGCTCATTAACATGAGGATAACTGACATAAATTCAATCTGATTGCCCAGTTAGCTATGGCGTTCGATAATTCGCTGTAGTCATCCAGTTTGCATCATCCCAAGCTATTTTTTCTTTGTTTGCTGGCTTAAATTATAAAAACTAACAATTCTAATACATTTCCCATCATTGTTATTCATTCCGGTGAACCAGTTTGCTTGTCTCTGCAAAGTCGCTGTGGTTCCCCAGTTAGCTTGGCCCCAAGCGAATTTTGCTTTGTTGATGACTTATAATTTTTAGGATTATCTGTTATTAATTCAAATCAAACTCAGGAGGAAAACAAACTAGCAATAAACAAAATCACAACAATAATAATAATAAGCAAACCATAAGGATAACAGATTTTTTTAACCTATCAATCTAATCGCCCAGCTAGCTTTGCCCTTAGAAAATTCGCTGCCATTGGGAAATTCACTGTGAAATTCTCACAGTCGCTGTTGTTCCCCAGTTACCTTTGTCCCATGGGAATTGTGCTTTGTTGCTGACTGAATAAAATATATCACTACTCTGAGCTCCTGCTTGGATCGCCTGTGTCCTCTGACCACCAGACCAGCTCGATCCACTCAGTCTCACGCATGGCTAACTGACTCTCTTCGTTCGATGCGCACTAATCTCAGAGCCTCAGAGAGGAAATGGCGCAAGACTAAGGACCCTTCAGATCTAACACAATTCCAAACATTGTTAGCATCCTTCTCATCCAGCATCACTTCTGCAAAAAAGGAATTCTACCAGAACAAGATCATCAATGCTACGGACACCAAGAAACTGTTCTCCACGTTCAAATCTCTACTGAACCCTCCACCACCGCCTCCTGCAACCAACCTCACAGCTGACACCTTTGCTGAATTCTTCACTGACAAAGTAGCAGCAATCAGCAGCAGATTCTCGGACCCACCCATACAGATGACTACACAAAGGCTTCCTCCGGCTTCATTTACTTCATTTGCTTCTCTATCAGAAAGTGATGTGACTAAGCTTCTCACAGGCAGTCGTCCGACATCCTGCCAGTTGGACCCAATTCCAACTACTCTTCTACAGGACATTACTCCTACAATTGTGAAGGCAACCACTCATGTTATCAACGCTTCTCTAACTTCAGGGACATTTCCCACCACCTTCAAACAAGCTCAAGTAAGACCACTGCTCAAAAAACCATCTCTCTCTCCCACGCAAGTGGAGCACTACCGACCTGTCTCTCTTCTTCCTTTCCTATCTAAAACCATAGAAAGAACGGTCTTCAAACAAGTCATGGATTTTCTGATACAGCATAACCTCCTGGATTGCAAACAATCTGGCTTCAGAAGTGGACACTCTACGGAAACAGCACTCCTCTCAGTAACAGAAGCTCTTAAAGAAGCCAAAGCAGCAGGACAATCATCAGTTCTCATTCTACTTGACCTATCAGCAGCGTTTGATACAGTCAACCATAGAATTCTTCTGGATAAACTCAGAAGCATGGGCGTTGGCGGCAAAGCGCACTCCTGGTTCGAATCCTACCTCACTGGACGATCATTCAATGTGTCATGGCTTGGCAAAACCTCAGCAAAGCACTACCTTACCACAGGAGTACCCCAAGGCTCAGTACTGGGGCCCCTCCTCTTTGCTTTGTACACAACAACACTGGGTCCAGTCATCCACTCACATGGTTTTTCCTACCACTGCTATGTAGATGACACCCAACTTTATCTATCTTTTCCTCCTGGTGATTCTACAGTGGCAACACGGATCTCTGACTGTCTCTCAGACATATCTGCATGGATGAAAGACAACCACCTTCAACTGAACCTCTCAAAAACGGAACTGCTCATCATCCCAGCCAGGCAAACCCTGCACCACAACATCAGCATTAAGATAGACTCTATCTGTTGCTCCTACCAAGGCTGCAAGAAACCTAGGCGTAATAATGGATGACCAGCTGACCTTCACGGATCATGTTGCGGCTGTTGCTAGGTCGTGCCGTTTCTCTCTATTCAACATTAGGAAAATCAGGCCGTACCTTACTCAACATGCAACACAGCTCCTGGTTCAGACGCTGGTTATCTCTCGCCTCGACTATTGCAACACTCTTCTAACAGGTCTACCAGCCTGTGTGGTAAAACCACTACTGATGATCCAGAAGGCTGCTGCACGCCTGGTCTTCAACCAGCCAAAGAGAGCACGTCTCTCCACTGTTCAGGGAGCTCCACTGGCTGCCCCTGGCTGCTCGCATCAAATTCAAGTCACTAATGTTGGCTTACAGAGTACTGGATGGAACTGCTCCAGTCTACCTGAAAGCCATCATCAAACCATATGCTAACCTCCAATCGCTCCGCTCAACCAAGGATCGCTGCTTAGAACGACCAACACCCCGCACAGGTCAATCTAGGCTCTTCTCATGCATCGTTCTAAACTGGTGGAATAATCTTCCCAAGACTATCAGAACAACAGGCACTCTTTCTACTTTCAAGAGACTTTTGAAGACCCAGCTCTTTCAAGAGTATCTCTTGTCCTAGTTCCTTAAGTTCCTTAAAAAATGGCACTCCTAGTAGGCACTTACTTGTATTGTGTTGCAGTTTGATTGTTATCCCTCTTTTGTAAGTCGCTTTGGATAAAAGTGTCTGCTAAATGCATAATGTAAATGTAAAATGTTTTTGTATATCAGGACAGAACTTCTCCCTCGCTGTGATGTAGTGCCAATGGCAACTGTCAGGACACAATTTGAAGAACTTATGCTATCTCATGGTGTTAGCTCTGTAGTTCCTTTTAATGTTGTTAATGTTTATTTGTTCATGGTGTTTGTTCATGTTGTTCTTGCTGTTGCAGGAAAAGTAAAAAAAAAAAAAAAAACGATTTGTCACATTTTGTCAATCACATATTGCTTAGGTGATTCTATTAGGTCTATTAGTGTGGTCTGACAACCCTTGTAGGATCTTAATTGAAGGGAAAGCATCCCTGAGGTAATTTAAGCACCCTGTGTGGTCAACAAACTGCATAATAAGAAAGAACCACAATACCGAGTTTTCACATTTCCATTGTACTGGTCCACCATTTCAACACATGATCTTTCACTAACTACCTGTTTGCAATGGTTATCATGCCATGTTAATGTATATAGTTATCACATGTTAATATGTATTTGTTCATGATGTTTTTTTGGTGTTGTTTTGCTGTTGCAGGAGAAGTTTAAAGAATAAATAATAATAATAAAAAACGGATTTCAAATGTTATCATTTTTTTTCACATTTTGTCATTTGGGTGGATGACAAATAAGCCTGAAAAAAGGATTTTTAAAAAACTTCAAATATCATCCCTAAAAAGTGTTTATATGTGTTGCTGTGAGTCTAAACTTAACCAATACGTAAATATTTTTTCATTTTTTTTAATTAAAATAAGTATTTATATATGAATTTGTCAAGGTAGTGCCTAAAACTGTCATATGGTGTGACATAAAAGCAATTTGATATAAAATAAAAATTAGATATTTTTTTCTTCTTTCATTTACGTCAATGTACTTATTAATCATGTTTGCTTTGATATGCAACATTTGCTTGTGAATATTTAGGATAAAAACTTAACATTTGACAAGTTATTATGTCAAGGAGGAGAATGGTCTGAACTCTAACCAGATATTTTAGCGTATTTCTGACATTCTTTGTCAAAAGTTGTTCAAAATTCTTGAGATTCTTGCAGATGTCATTTCCTTTCTACACTATTGATTTTGTCATGATTTGTCAGTTAGAAAGTCTTGTTTATGACGTTTCCTATGATTATTTGACGTCACACCAAATGACATAGTGTCACGCCATATGATGAAATGCACCAAATCACAATGTATCAGCGCAAAAAAGGTATTTCATGAAAATAAAATCATTAACAATGAATTTTGAAGTCCACTGAAAAGAACTTTAGGGATAACATCTATTTTTCAACTGCATATTACATGTGAAACATGGTGACATGGGGGAAAAATGGGAAAGGGAAATATAAATTGTACAGATCCTATTTTGCTAAATTCTTATCACAGATTTAATACATTTCATATATTATTTTTAAATTGAATTCGTGTTTTTACATATATTTCAATATAAAAATGCAGTTTGGTCATAGAGTGTGACAGAAATGTCATATAGTGTGACTGTACATTTTCAATGTCCCAATGTAATAACAATGTAATAACAATGTCACGCCATGACATAGTGTCACTCAATATGACATTTTGACAGTTTATCTAATTTATTAGACAACTAAATACAGCTAGATATTATTTAGCATGCAACTGACCACATGGCAGCAATGCTTTCTAAGAATTCATAAAGAAGATTTGTGAAAAATAACAATTTTTATTGCAAATGATGTCACACCATAAGACACAATTTTTTGGCCACTATTGATGATGTCGGATATGGAGCTTTTTATATAAAAATCTAAAAGGCAGACCTGACCTCCTGACCATGGCAATCACTCCTGACATTCTATTGTAACTTCCTGATTAAGCAGGGTTCGTGTCATGGCAATGATGTCCAAATTAATGCCCGTTGAAAATATAAAATATAGTGTCACACCATATGACGTCCGTTGTAGGGACAAAATATATTTGATTAGAACTTAGTTGGACGTTATGCATGGGCATCGAAACTTTCTGTGGTTATAGAAAACATCCACTTATTTTATTTGCCTGGTAAAATTTTAAAGTATTTATACTTTATATGGATATACATTCTAATTAGGAAAATCACACGCATAGTGGACAGTCACACAATATGACATTTTTTATGTTTGGATAGTTGTTTTATGCCAAAATTTAAATACAACACCAACAATTTTAGTATGCAGGAAGTTGATCCTATCAGACCAACAACATTTCCATATCAATTCTTAACAATTACCATTTTTTATACGTGTGTGACAAAACGACAGTCTGAATTTTGCTATCCGTCATCCACCCATTTACATATTGCTGAGGTGATTCTATTAGGCCTATTGGTGTGGTCTAACAACCCCTGTAGGGTCTTGGTTGAAGGGAAAGCATCCCTGAGGTAATTTAAGCACCCTGTGTGGTCAACAAACTGCATAATAAGAAAGAACCACAATACCGAATTTTCACATTTCCATTTAACTGGTCCACCAGTTCAACGCATGATAACTACCAAAAAGCTACCTGTTTGCAATGGTTATCATGCCAAACTGTTTACTTGAGATGTCCAAGAAGTCAAAAAAACAGATTAGAAATTGCCCACCCGTTCGATTGCGAGAGGCTAATTTTTGGGTCCGGGCTCATGGCCTATAATGTATAATAATGACAATAATAATGAGAATTACAATAGTAAGTAGTGACTAAATAAATAAAATGCAACTTAAACAAACATATGGAATAATAATAATAAAAAAAAGATAAAATTAAGAAAAAGCACTAGTGGATATTTTGATGATGGTCATGTGGACTCTACCCTTAAAATGTGGCAAGACTGTAAGTAGTCTGAGGCTATTTGAGTAAAAGTATCAACTTCCCCCAGGAGGAATGGTAGTTTCAGTTTATTTTCTAAGTCAATAAATCCAGGACTGATGTTTTCTATGGCAAGCCATTCAGGGAAAAACCTTGAATGAAACTCTGAATACAGGGCTCTCAAGTCTCACGCATTGAGCGTGTGACACACTCTTCAGAGTGTTTTCACACTCTCACACGCCACACATGCGTTTTCACACGCCCGTCTGCATATTTTTAATATTTTTTCGGCTGCGACGGTATTTGAATCACAAAATGCGGCCATTGGTAGAAATTCCTGAAGGACATCGGGCTAATCCAATGAAATCTCTCAGCCCTCCTGGCCCGGCCCGGCCCGCCCCTCCCTCACGTTGACCCAAGTAGCCTAGTTCTTCTGCTACTTGAGCTGAACTGAGTTGGAGAGAAGTGAAAGTTTGTCTGGCGAAATGGACAGAGCCAGAGAAACGTAATGGGGGGCAACAAAGTCTAAAAGTTGAAGCAACAATATGCAAGAATAGTAATAATGCAGTTAGCCTATGTTCCTGTGATGTGCAACAATGACTGCATATCAGTGGGTGCAGGTCTGTTAACATCAGAAGCAGCCTCGGAGTGAGTGCACAGACTGCCGGGGAGGCACAGTCTCTATCTAACGTGGCAGTTCAACAATGTAATGTTATACGGCCCAATACAGAAGAAGGAGAACCAATCCATGTAGATATATGAAGGTGGAGGAGAGAGACGTGAGCCAGGGGATTGAGGAGGTCAGAATAGCTACTGTCAGCTGAGCTTGGTAAGAGAAGTAGTAGCCGAAATTTAAGCAGAATGAATACAAATGTTTCATGGGCCAGGGGGGCTTGTGTGTGTGTGTGTGTGTGTAGTGAGACGAGCTAATGACAGTTTCCTCGAGCTGACACACCAAAATATGCCTTCGTTTATACAATTATGAAAAATTCCTTTTCACATGTTGTAGGTTACACACACAAACGTTTCATAGTGTCACCTCTCCAATACACGTGTGAGAGATGCACAAGACATTAATGTATAAAAAAGCGCAAACCCACAAGCTCATCATAACCGCGTTGAACTTCTTGCAGTTTAAAATAATGTAAGAAACAGCCCTCCCCTCTACTTTATTGCCCAGTTTTAATTCACCCCAAATTGAGGAGTGCGCCCATGTAGCCTGTTTGGAGCAAGATTGACCTGTCCGAGGTAGAAAGAGCTAAAGACAAAGATGAAAGCACGTGAGATCATATGCCAAAGATTATTGTGCATGAATGACAGCAGGTAACCTTAAAATTGCCCTTACCACTACCCACCACCCGACCCTTCGCGATATAAAAATAGCTAACGCATTTAATATTGCGATGCGGTCGCGTGCACTTATGAGTTCAAAATCTATCATTTTTTTTCTATTTCATAACTCGGAGATTTTTTCTCTCCCAAATGCCATACATATATCATTTGAAAGAATGCCACAAGTGCAACCCATCTATAGTGGTCACTAGTTGCTATGATAATGCATTATCCTTTAAATTAATTAATTATTTCAAAGTCCTGCATTCCAAAAACAGTGGAAGTCAAAGGCATACCAATGTATAGATCTACAATGAGGTAGCAATAACACCAGTTGTTTTTGTATAGTCTCCAATATTAGGCTGAAATGGTCATTTCAGACAGGCATCCCATGACTGATATGTTGGTCAAAAAATACCCTGTGCTAATTAGGCTACTGATTCAGAAACACAAGGTAGGCTACTGTAGCTCATTTCCTCCAAGGGTTTAGACACATTTCAATTAAACTATTTAGAATGAATATAGGGGAATTTAGCAAATTGCAAAGACAGACTGTCCCCAGCATGTTCCTCATTATTATCCAAAAAGGGTCCAAAAGAATAAAAGACTATGTGCATCACATCAAACTGAGAATTCAGCAGTAAATGCCATTAAAGTCTGAAATTAAATACATTTTGGTTCAATTGTAAGAAATATACAACCTACTGCCCAATACAACTCAGCCAGGCTGCTATATGACCTCATGGAGCATTCAAATAATGTGCAATGCATTAGATAAACCATTTAATTAATTGCTATGAGAAGCTATCTAGCAACTTGTTAAAATGCACCAGATTGCAGAAAATGGAAACAAATTTTTCAAAAATTTCTTGCCTACTTCTGTACACAAATGCATCCCATATTCGTCATTAGTTGACAATTGCTGCCTTCATTGTTGTTGTGTTAAATGTGTTGTTCACAATATACCAACTTTGAAGGTCATCTTATGGTTCAGAATTTTATTTTATGTTATTTCAGCGCAAAAAATGTTATCGCATACCCCCCAAAAGTGATTAGTTGCGCCCCTGACTACAGCTGGTGACGCCATTGTCTTAAATTTGGTCTGGTACAATAGGCCTATTAGACCCCAAATTAAAGCATTTGCCTTACATAGCAATACTTTTAAAGTTTGTCATATGCACAGAATGTGTAACCTACTGTAAAAGCACTAGGCCAAGATAAAAGAAAGGCACATACTGTACTTCTTCAAATGGTTCAGTGATAAGATTTCAGTTAAAGCTATAATGAACAATATTTAAAGATTATAGGCTACAACTAGGCCTGTTTTTTTTACAGTGACATATTGAAATAGGTCTAATTAAATAAAAACATAAAATAGCCTAGTCTAAAGAAATATTTAGGCTATATGAATGTTTATTGATACATAGTAAATAATGATGCATCATCACTACTTAATCATTAGTGGCCTAATTAAAAAAAAAATAGAACAGAACCACAGGGTGGAACTGATTCAATACTTCTGAAATGCAGAATTCTTATATTTTCCAGTGCTGTCTTTAAGCCCTTGCAAAACAGCCTCCTGATGCCAGTGCATTTGTCCATTTCTTTTCACAGAATTCATTGGAGGTCATTATTTCGGGGTGACAGTACCTTGTCTGTCTCTAAATCACCTAAAATACATGCATTTACATAGACTACTGTCTCTTATACACGTACATACATGTACACTGTACTGTAGATCTACGCCAGGCCAAAAAAGAAAAATCTCACTCCGAGCGGAGTTCAAAACTTATTGAATGAAGTCCTGAATATATTGAATGAAACTCCGAATATATTGAATGAAAGAAAACCTTGAATATATTGAATGAAGTCCCGCATATATTGAATGAAACTCCGAATATATTGAATGAAGTCCCGAATATATTGAATGAAGTGCCGAATATATTGAATGAAACTCTGAATATATTGAATGAAGTCCTGAATATATTGAATGAAACTCCGAATATATTGAATGAAACTCTGAATATATTGAATGAAGTCCCGAATATATTGAATGAAACTCCGAATATATTGAATGAAGTCCCGAATATATTGAATGAAACCCCGAATATATTGAATGAAGTCCCGAATATATTGAATGAAACTCCGAATTATATTGAATGAAACTTGCCTCATCTGAGGTCAGTGCCAGTGGCCATCTTATGTGTGTCACCAGTATGGAAATGCCCATGACCAGGCAGTACCGCTTGGGTGGAGTGAATGAGTAAATGAGGCAAAAATATTAAATAAATTATAGTTTTATTAATCATTTCATTGATTGCAGCTGCAAGGTAAAATAGTTTAGTTAAGTCACAGTCAGTTATTTTGGCCGAGTAGTAATCCAGCTGCACCACCTGTACAGCACAGGAAGAGGCGACGATCCCACTGAAGGTTGGCGTAGCAGTTAGCTAGCGGTGACGATCCCACTGAAGCAGCGACGATCCCACTGAAGGTTAGCGTAGCAGCTAGCTAGCGGCGACGATCCCACTGAAGCAGCTACAAGTGGTGACGATCCCACTGAAGGTTGGCGTAGCAGCTAGCTTCAGAGGGATCGTCGCCGCTTCCTGTGCTGTTCACTGGTGGTAGTAACACGGCTGGATTAATTACTTCTCAGCCAAAATAACTGACTGTGACTTAACTAAACTATTTTACCTTGCAGCTAAAATTATTTATTTAATATTTTTGCTTCATTTACTCATTCATTGCCAACCACTCCACTCAAGCGGTACTGACTGGTCACAGGCATTTCCATACTTGTGACACACATAAGATGGCCGCCGGCACTGACCTCGGATGAGGCAAGTTTCATTCAATATAGAGTTACAAACAAGTTGACAAGCATCATATATATGCAGAAAATGTGCAGAACTGAGCGGCGGTCATATTTTGTACCGCCACGCGGTACATCTAGTTGTTGACATATGCCACATGTCGATTAATCATCTAACTGATACTGAAGAGATTGCAGAGTGCAGTTGGTAGGGAAAAGACAAAATAAGAGGTTTGATTGCCTTTCAGTCATGTCATTTAAAATGTGGGTTTTCCTCCGGGTCTGCCAGGTCACAGTCAGTGGGACTGTGTTTTACTGGGCATCTACACAGGGTTGGTTGGCTGATATGTCCCTGGACAGGGCTAATTATTTTGTGGCATAACATCTAAAGTGTTTATCTCTTAATTGAAATTGGACATCTTGTGAGACACAAAGAGCAGTTTACCGTCAATCAATAAAAACACTGAAACCGTATAAAGAAAGCCTTTGGATCTGATTTTTTTCCAGGCTACAGAAAATACCTCGGAGTGAAAAGGTGACAAGCCAGTTTCTACATTGCCCATAGAATAAAAAACCCTTAATTCTGGACAGGCAAAATATCATGCTTACCATGCATACGGCCTTTCAGTCGCATACCTTTCAGTATTTAAGATACTCAGTCATTCACCATAAAAGGTTTTCTGATAAATTATGCTGCCTTTTTTTCTTTTTGCCCGGGAGTGACTTTCGCTTCCCGTCAAACATTACACGTGTTGTGTTTCTCCACCTGCACGTCTGTACCACGTGATGAGAAACCAGGTGAGGCAGCACGACAGGGAAATTCTCATGACAACAGTCTGAACTAAATTGGGCTATCGTGTTTCTTTTCCTGTGTCAAAAGTCCGTTGCCCTGCTTAAGACTGATGTGCGAAATTTAAATTTGACACAGTTTACAATAGTTTTAAGGTTTTGAGCAAGTCTCCGCCCTTTATTTTTCAGGCAGCAAAACGAGCGACGAGGATCAAATAGGGAAAAAGTATTTCAACTTTCCAAGGCAGGTCCGTGATGGCGTCCCTTGGTAGTGGCATGTCGAGTCCAATGGTCATGCTAGCCCCAAAAACTAAGACGAAAAAGAAACACTTCGTACAGCAGAAGGTTAAAGTGTTTCGTGCAAGCGACCCAGTTCTCAGCGTCTTCATGTGGGGAGTAAACCACTCGGTAGGTTCAAATGCTTGAACTTGCTCAACGTTAGCTGTCGTGCTTTAGCTAGTCAACTTCATTAACGTTACCCTGTATTTTCTGATTCCGCGAACTATCAGTGGTGTCAGCACGTTATTCTGTTTTAACGTTAGAAACAAGTTGTAAATTAAATCTGGTATGGTAAGAAGGTGCGACCTTAAACGCAAGATAAAATCAAATGCCTTCCAGTTCTGTTATCTTGCTAGCCAAGCTAACTAACTGATTGTTTTAATAGGCTAACTATTTGGTGGAATCTGCACAAATTTAGGAACATCTGTGCGGTGTGGATGCACATGTTGCACGACTTATCGCAAAGCAAACCTAAATCTGACAATAGATTAGTTTGAAATCATAACCATTATAGTATTAGTGAAGTAGCTCAGTAGCCTAAGAGATGGCAATGGAATGTTGACCTTGCTATTCAGGCCTTGTACTTATCTTTCAGTGAGGAAAGGTATCGCCATCTGTGTTGTAGACGTGCCTAAACCTAATTAACAACATTGGGATGGCCACAGTGTTGCACTGAAAATGTTTTCTGCATGCAAACAAGCTGAATAATGTACGTGGGTGAATGAAGAAGTAACAAGGATAGATCTCTCTCGTCTCTTTTTCAGATAAATGATTTAAACCAAGTACCGGTCCCTGTCATGCTGTTGCCTGATGACTTTAAAGCCAACACAAAGATAAAGGTCAACAACCACCTCTTCAACAAGTAATGAAGCCATTATTTCAATATATAACATTAGCATAAGGGGGTGGCTACATCTTGTAGCTTACACTAACTTGGTTCTCTGCATCAGTTTAGCTCATTCTATATTTTGATGCAGAACACACACTAAAGATTGTCCTCAGAGTTGGGCTTAACAAAACATCTTAAACCAGAGAAAAATCCTTTGGTCCTCTTCAGAATCTTTTGGTTTTGAAGTGTCACCTCAGAATGAGAGAGAGATGTGTGAAATTCCTGTGGTGAATGGAAACTCTTTTAAGGGAGGGATTGGTTTAGGCTGGAAAGTGCCTGCCCACTGAAAATTGTTTTTGTTTTGTTTTTTTTCACCCTCTGTCAGTGTGGTTTACAAATAAGTTGTATATACTGTATGTTTCTTTTGAACCCAGAGAAAATCTTCCAGGACATTTCAAGTTTAAGGAATACTGTCCTCAAGTGTTTCGCAACCTCAGAGAGCGTTTTGGAATTGAGGATTTGGATTATCAGGTATGATGTGCTTCACAGTTATGGGCTTTGCATGGGCTGTACATAGGGATGGGCAATTGAAGAAAAAAATTACAAAGCGACAATTGTAACCGTTACTTGACAATAATCAAGCACGCGTCTATTAATCATTTATTATTACTGTTATTATTATATTTCTTGTAAACTTTTTCTTTCTATTCTGTGCATTCCAGTGTGTATGCATGTAGGCTACTGCTCCCGGAAAGCACACACACCCCACCCCATGTTGTCATCATGTGATTCTGCCCAGTTCAGTCAGTTAAAGATGATTTTGATCAGAAGTTCTTTTGCTTATTCCTAATAATCATCAATATCAGTCAGTATGGGAAAATATATTGTACATTTTTTTTGTTCATGACAGAAGCTCGGGCAACTCTGCATATGAATGGTAAAACAGGCTTGTTCAACTTGGCTGGCGGGCTGTCTAAGTGGTTGGGACATTTTGCGTTGGGCAAAAGCCCATACTGTACGCAACATCACTGACTTTTGCTTGAGGGGGAGAAAAGCCAGTTTTCCCTGTCTGAGCTTGAATTCGCCTGGTGTCTTTAAACACTTACCACTTTAACAATGTCGTTCTATTCTACTTGTAGGTCTCTCTCACAAGGAGCCCGCCTGTACGTGGAGGAGAGGGTCAAGGAGAGGGTCTGCTCTTGGCCTCATACGACCGCACACTGGTAGTCAAGCAAATCTCCAGTGAAGACGTTGCTGACATGCACAGCATCCTCTCAGAATATCATCAGGTATTAGAGTAATACTTTTTTTTTTTTTTTTAACAAGGTTTTACCACAGAAAAGCAAACACACAAAGACTTTATATATGGGGTATATAAGGCAGTTTGATTATCTTCTAGTTCAAGCAGGTTGACTGTGAGTTTTCATGAAGACTTTTGTCAGTCATGATTTCTGGTGACTGATTGTTCTGCATTGATTGTGCGCTGACTGTCCATTTACTATTGCAATCCATCCTTCTCAGTGACTCCTACATGAGAAATGATTACTTCTGTTTAATAGACGAGAGTTCAGTGAGCTTAATGAGGCATCCAGTGAGTGTCTGAATGTAATGAAGGCCTTAGAATGACAGTGCATGGATACGCAAGTGTATTGCCAAAGCTTCTCAATGGTCTCCCCAGTCATTTTGAACGGATATCTGCATCAGGCACTGTCTGTTTTATAGAGAAGGCCTGGCAGTGTGTGTGTGTGTGTGTGTGTGTGTGTGTGTGTGTGTGTGTGTGTGTGTGTGCGCGCGCGTGTGCACACGTTCGAGAGAGAGAGTGTGAGAGAGGGGGCTGTTAGATTTTGGCTGAACAAGCAGATTGTTATCTAGGCCAGGCTCCTGAGTATCTGCCATGCTTTTACATGTCCAGAGGGCGTCACTTAGCATGAACTGGGCCCACTGCTAATCAGCCAGTACTTTTATGTGAATGTGAAATTTAACGGCCCAGAAAGAGCTTTGTTGTTTTCTTCGTTGCTAGCCCACTTTGTGTGTGTGTACACTAGGGCTATACTAAAGCAGTTATATGATCTGTTGGCCATTCCAGACAGCAGTACTCTACATGGTTGTGTAACACTGCTGAAGAGTAGGCTAACCTAACTGCACTACTGTCTGCTGTCGTTTTTCTGGGCAAAGTAGGACAAGAGAATGTGTGCAGGGATACTTGGTCGTCCCAGAGATGGTCTTAACCTAGATCTTATAGATGAGAGAAATGCTATATCAAATTGTGCAGTAATACATGAATTGCCTTTTGGAATCTGCGTCTTTCAACTTGCTATATGTGTGCTTTAATAATAGGCTAATCGCATTATTTTGTGTTGATGACAAAAAGCCACATATTATTCATTTACTTAATTTCATAATCTGCATACTAATGTTGATACGTTCCCTTTGAACCTGAACCTGAACTTTTTTGTTTCAGCACATTGTCAAATGCCATGGCAATACCCTCCTGCCGCAGTTCCTTGGCATGTACCGTGTGACCGTGGAAAGCGAAGACTCCTACCTGATAGTCATGAGAAACATGTTCAGCCACAGACTCGTAGTGCACCGGAAGTACGACCTGAAAGTAAGATACAAGTTACTGAGTCACACTCATTAGCCTGAGGATGTCATGGCACCACAGATTGATAAGGGTTGATAAATGGAAGGTCCTAATACTATTTTCTGTTTTAGCTGAGAACGTTTAGAATGGAAAAATGCACCTATATCAACAGGTCACATAGCCTTAATAAAAAATGAGACCACAAAACGAACACAAAACATCTTCACTGAACCCAATATCCAGTAGCAATAAGCCTGGAAGTTGGACAGTTGAGTCAACACATCTCTTCATACTTGAAAGTTATGGTTATCCACCACACATACTGTACACCATGCACACAGGAGCAGAGCACACAGATCTGACTTGGTAGGTTGTCTACGAGGATGATGCTTTGAGGCATAGCTCAGCTGTGGAGGATTGGAAGGTATCTGCTTGGGAGGTGAATGTGACCCAAACAAGATAAATGTAGACGTCTGTGAGTGGAGCTCAGGTGAATAGTTGAATTAAACTTTTTGGTGGTCCTGAGTGATTAGTTTTGATTAAGTGGTCCTGGGTAGCAGCACTTCATATATCATATGGCTTCTGGGTAATTTGTGAGGGACGTGTTCCATAGGAACAAAAAGTTGGACTTTTCCATGTTTGTCTCTAGAACTACTTAAAAAAAAAAAAAAAAAAAAAAACATTTATTGTATATATGGAGTATATACAGTAATCAATTTGATAATCCTTTAGAAAATGGAGCAATCAGGTCGGCTGTGAGTTTTCGGGATGACTTTTAACAGTCATGACTTTTTTAATGTTCTGCATTGATTGTGTACTGACTATTGCAGTCCTTCAGTGACTCCCTATAAGAAATTACTTCTGTTTCATAGATGGCTTCTGTTTTAACTACTGGCATTTTGAGAAATTAAACAAAAATGAATACTTGGAACGAGAACTGGTATAGTGTGAAGACTTGAAGTGGTTTTAAGTTAGGATTCAGTTGCACTGACAGGGTTTGGCCACAGGAGGTCATATCATGATCAGTTATTGTCGCTAGTGTTCTTGTTTGTTTGTTTGTTTTTGTTTGTTTTTCTCTAACTTGAATGTAGTATGTCTGTTGGAGGACTAGAAAATTCAATACATGACCGATATTTACAGGGTTCTCTGGTATCCCGAGAAGCAAGTGACAAAGAGAAGGTAAGAGTGATCAATGGCATTTTGTACCTTCAATATGAAAACAAACAACAAAATGCTCACAGAGAACTGTTGGTGTGTTGCTAAGCCATGAAGGTTTATTTATATGTATTATTTGTTTAAGGTGAAAGAGTTGCCAACTTACAAAGATGTAGACTTCAGAAACAACATGCAGAAGGTCTACGTAACTGAAGAAGAAAAAGAAAAAATCATGGAGAAACTAAACAGAGATGTAGAGGTGAAACAACATTTGACATTACTCACATTTCCAAACACAGACATTCACAATGCACTGCCAAAATGTATGTATTGAATGTGTATGTGTATGTTATTGATCAGCTGGTTATTTGTTATCCTGATGCCTGAAAGGTTTTGACATTTGTTTCACTTTGTGCAAAGAGCCTGAAACTTCCATCCATTGGCATATGCTTTTTTCCTGGTGGACAAATATATTTCGGTTCAATCATTACTGTGTGGTTGTGGCATATTGCGCACAGGCATGTACCGTTCCTGGAGGTACCAGTGTTATATACAGTACATACCTGGAGAGTGTGACTATGTTGCACCCACCCCATACAATTGAATGCCCGAGGCTACTGTATGCTAGGAAATCATGCAAATTATTATATTATATCGAACATTGGGGCTCATATCCAGGAACCAAGAAGCTTTGCCCATGCGCTCCAAAGTTCCAAAGCTGGACATGACGAATGGTCCCACCACATTGATTTCCTTTACAATGAGAGTAGTTCTTCTGTCCAGAGGGTGGCAATAATGCACCTAGTTTGCTTGCCACACAACAAGACGAAGAGAAAGTCGGTGGAGGACGCTCCGGGAGTCCTAGAGTAGGCTTCTCACAGGCTCCTGAAGAAATAAACACTGAGTAATGTTTGGCTGTAGCCACCAACCAAAATGTCCGCGCATGGGAACTTGTGCCCATCACAGACTTTCGAGCACGGAGCTGTGGGTTCCAAATTCCAAATTCTCCATACAGCGCCATACTTGAAAATAACTTGTGCTAACATTCCTCAGCTAATCTGCGCGCTCTTGACTCCCTGGTACCGCTTGAGTTTGCCATCGCTCTTAGCCCGCCCACTGTTTTCTGGTACTATCACTTTACTATCACTTCCCCTCGATTTTGGCCCTAACACTCGGTTTGCGCGTTCACGTGTAAGTGTAGGGTG
Source organism: Sardinella longiceps (assembly GCA_027497455.2). Classification (NCBI taxonomy): domain Eukaryota; kingdom Metazoa; phylum Chordata; class Actinopteri; order Clupeiformes; family Clupeidae; genus Sardinella; species Sardinella longiceps. Next base: position 3,999,186 of record JAODXP020000018.1, read on the forward strand.
TCCCAATACTTTCAGGACAGAGGGATGGTGGCTTTCAGCCCTTCAAATCGCCCCTTCAAACGGAGGGAGGTCGGGTGCAGACTTCGAACGAAGTGAAGTTGAAGTGAAGATGAAATTACTCGAACTTGCGAACTCAATCAGCTAAACAAAAAGATTGAGTGTCGGTACCCGATCTGTGTCCTAATGCACAAGCTGTGTCCCGTTCTCTCAGCTCTGGATAAGAACTTCAAAAATATAGCTACTATTGCAATTAAGCATGTATATATATTTTTTTAATGTTGGGATATCTTAGTTTGATGTACATTCAGTTGAATTCCACACAGGTGTGTCAAAACATGACTATTAAAAAGATCGATATTTTTCAAAGTGCGCAAATCTTTCAACAGAATTACCAGATCCACTCATGTGGGTGATTTTCTCAATGATAATTTGTGGATGACGCCTTTTGAACAGTTTATGCCGGTTTAGAGCCTTATATCCGTTCAGACGCGTAAAACAGGTGAAGACGTTTTTGGGCGAAGTGTTGTCCCATTTATTAGCAGAAGATCTGCACTTCTCAATACACAATCGAGGGGTGTCTCATCTTGGCGGGAACTCGAAAACGAGTGCTAGTGTTAGGGAAGAGAAATGGGACTGGGCCTTAAGCCTAAAGATTGTTCCCTGACATAGTGGTGGAGATAAATGAGAAATTGATGTTTGGCTAGCCGCGCCCCCGCACGCAAACAAACCAATAGCATTTAACTGCTGTTGTGGTTTTCTTTGCTTTCTTAGCAATTTAAGATGCATAAAGGCATTGTCTAATACACATACCCAAATCACATAATATCAATCATAAAATGCCTTGCAGTGATCTTATTTAAGCTAGCCCCATAGCAGGCTAGTTTACAAAATTAAACCTAGCTACCTATCTTACCTAATTAGCCTACCAAGCAATGTTGATGGCATTGGCAGATACAGTTACAGTTATTGTTGTCTATGTAGTGTTGTATTTTGCCCGTTATGTTAACTGATGTTGACTCAAAAAATTGCCATGAGGCTCATTGAGCCATTGTAAACCGTTGAAAACATGCAATTGACTTGAATACCTTGTCTGAGTCAGTTACAGTAACAAAGGAGGGTGGGGATTGGTGATTGAGCCAAAGGTCAATTGAGTGGAAGCACCTGGCAGCACTAGCCTGACTAATACTATGAGCTCTCTGTGATCTCACGGAATACATTCATTGATCTGGACTTGGATTATATCTGAGTGATCATCACGATGCACGATGTCTAAATTACAAGCACCAATTAAAAAATCTACCGTCAGGTATTGTCCCTAGACTTTACTGGCAGGCTTTTGTATACCAGAAAAACACATTATCTTAAACATATTGGCAGTAAATGAAGACGTCAGATGCAAACCGCTGAATTAGAAGTATTCATATCATAATGATAAACTCAATCTTAATATCTAACTCCAATTGGATTGGCTTGTTTTTTGTTTTGTTTTTTCTTTACTTGATAGTAGCATTCATATTTCAGTTTGGTAGAGATGAATTATTATAAAAACAACTTAATTTTTGCATGTTTAGCATTTGAAAAATTTTCACTAACTTGGTGGTAATTCTGTTGCAGTTGCAAGCAAGCCTACTTGAATGTGGCCAAATACTAGCTTTAAAATGTTTTGTTATTTATTCCTTTTGTAGTAAGTATTATTTGTCCTATTATTTACACCGGTTTCAATGAAACGACCGTCTTTTTGACATATGTACTGAATGTGTCATGAGGTTGAACTGAGTCTTAAAACCCATAACCTGTGTGTGTGGTATTTACCAGGATGATGTCAAAAGTCTTTTAAAACTAGCTGTTTAACCCTATGTGTTCCAGTTCCTGGTGAGGCTGAAGATCATGGACTATAGTCTGCTCCTAGGCATCCATGACATCGCTCGGGCTGAGCGGGACGAGGAAGAGACTGAGGAGCCGGGCTGTGAGGACGAGGCGGACCCCGACAACGGCCTGGCACCCGCACCGCTGGTTGGCTCTTACGGAACCTCGCCTGAGGGCATTGCGGGCTACATGAACTCCTTTAAGCCCCTCGGCCCAGGTGAATTCGATCCCTACGTGGACGTGTATGCTGTCAAAAGCGCGCCAGGTGAGTGTGTGGAGTGGACTACATTGTCTTTCTGTTGTGCATCTAATCAATGTTAAATTGAGGAAAGGAGTGGGAAGTCCTAGATAGATAGAAATGGTTTTACATTTTTGTGCACGAAGCTTCTATCTATTTGGGACTTCCCAATTTGTGGGTTTCCCCACATTATCTATTTCAAATAAAGTAAATTTAGATAGTATTACCCATTTTCAGGAAGAGGGATAAATCCAATGCATTTCAATGATAGAATGTTAAGTTTACTACCATAGAATGTCAAAATGTTCAGGTGCGAAATTCCCCCCCCAGCCTTTCAGTGTCAAGGTCAGCTAGATGTTTTGGGGGTTTTCCCACTTTTTTTTTCACGTGCCACTGACGGTCTTATTTAATATATTCATGCACTTACAACTTCTGTCTGAACCAAGCTGGGAGGTGGAATGTCAAAATAGACAAGTTCTAGAATCGGAAGGCTGAGACCAAAACGATTCTTAAAAATATTAATATCTGAACATTTCTTACAAATCTACTCATGTTTTTAGGAGCCCCGCAGAAGGAAGTGTACTTCATGGGATTAATTGATGTGTTGACTCAGTATGACACCAAGAAGAAAGCTGCACACGCAGCAAAGACCGTAAAGCATGGGGTGAGTTGTTTATTCATGAAGGGAGAAAAAAAAGGTCATTTGCCTGGAGTTGCCTTGCAGTTTTTTTTTTTTTTTTTTTTTTATGTAAACCGTTTTTTGTTTCACAGATTTCACATGAGCGTATCCTCCTTTTTTTTTGCAGGCTGGGGCTGAAATATCTACTGTTCATCCAGAGCAGTATGCGAAGAGATTCCGTGACTTCATTGCCAACATTTTTGCATAGTACCATTGTTCAGCTGGATGTACAGGGTTTACTTTACCTGAGTAAGATAATTTAAATAGTGATTTAAAAAAATAAGGTCATTTCTACATATCCATGCAATATACTGTACATGCCAATATGTCAGTGCCTGTCATAAGTGCAGAGTAAGAAGGTGATTTGTGTGGATCATATCTGCATAATGCACACGGGCAGAGAGGAAATGTTTGGTAATCGGGGCCTTAAGTGACCTACGATCAGCCTCATATCAAAGCTTTAGTAGTCTTCCCATACAGTTAATGGGATGAGCACTTAGAGACTGCAGTCGTGTAAATCTAGTGTAAATCAAATAAGTAATAATAAGGGGCACTGCAGAGTCAACCGGAGGGCTTGCAGTGTAATCTACACCTGCACTAGACCAGTAGTAAAATCTAGCTGTGAGACATGGGTGGGTGGGGGGCATATCAGGTCTAGAGAATGGGAAATACAGCCTCTAGATGACTTTTATGGTTTCTGTGAGGTGTTTTTTCCCGTCAGTATTCAACCGCTGCTGATAATATAGAGCTCTCCAGGGCTGCGCAGACTCAAACCAAACAACATCTCACAAAATAGTCATCATAGATCCTTTCAGATTTGTCTTCCTAAAGTGCTGTTAAGGATGTAAGGTGCAAATAGCCGATGCATTGGGCTACTTTCAAGGAATCATGTGTAGCTTGACCAATTATGGCATATAATATGCCTTATTTACAATATGCAATTTATTTATGTTGTTACCATGTTTGGACCAAACTTTTATTTTCCATACGTGTTTCTGCATCATTTTAACTGCCACTTTTTTAAAAGTATCTGATTTCTTTGAAAGTCAATAGTGCCAATCTCAGGTCTATGACCACCAGGTCTAAGACAAGTGATGCTTCACAGGTTTCATTTTGATAGCCCCTCCCCTGCCCTTGCGGTATTTGTCAGTAGTCACTGTGTGCCAGCCTTGGCCAATCAAAGTGATTTCTGAATTTTTCACCTCAAGACTGTTGAAGACTTTAGCTGGTATTCTCACAGGTGCTTAAGTCCAAAAAGTGCCTACTGTAGCTCCATGTGTCTCAGCCTGCACTAAGCACTTTTTTGGACTTAAGCAACATGGCGAATACTGCCCTTAATGAATTGACAGGAACACCCGTAGTGCTTAAGTTAGAGTATATTTCAGAGCACAGTGCTGGACGTAGACGTATTCTCACAGTGACTTTAAAAGAAAAATCTGCTAGGATTGAGCCGAACTTCAGAAACATGGCTAATCCAGTGATATGGTAGCCATTTTTAGTTTTTTTGTCTTTTTTTATCACTTTAATAGTGATTGCATCACTTAGTGTTATTTATTGGAACCAAAATCTTTTTCTACATCACTCTTTCATGTCATCCATCATGGCATACGAGTTTTGTTGTAATGAAGTTGTTAGTCCCTGTTTATGAGTTTCTTTTTTTTTATAAATGAAGTCATGAGACATGACACACTTTAAAGGGATGTGATGGGTTGATTGTTTGAAGGTGTTTATATTATGTTAAAATCTTGGAGGAAAAAAAAAGACACTCAAAAGATATGTGCAATCAGATATTGAAAAATAAGAGCTGTAAGTTGTTCTGGTAGATGTATATCATGGAAGATACTGAAAAGTAAACTTGCCCGCTTCCCTAATACTGTAAGGCAGATGTATGATGCTGCGACTCCTCTCATAATGAAGCTGAAGCAGTTTACTTACATCCTATGGAACCTGTTGCTAATGTTAAGTAAATAAAAACATATTTCAGTATTTCTACGTCACCTTTGTGTCTTGTTATTAGCAAATGGTCAGGCTTATTGTTTCACATGGTATTTATCAACTCAATATAATGACCAGGACCTTGCGTGAGGGTTGAGAGTTGACTTGTCATCATACAATCATACAATTACTGTGGTCATGGTGACATTAAAAATGTGTTAAGGTTACTTAAGTGCTAAGGTTAGTAAGTGTTGCTGTACTTCAAGAGTGCTTTGAGCGCACATAGGGGCTGAGCAGGACTCGTTCCCTCTTACCAGAAGCCATAATTCTGCTGACGGCCTGCTTCCTGTTGCTCTTGCAAAAAGGGGTGACTTCTCTTAACTAAGGGAAACGCGCAGGATGGGGAGAGACAAAGAAAAAGAGGATACAAGAAGAACCTCAGACCTCCGTAAGCTCTGAATTTGCTGACGACGAGCAGACCAATTGTAAGGGGCTGGAACATGGCGTCCTGGCCTGACCACTTCACATTTATCTGCAGTCAATTTGAAATGTGGCCAAATACAAATGATGTGTCTATGCAGAGGTAGCAGAGATAGTTTTAAAAAAAAATTCTGTCTTGCTGGAGAGATAGCAAATCTGGAAGACACACCAGGACACTGTTGAAGGCCAACCACACTTAAAAAAAAGGGCTTTTATCCAAAGTTTACAAATTGAATTTTATTGACAAAGGTTTGCTAGTTAAATATTAGGGAACATTATGGAGGAGTTCAGATAGTAACACAAAATTCTAAAAGCTATTTTTTTTTTCTTTAATTTGTTATTTTAACCATAATTTATGTAGGCTACATTTAACTTACCCTTTTGCATAGGAAATGGGCTATGTAATACATTTTGCCTTGCCTTGCAAATTTTATACCGAACCATACAAAGAACACACAAGTATTTTGCAAAGTGTGCACCTCACGGTGGCCTTTATGAAGCACTCCCTAGGCTTAGGAGGTGCCAGTTAATTCCTAATTGTTTCATGGAAATCAGCGAATCAGCCAAGGGCAGCCATTATAACCTGGACACTACAGTGAACAAATCAAACTGGACAGGAGTTTAGGTTAAGAGGTTGCCTTCCTCCCTAGTCCACATGGTCGTCAGGCTTCCTAACTCCCCCCGCCGGGCCTGCCATTCACATTGGCACTATGACTTTGGGGTATTTCCTGCTATTGTCCTACATGTGGGGGGCTGTTTTTTTAGCATATCAGTCTCAGACCACCTATATGTTTTTCCTAGGATTAGGGACTCTTGAAAAGATGCAAGTGGTGACATGTTCCAACATAGTTAGAGGGGTGAGCCAAGAATTTTACTTTACAGTGTTAATAATGAATACGTACTGTATAGTTGATGTTATGGACTGGTCAATATATTCCTGATTTTAGTTTTACTGTACTTGGCTCCTGCGCCCACCACTTGCAAAGGTTCACCATGTTTTACCGTAAATAAACAGTCAAGTAATTGACTTTAAAAAAAGTAAGGACATTTGTGTTTAGTAGATGATTTCTTTGATGAGACTTTGCTTTTTTGCCACAAGTCTTTTACCCTTGTAAAGCCTCTTTAGTGACTTATTAAATCGTCCCCCAAGAAAAATGCATTTGTGGGATGCGAAGCAGAGCTGAGTATACAATCAAGGACCAAACTCAATCCTCCAAGATAACAATGCTTGCCCTGACAGTTTGTTGGTTGTTCTTCCATGATCTACTATCATTGGATGCAATCACAATGTAGAGCGATATTAAGATGAGATGTGGAAACCAGTGGCAATCCCATATCTCCACAATCATGGACCAATATCTTATCATCCAAGATCACAATACTCGCCCCTACAGAGCAGGGTTACTGTAACCTCACTCACGTCAGATGATCCGTTATCCTGCAAGCAGCAGCATCTGACGTGAGTGAGGTTAGGGTTTGTCAGAGACAACTTCCAGGATCTGGGAGTGGAGAGGATGGATTGGCGTGCCAGCAGTCCTGACCTCAGCCCCATTGGTCACTTATGGGATCAAGCCGTGGCGTGCTGATCGTGTGACCAACACAACCATGTTGGTTGACTTGCGACAAATGCTGGCTCAAGAATGGGATGCCATCCCACAGCAGTTTCGGACTAGGCTGATCATCATCAGGGCAGTTTCAAGGTACGTAGGAGGCCCCAAGCAAACAGGACTTTGGGGGCCCTTCAACTCCCATAAATACCTTCATGAATCACATTGTTATAATCTTAAAGCATCTTCAATATAATTATTTGTATTGTACAGTTGTCTAACTCCTAAAGTCATTTTTTGTTGAAAAACATCACCAACTAAACTACTAAAATGATTAAACAGTCAATCTGGGGGACCCCTTTCAGCCTGGGGCCCCAGGCAATTGCCTGGTTTGCCTGTCCTCTTGCAACGGCCTTGATCATCATGAGGATGAGGTGCCAGGATGTTATAGCTGTAGTTCTACACAGTAATGAGGCTCCTGTTTATTAAATGAATACATTGTTAAATTGCCAATGTCTTTGTTTCTTTAAACTTCTATCCTCCAAAGCTTGTCATTGGCAGAGAAGATTTGGCATAGGCTATTTTTCATGGGCACTACCTCCACACCCAGCTCTGATGATCATCTCACAAATGCTTGTTCCTTACAAATGGGGCACCATTAAAATGGTTAACTCAACAGGGTTTCTAATTTACAAGATTTATTGCCAGGGATTATTGGTACAATATAAAAAAGGCAATCTACCAAACACAATTACCAAACACATTTTTGAGCTGCAATTGTTCTTAGAAAGAGAAATCCAGTAACATCTCACCTGTCTTCTGCTGTGGAATCCTCACCAACATTCTTCTGTATCTCTCCCTCTTTCCTGTGGAGAACCATCAGAGGATGTCCTGCACAGGAAGGGGGAGGGGACACTTAAATACTTTGGTGCCATTAGCTGCTGCCCCATTTACTACAGACTCCTCTGGACACTACACTTTCCCCTCTGCACCGGGTCTCCCAGGAGAACTTTACGTTTTTCAGGAGGAGAGAGAGGTCCCTCCTTTGCTCACCTTGTCAGATCTGCACAGGTGCCTCATCATAGCCAGGTAAGGAGACTCTGTACGAGCCGCTTCACTGGAGCCTCTAACATCTTCCTGCGAACCATGGGCTGAACGCCAAGCAATGTTCCTCTCTGCTGGTGGTAATTGTCCTCATCTGTTGAGGTCTTGATGGTGTTTCTCCATTAGTAAAGCTTATAGGTTGAAGGAAAAAAGTTCCAGGCTGTTCAGAAACGTGTAATCCCTGAGCAGTCTTAGCAAATGACCCAAGAACTTTTGCAATGCGGTGTGGATGTGAATACTTAGAACATTGTTACTGCTGTCCAAGGAAGGATTTAGGTTTTTAAACTCACTTATGTAGGCTCCCCAAGAATGTTAAGGTGAACTCCTTTCAGCAAAACCTCATGGAAACTTTGCAATCCCACAGTGATGTAAATAATATCAGTTACAGTTTTAAAATTAATATGTACTGTATATACAGTATATCCACACAGAGAGGCAACAAAGCTATACACTGAAAGTCTTAAAATCTCATAATATACAAACACATTACTTTGATTACATGCATCATTTCATACCAGATATACAGCGTAACAGACACAGCACCATTGTAACAAAAGCAAGCCTTTGATAGATTGGAATTTGAGGCATTGATCACTTCACTACACTATTACCACCCTCAGTGCTTATCTAATAATGCCTACTTCTTAACATATGCAGTGACTAAGTTGACAGTTGACAGGCAGTCATTGCTTATCATGTACTTGTCCAGAAAAGGCTTCCTGGTTCAGATTGTCAAGGGTGACCAATTTTGAACTTGACGTCAGATAATAGTTTGATTGCAGTAAACATGGGAAATGATTGGAGTAAACATAGGAAATGATACAGCAGGTTACATTCTAACAAACTTTCTTTAACAGAACATGGAGGACTCCTTACTGGATTTCCACAACTCCACATTTGACTTCAACAGTACACCATGGTTCATCCATGACTGCACCATCAAGCTGGACCAAGACTACAGACGCATTGCACTCTTCCTTATGTCCTTGTTGACTTTCATGGTAGGCCTGGTGGAGAATGGCCTAGTGCTGTGGGTGAACTGGCGACGGCGTCATACATCTAGCGGCGTGCTCTTCTGCATCCTCAACGTCAGCCTGTCCGACATGATGATGGTGCTGACCTCGCCCTTCTTCATGCTGGAGTTCACCATGGACAAGGTGTGGATTTGGGGTCGCTTCCTCTGCCGGGTCACCCATCTGATCTTCCTCCTCAACTTCTACAGCAGCTCCTTCTTCCTGGCCCTCATGACCTTGGAACGCTACCTGAGCTTGGCCCGGCCTTCGTCCCAGCCCTTCTTCCCAACAGACCGCCGGCGTCGCTGGCTGCTGTGTGGTGGAGTGTGGCTGCTCTCGCTGGTGCTGTCCCTCCTAGAAAATGTGCACGTTGATCTGCTGGAATGGGAGGAACCTGGGTGCTACCTGATGCCTGAATACAACTACACCCAATGGTTTGTGGGTTTCACCCTCATCGAGCTCATCTTTCAGTTATTTGGCCCTGGTGCGGTCATCATCACCTGCAATGTGCTGATAGCCCGGGCGGTGCGCTCGGCTCCAGACGTGCAGGGCAAGCGAGAGGTGTGGCTGGTGCACGTCTACTCGCTGGTGTTTGTGCTGACTTGGCTGCCCTACCACTTTGTGTTCTTCCTGCTGATGGTGGACGACCTGGATCCATACCTCTTCTCCTGCAACACGGTCGAGGTGCTCTACTTCTCCTACGACATTGTCCAGGCCTTGTCTCTCTTTCACTGTGTGGCCAACCCCATCTTGTACAACTTTCTAAGCAAGAGCTTCCGCACCAACCTCATCAACGCAATAGTGGAGCACTTACCCCCACCAGAGACCAATGCCAATGCCAATGCTGTTGATGCCCCTGCTGGGACAAAGGCAGGGAATCAGCGCAAGATCAGTGACGCCAGCACCAGCCAGTCGGATGTGGGTTCCTAGGAACATGAAATCGAGCTGAGAATGAGCACTAAGACTACTGTGAGTTGCTGAGAAGTGGGACATGGTTGTTTTAAGATCCCGTCACGACCTGCTCGGGTAAGCAAATAGCGTAGAGACCAAAGCGAAGAGGGAAAAGAGGCATTTCCTTTCAGTCCCTATCAAATGTCAAGTCCCACAGGAACTGAAAGCTGGGGAGGTGTTCGTTTACTACACTGAGTTTTATTTTCCTGCGTGAATGAGAAACACAAAGATTGACTGAAAAGAAATGCTATTGAAATGTTTCGATTCCTATACTGAAATCTTCTCCTTTGCACTGCATCCATTCATAGTGCCAGCCTCTCAGAAGTCAATGAGTAAAGTTATGCGTATTACTTGTACTGCTGTTGAAGAGTGCCCACCAAAATCTAGGAATACAAATGAACAAAACACTGTAAATGTAATGTTCTGTTGTCTCAGTGTTTTCATGTGGACTTTTGAGCAGAACAGTGTAATTAGAGTTTAATGACCCTTTAGAATGGTAGACTACATTCCACAGTGTATTACTGCAGCCAATTACATGACAAGATTATGCAACACAACTTCATATCTCTCAGACAACAGGGTAGACACAGTTTTGCCATCTCAGTGCTAATTTACGGATGAAACAAGACGGTCAGTCTTTTATTGTAATATATGTTCTTAACCTTCACTATATAAGCAGTCTAAATGATATGCACACAGAGGCATGTCACAAGCACATCACACAAACATTTTGAATGGCACTTCCTGCCTTGCAAATTATGCAAATTGGAGCATAATATTTTGTAGGCTTGCTGTAAAGATTTTGTGTATAAGCTTTGTACAGGTAGGTCTCAAATAAAAAAAACCCTGAATATTTTCAAAAAGTGTTATTGATGATGGCTGCCTTACAGCCAATGAAAGCATAAGATTATATCTCAAAGTAAATGAGTACATTGTAAATAGAATATCACGTCAAACAAAAGACAATGATTTTTGTGATTGTGATTTGATGATTAATGTAAAAGTAGACCCAACCAAGTATTTGGAGCACATAAGTGAACATAGAAGATCTGGTAATAATAGGAATAAAAGGAAAAGGAATAAAAAATCCTTGATTAACGATATTTAATTTTTTGAGACCTACCTGTAATAAGGAAAACTGAAAGCTGAGCCATTCTTATATGAAGTCTTGTGTAAAGAGGTCTTTGTTTGTATATTTGTTTCACTTTTGATTCATTTTAACAAAATATAAAAGCATTCAATTAAAAGTATAAAAGATAAACTCTATTGTTTTTGACTTGCAAGGAACTATTTAATTTATCACCATAGTTTTATTATGACATATTCTTTCAGTATTTTTTATTTCACTTGGAAAGACAAAATTAGAATGTTTTCAAAGGCATTCTGTGTTGTTAATGATAATATTTGTTTTTATCAAAACAAAACTGTATAAATAAAATAAATAAAAGTATGACTGAACAGAACACAATATGAGGCCCAATGAAAATAAAGGCTGTGAAGGAATTATGAACATAATCCATATTTAAAGAGTGTGCATTATCTGTTGGAGGGTTCACCTGATGACAGACAAATGATCTAAACATAATTATGATCTAAAATGACATGGCATATAAAGCTTAATAAAATGTAGGTATTTTATACATGAGGATGTTTTCTTTACACAAAGACAAATGACACAGAACCTGTACTAGAACTTTTGTTTCCTATTAGAGCTTTGTACCAGCATTGGTTCTGTTCATATACATGTACATGTATTCCCATTTTGGCAGTACCACTGATATGTCTTCTGGAAGAGGACTTCTTGTTATTCAAGATAATTAAGGTTTAGCTGGAGAAGTGATTAGGCATTTTCAAACCTGAGGTCTATTTTTGGGCGACACAAAACATCAATTGTGCAGTTCTGAGAAAGATTGCAAAATGCATTCACAATGAGACACCCATAAGGGCAATGCTGTGGTGCCAAAGGACATTATCCCTTACAGCCACTGAAAATATAAATAAAGGTCAATGCCAACATGGACAGGGTCCCTGACAACAAACTGAAGTAATTTACTAATGTAAGTGTAAAGGAAAGAGAATAAACCAAGCTGGTTCTGGTGCTTGCTGTTAACCAATGTGTTTGGCAATCAACTCAAACTAATCTCCTTCTTATAAGATGGCAGTGACCTTTCTTTAGAGGTTACTAAGGTTTAAATACTTCAGTTTATCTGTTGGAAATGTCTCTACAAAAATAAAATATATATTTTCAGCCAATTCACTTATAATGTAGTGAAAGTACTCCCAAGATCCAATACCACTATTTTGTTACATATGATTTTACTGGTCTCATTCACACTTAACAGTACAGATTGATGTTTTGGCCTGGTAAAAATACCATCTTGCTTTGATCTAGTAAAAAATACACCTTAGGTTGAAAAATACTTCACTTTAACCAAGAACTGCAACAAACAGATGTGTTACATACAGACACAAAATATTACACATTGAGTTATATGCTTATACCTACGTGACAACAGCTCTAATATAAAAATAACACAATCAAGTATTGAAAGAGGAATTATTTTAGTAAAGACACTTACGAGTTACAAGTAAAAACACCTCACCTGGTCAGTGTGCAGTACGAGGCTTTTTGTATTGCTCAGAACTGCAATAGCTTAAAGGTGAAATTTGTGGTTTTATGATGTCAAAAACAAAAACAAAACCTTTCCAGACCAACACAATAACAGTATCTGAAAGACAAGACACTGTTTGGCAATATATTTGCACATTCTATGGGCCTAAAGCTTGATTTTGTCTAAATATTTTTGTTTGCACAGTATAATTTCAGATAACTACAAATAGCTGCACGGATATCTTTTAAAACTGTGGGACACTGTTTTTTAACCATGCCTTCAGAATGATGACATTTGTGTAAGTCTCAAAGCATTTTTGAAATCTGACAAAAAACAACATATTGCACCTTCAATGTTACTTTAAAAAAAATAATTAAAAATTGCTTCTAACACGGCATTAGCCTGAGAGAGCAGGTCAAATCTACAAATCTGAGGTGATTACCATTTAGTTGACAGTACTCTCGACATTTCCACCCACACGTCAAGTCGCCATGATTCCATCCTATTTCAAAAGGTAACAGTTTCACGTCAACACACTCAAACATATACAGCAGTCAACACCACAAAGACATTTCTTGGAGTAATGACCATTACACAAAAGTAATGGACAGCATTGGAAAAACTGCTACACATCGCATAAAGGCTGCATTTTCTTTTTTGTTAAACAAAAAAAATCTACTACACCATCCCAGATTTTATATAGAAAAGCACATTGGTTATACCAACAGCCAGACGAATACATTCTATGTCCACAGAGCTATGGTCCCCTGGTGAAGACAAAAGTTTAGGGTCTAGGAAACACTGGAGAGAAGGCAGTGGGGGTTACGATATTGCCAACTCAGGGGACGTCCAGGTTGGAGAGTGGCTCTTTGGAGTGGTCGTTATACATAAAGGTCTGCTCAATGTTGAAGTCGGGTGGCAGGTGGTCCTTGTGCAACTCCATATGTGAGGAGACGAGCTTGAGTGTGGAGAAGTAGAGGCCGCAGACAGTGCAGCGGTACATGAGCGCGCCCGAGTGCGTCTTGAGGTGGCAGATCATGGTGGAGCGGCCGCGGAAGTAGCGGAGGCAAACCTTACACTGGTAAGGCTTCTCCCCCGTGTGAATTCGGAGGTGGTACGTGAACTCGCCCGAGTGTGCGAAACGCTTCCCGCAGTAGCGGCAGCGGTACCACTTCTGTTTCACCGCTCCGCCCATTGGACCACCCGAGCCATCGTTGCTGTTAGGGAGCAGCCCGCCAGGGAAGGATGCAAAGCATCCCTGGAGCACTTTGTCCTGAAGACCCAAGCCCATGCCGAAGCCCAAGTTGAGCTTGCCCAGACCGCTGCCTCCGCTACCATCCATTGGCGAGGAAGACGAACAGGATGAAGAGAAGTCCAGCCCCATGTCGCGTTTGCGCTTCCTCTCACCAGTCCAGCCCTGACCTCCCAGCTCTCCGCCGTGGGCACTCAGGTGGCTGTGGAAGGCGGCGGCCGAGCTGAAGGTCTGTGGGCACAGGAAGCAGCGGTAGTCCTCCTCTAGGCCGTTGGTGCCGTCTGACCCTTCTCCTCTGGTCATCGCTGAGGCCTCGGCGTGCAGCACCATGTGTCTGTCCAACAGGGGGCGCTCCAGGAAGCCGCAGGCACACAGCGGGCAGGAGAAGACGGCCAGGGAGAGGTGCGTGAGAGTGTGCCACAGGAGGGCACAGAGGGAGGGCTGAGTCAGCTGGCACACGGCACAGCGAAGAGACTGGACGCAAACATGAGTCAGCAGGTGCTCTCGCACAGCCTGGGGGACGGACAAGACACAGAAAAAAGGACAAGACCTCAGGGGAATGCAGTGTACACACTATTTGGGAAATACATTCACAGATAAACAAGTCAGATAATATAAAACTACAGAGAGGACATAACTGTTTAGGCAGCATTTGGGTCAAATCTAGTTGGAGAAAGCAGAGTGACAAGAGCACCATCTAGTGACAATAAATGAGACATTTTTAGGTAGATCATGATGTAAAACGGGTGTCAAACTCATTTTTGTCAAGGGCCACATGAGCAATGGGAATTTCCTCAGAGGGCCGACCTGCCAAATTTACATGCGTGACCACAAACATGGGTGAAAACAATTGCATATTTCCTCATGTTTCTGACCATCACTAACACAGTCCCAATGCACTTAATTTTGTATCCCTTTCCTGTTGGTAAGCAGGTCTAAGATGCAACTCACTGGGAGTTGCAAGGATTGTGTTGCAGAAAGTGCATTGCTACAACTGTTTTTAAACAGGTAATATACACCTAAAATAATTCTCATACTTTTTAGGCGGGCCGCATGAAATGAAGGGTCGCATCCGGCTCCCGGGCCTTATGTTTGACACCACTGATGTAAAAGGATTCCCATCACTCACAGAATAAAGTTGTATGATATATTTAAAAAAAAAAAACCCACACACATTTTTACAGTTACTGTAGTTGTTGCCATCTACAATGCAGATTTTGCACATCATTAGTTTGGGACTTCTTCTGTTCCCTTTCAGGTTTCTTTTTGAGTGTTTCTACTGCCTAAGATGCAAGCAGTAATGCTCAGGCCACTCACCTTGAAGTCTTTGGTAAAAGGTTTGGTGCATACTGCACATTGTACTTCTCCCCCTTGGCTCTGGGCAACACTGTTGAGCTGGTCAGCTGACGGAAGGCTGTAACAGGCTGCTGACTGCCGGCGGTGGCGCACCAACTTGGCTTGACTGCAGAACTGCAGCTGGCACATGTCACAGGAGAATAAGAGGATCCCCACGTGCGAGAGAGCATGGGTGACGCTGGCGCCATGCTCGGGGAAGGCAGCTCCGCATACCCGACACTCGCCGGTCTCAGTCAGGTGAGTCTCTGCGTGTGCCCGGATGGCAGTGGTGTCAGCAGGAAGCGCTTGGCCACAGGCTTTACACATTGCCGACGCCGTCCCCATGCCCACCTCTCTGCTTGGATCAGCATCTCCACTGCTGCCGTTCTCGATAAACACCAGATCCTCTTCGTCCTCCTCCTCTTCCTCCAGATAACGCTCCTCTTCGTCGCTCAGCTCGATGATTTCTTCAGCCAGCCCCCTCCACTGCTCAGCCCCATCTGACTGCTCCCCACCCGGTA
Source organism: Sardinella longiceps (assembly GCA_027497455.2). Classification (NCBI taxonomy): domain Eukaryota; kingdom Metazoa; phylum Chordata; class Actinopteri; order Clupeiformes; family Clupeidae; genus Sardinella; species Sardinella longiceps. The sequence continues at coordinate 4,014,719 of JAODXP020000018.1, forward strand.
CTGAACCCCTGCTCTGCTCTGCGTCTTCCCCTTCAAAGATGGTGGCCACCCCTTCATCTCCCTCCACCGGGCCCATCTGAAGGCCGTCCAGAGGCTCTGCACAGGAGGAGGACGGAGCACAGGTCTCATTACCAAGCTGAGCCGAGGAATCTGGGAAAGAGCAGGCCTCTGAAGCTCTGCCCAGTGCCACACTAGTTCCTGGCGCTGCCGTTTTAGTGGTCCCACTGACCACTGCTTGCGTGTTCTCCATCTCCCCCTTGCCTTTCTCTATCCTTTCTTCCATGCATCCTCTCGCCACCTCTTCTTCCTCCACTTCCATCTTGAGCTGCAGGGGGAGAGCTGGGGGACACACCGGGGTGGTCACCGAATGCGAGCGCTGTGTGTCTGAGGATAGCTTGTTGTCCGATGGCTGGTTGTACTCGATGTGTGACCGTGTATCCTCAGCCTTGGGAGACAGGGAAAGCGAGAGGGACACGGCGTGAGGTTGGCCCAACCTGGAGGCTCTGGCATGAGAGAACGGCGACGGGATGGCCGGAGTCGGGGCGGCAGAGGAGGATAGCGAAGAGCAGGACGTGGCTGAGGAGGAACACACAGAGGCAACCAGGGGCCCAGCTGATGCCACCTCAGCATCCAAATCCCGGTCATTGCCACACTGGCCCGTAGAGGAGCCCTGCAGGTCGGGGAAGGTGGCATGGCATGCTTGCATCAGCTCCCTCACACCCAGCCTCTCAGCGAGCTCATACAACACCCTGACATCGATGAGGTCAGTGAAGATCTCTCCTGTGTAGATAAAAGTCAGCACCTTCTCAAAGTTGGCTGCCGACACAAAGTCCAGAGTGAGACTGGAGCGGGGGCCTTGGGAGAAGACGCTGTGAAAGTGGGTGCATGAGCAGGCCAGAATGACGCGGTGGGCCGGAAAGGTGCGCCCACCCACCTGAAGGACTACATCACAGAGGAGGCGGGACAGGCGGCAGCGGTTCAGCTCAGAGAGGAGGCGCACCGCATGACTGGAGCCCTGCAGCCTGATCCTCATGCCTGGCACTGGAGTTAAAATGTATGTCCTGTTGAGACAGACAGAACAAATCACCACTCACTCATTCATTCATTCATGCATCTCATGCAGATCTTATGAACAGGCCATAATATTGACTCCTGAACTGTGACAGAAGCATCTCCTGTTGAGACATTTTTTTCTAGTGAGATGAAACAAAAAGCTAAAAGAGAACCATAGTGTGCGAAACAAAGACAGTCACATGTCAAGTAACATTACCTATCAGTTTCTTGTTGGACAACTCACTTCAAATAAATATCGCGCCTGGCCGATAGGATGCAACACGTTGAAGTGGCTAACATTCGCTTGCTATTAATTAACACTCATGTCTGTTTGTGTGACAGTTATTTTATCTCTATTTATGTTGCCAATGTGTAGCCAAGACTGGGTTGCTTGGCACAGTTACATTTATGTGCTACGTACCATTTCGACTACTGTCGCCGTGGCAAGTTGGCGAACTAGCAAGACAAGTGCTGCATCTGGGCAGCATCTCAAACGTGAGCTTGCCAGGTACCTGGTTATTGTTGTTGGACTAACTAGGCAAACTATAGTAACATCAATGTCATGAACTAAATTCCTTAGGATTATATTCCTTCATGTATTAGGCAGTCAGCAAAGACTCAAATAGCATACGATAGACTGTCTGTGAAGTTAAATTAGCTGCTAGCACGCATTGCCACTTCAGTTTGCCATTTTGCGTGCTAGCTAGCCCAAAGAATTACCAACATAACAAAGGCGAATGACGTTGGTGAGACAATAGCTTACTCATAATTTGCTTGCTATCTAAAGATAGCAAATAAACGAAAATGTAACATTAATTGTTTTAATTAAAGGGAATATTTTATACTGAAGCACTGTGACATATAAAGTTATGAATAGCCAGAGAGCTAGCAAGCTAGCATTCAGAGCAAATAAAGATAACGTTACACTCAGGTTACACTAGCCTCACAGCTAAGATGAGAGGTAGTATAACAGGCTAGCTAACGTACCAAACAGTAAAATAGACAAACTTGTGGTATTTACCCATAGAACTAGAGGAGGTGTAGCGGATATCTTTCCCTGTGGTTGTCACAACAGCAGGCTGATGATGACGACGGGCCAGTTTGGAAGCAGAAGGAACAAGCAAAGATGCTTAACGTTACCACTCGGGGAGTGGATGACCGACCGACACTTGCCAGTTTCACTGCCCCTGCCTGCCCCTTCTCCTCTCTTGCATACAGGTAGCCTTAAATTGCTATTCATTCAAGAGAAAGATGGAACCCTTATCTTGGTTTATATCCCCCAAGGATATTGTTCTATGTTTGCCTACACAGTAGGCCTAGGCTACATTTCTGCCAGAAATCAAACATTGCACACTAGCATGCATAAGTTCACATCACATCACATCACACCTTTCACTTTTGTGGCTTGTGTCCAAATATAGCCTACAAAGAGTTTTATAATTATCATGCTAATTTTCCCTGCCCTGAGTGAAATCACATTTCATTACAATTACACGTGAAATTACAGTTCACATTTGACAATTAATGTTTGAAAGTGTGATAATTTATGGCTATTTATAAGGAAGTGAACATTCAAGAGTCCTGACAACTGTCCTGACTAAAAGGTCGTAGCACATGGTCAATATACATTATGCAGAAGTAACCAGTTTAAACAGAGATAAAGATGTTTCATTTAATGAAATGATAGCCTGCAGGTATATATTTTTACAGGCCAATGCCCCACCCCTCTGGAGGCAGACACACAGGGCCTATAGGCTCAAGCCATACCCAGCCTGTGCGTTGATCTCCCCTGGGTTACTTTAAGCATTTTGTTCTCTTAAACTTAAATATCTTTTTTTCTATTAATTTCACTGATGCTGATAGTAAAGACGACGCTGAGTGATTTAGGCCCACCATGTCCCCATCAGTTTCAAACATGGACAGTACCTAGGCTACTTTTCCTTGAACATAAATACCCATCCACTTTTGCTCACGTCCTCTAGTCGTTTGTTGCATTGTTTTTTCTTTATGTATGAAACATTCTCAATTACTACTATTGCCAAACTATTAGGTTACTCACTCACCCAAAATTCAGTGACAATCCCTTCCTTTGAAAATTCTGACCATTTAGGTTATTTTATGCATGACAAAAAATTATTTAAGCAACACAGCTGAAACACTCTATATAGCACTCTATTCCATTCTCACTCTATATCCTCTCCTAGCTGCCAGTGCTCACTGTGAGCTATGTGAATGAGAGACACAACACCAAAACAGACATAAAAAATAATGAGTACTTGATTATTCTGGGAATGCAGACATTTTGTAATAGTGACGAGTAGTATGAAAACAACATTTTGCACATGACAACTAGACTGATAGTATTTTGATCATTATCTGAAAAAAAATCCTTTTTGATGGTTATATTTATCAGTTATATGAAATGGTTCTTGAGTTTTCAGCAATAACTACAAAGGAAGTATTGACCATCAATATCTCTCTCTCTCTTACTCATTCTCTCTCTCTCTTTCTCATATACACACAAACACACACACATTTTACGGGCACATACAATGAATTCTTTATATTTTCTAGATCTTTGTATGTTATATCCATGATGTGTCTCTATTTTAGACATCAGAAGTCCCTTCTCCTGACGGAGTTTGTCCGCCCCAAACTGGTTGTGCTACTTTTCCGTGAGAGGCTAGGTGTGGCCAGAGTTGGGGAGAGTTCATTAGGGCAGCCGTACTGGAGTAGGATCTCGGCACACTCTCGGCTCCCTGCGTTTCGTGCCATGGCCAAAGCTGTCTGGCCTTGTGGACCTCTTGCCTTCACATCAATGCCGTACTGTAGAGGGTATAAAAATCCAATGTAAGATTGTGAAAACCACCTAAACAAAAGTAGGATAACCAATTTTTTTGATTATCAGTTATTATTATTATCAGTTCTCTGATATATACATTTTTATTTTTTGACAACTACGTTTCCAAGTAAATAGTTGAATATATTATTAAACTGGCTGGGATTCAGACAAAGCAAGCAGGTCTTACCCAGACCAGCAGTTGTGTCATGACCACATCTCCAAGCTGGCAGGCAGCATGAAGGGCAGTGCGAGGCTGTGGAGAGGCCTTGACCAGCGGGGCATTGATCAGATCCTTGTTGCTATGGGCAAGGAGCAACAGCAGGCGGGGGAGGTCTCTGTCAGCCACTGCGCTGAGCAGCCAGTCTGACATGGAGCCTCGGCTCTCCACGGCCTGGGCAGGTAAAGGTGCTACGAAGACACGCTGCTCGTACTTGGCTCGGATCCATGTCTCCCTCTCCTCCCTGGAGGTTAACAAGAGACAGTCACTATTTTTTAGTTCTTTTTTAGTTCCTTTTTAGTTCCACTCAGTGGTTAAAGTGGGCTGTGCGGGGAACTCTCAAATTTTGTGTCAAATTTTGTGCATGCAAGATATATGAATATTAATCAAGCTATTTCTTAATTTATCTGAGGTGTCGGAACTGCATCCCCCTCCACCCCACACACACATTTTAACCCCTGGTTCCACTCATGACCATTTCAGCTCTGTTAGAACCTCTTATAACAGCCCTTTTCTCATTGAATGGAAAGACCTAATCAAATCACACTCTCTCTGGTTCATTAGCCTAATGGATGATAAAATGAACAATTTCCTGGATGTGTACTTCACTTGCCTTGAGGCCTCTGGCGTTGGTTTCTGTCGCCCCTGAGTACAGCTCTCCCAGACGCTGTTTGCCATGTGGTTCCCAATAGCTGTTAGCACCTGGCTAAGCTCAGTTGAGAGGTCATCCAGGTCCAGAGAGCGGACACGGGACAGGTGGGTCCCCAGGTTCCTGTGAATACCTGAGCACTCTATACAGATAAGTGCTCCCAGGTTAAGGCTTGCCCACGTTGGATCTGACAAACAAAAGAACATTAGATAAACGTTGGGAGCATGTTCAATTCAAAATGGATAGTTCTTCATACCCCAAATGAATGGAAAATTGATAAACTGAGGCCACCACTACGTCCCTATTTACAGTTTAGGAAAAGAACCCACTTGGTGCTCCACAGTCAACACAGAGGTTGTTGCCCTTGGCATTGCGGATTGCCTGCAAGGCCACTTCATTCTGGCTGTTACGTCGAGCCTAGAAAACATATGAGTGGATATTGGTTTATTTTCACTGTCTTCATAATAACACTGATCTTAAGAGCTAAATAAAATTAATACTGTGATTACAGTAGGCAGTATGTCACAGATCATAAATAGGTCACAATATGGCACAAAGACATTTAAGACATGAAGCAGTGGAAATGGCTTTCTGTCTGAGATGGTGTGGTGTTTTACCTTATGTCTGCTGCTTTCACAGCCTTGCAGGCAGGCCAGAATCTGACTCTCGATGGCTTGGACCCAGGCATCTCTCTCATCTTGACTTGTGGCCTCAAAATGCCAGGTTTGTCCTGTACTTGCTACTATTATGAAGTCAGCATTGTCCTCGTCTGCAATATGAACAGCTCATTAGAAGAACAATGATCTCATGTATGTGATTTGCTTGTCAGCTCGTATTTCTTTATTGGCATACAGTATGTTTTTTTTTTACCTGTCTTGTAAATGTTTTTCAAGCTACCAAAACTCTTTAACTTCCACATTTTTCGCTTGGCTGCAGAAAAAGGTTAGTCCAGGGCAGCAGAAGAAGGAAAAGAGCCAGAGAGCAGAGTGATTATTCAGCAGAGACGGTAAGTGAAAGATTCATTTTAGGAGACTGCAAGTTCAAAGTGTTGAAAGAAAGCAGAGAAGCGGAGAGATCAGCAGGGGCAAAGGCAGTTATTGCTCAGCGATTTATGTTCACCTTTGAATCAGAAGGCCATAGCCATTTCCAACTGAGGATATTTTTTTTAAAAAAGGTACTTAAGCAATGTTTATCCTGACAGTGCCAGAACGAGCTAGAGGAAGCAAAACGTCTCTATCTCTCAACCTTTTAAAAACAATCCCATGGTGTATAACTAAACACACATATGTAGAACATTAAAAATCAGTTTCTCATTCAGTTTTCATTCATTTTGTGTTTGCATACCCTCAGCCATGATCATCCATGACGTATAACTAAACACACATATGCAACACGTTAAAAATCAGTTTCTCTGTTTTCATTCATTTTGTGTTGGCATACCCTCAGCTTGACCCATGGCTGCATCGCCTTTGGGATTCATGCTTTTCTTCCTGGTGGGCTTTTTCCGGCTAGTCATGGGGGAAGCCGGGACCTGTTCTTTTCCTGAGGCGAGGTTGGCCATTCCGTCAGAGTCTACAAAAATGACAGATATTTACACATTTTGCTAGTGCTCATGAAATCGTGAAAAGCAGAACCGGTAAACATGTGCTGATTTTGGAAGTGGTTTGTGGGTGAAAAGGAGTGGCAGCAAGTGTATAATTTTCTATAAGAATAGTTTAGTAGGCATTAGAGAACCCTGTGATTTTCAGCAGATGTGTTTCCATCTTGTTAGACCATAAAGCTGTGCTTTTTGGTTTCCACTGCATTTATTTTGACAAGCTGTGCACTGCAGGCTTTAGACTGGGAGCCAAAGATAAAGTATGATGTGATGCAATAATATCAAGAGCGTCTTTGCCCACTGACACACCTGAGGGGAAGTTCTTGTTGGACAGAGTTGAAGCGCATCGCCGAAGTCCAGTCTCTCTGGTTGGAGAGCTGGCTACTCCAGCTCCTTCATCCACAGGAAGCAGGCTGGCAGGACTTAATGATCCAGCTTTGAAAAAAACAAAACAGAAGGTCCTCTTTTGATTTTTGGTGCAGCAATAGTCATGATTTCATCATCATGCTGCTGTAAAACTGCTCAACTGATCTGTTGAAATGTTTGTGAGTGGAGAAATCTATACTATACGGCTATACTTTTACAGCTGTGGGCATAACTACTCTTATGAGGCACCAGGCCGTGACAGATGTTTCACACTCACAACCCATGATTGCAGTGTGAATCGGGCCTTATTTTAGATGCCCTCGGGTGGTCAGTCTCTTCAAATCACCTCTGCATGATCATCTCAGTCTCTAAAGGAGAAAGAACACTTTCACCTGCCCACTCGTACACACCTGGTGTAGACCCCTCATCCTTCGGTACTCCATTCAAGCCAGACATGGAGCCGCCAGAAGACATAGCACGAGGGGGGCGCTTTCCGGGGACTTTGACCGTCACACGCAACAAATTGATCTCTTTTCCATGCACATTCTGTGTGTAGTCCTGAAAAAAACAAATGGATTTTATTGACCATATAGCAGATTGGATATTTAGTCATGTTTTGACTTATGGAACAGACCCTTGTTGCAAACATATTTTGGAAATAATATATACAAAATGTGAAAATAATAAACTCACATTTTGATTTGAATGGTAATACAGGATGCCGTTGTTGGACAGCGTGACAAACTTTTTCTTCCAGTCCTTGTTGAGTGAACTTCCACTGCGTTTCCACAGTATGCTCTAGCACACAGCAGGAATAAGAATGTCAGACAGCACAATGACACAACCATGTACAGTACTGTATCATCATTAAAGATGAAATAGATATATTCCTATAGCATATAGAAACAGTAACGCACTTGTTTGATGGCAGTTGGGCGAAGGCCAGCTACTTCAGCCCTGTGGTCAGATGTTCTCTTTTCTGAGTCGCTACCACGGCGATTCTGAAAGAAGGAAGATGTGAGGTGAGCCGCAGGAGAGGAGAGGAGAGGAGAGGAGAGGAGGATGGTTATTACGGATGAAATGACTGATGGCAAATGAGAATGGGTATAGTGTCAAGGTCACATCAAATCATTATGCCTGAAGAAGAAGATTGTGAGATCGAAACGTTGCTGTCTTTTTTCTATTAAAAATTGAGGGTCATTCAAAGGCAGTGTGCAAATCTTTTTCCTTTTCCACTGGTATGCTCTTTTTGATTTGGCACCTGCTGAAGAATTTTTTGATGTGCGCACCCCACAGTACTCTTTCATGCATCAAATCAAGTCAGCTACATAGTCTTTAATAATCTGCTGCCTCCAATGACTTGCATGATGTGTATACAGTATAAGTGTACAGAGTACACAGACTACATTCTTTAAGAGGTCACTTTAATAACAATTATTAAATAAATAATAGATGATCTAGCAAATACTGCTTTCTTTGTACACCAGTGCATTAGAAAAAGACGGTAAAATGAATCATGATCCTGACATCTTGATCCTTGCATCTTTCTTGGTGGTTTTAAACCACAGCTCTGTGAAAGGGTTGCTCGGATGCAAAGGTTGTAAGTGATAGAGGAACTAACCCCAAATAGGGATGTCCGTCGGCGGGGGATATTTCTCTGAGAGCCCGCCTCCCCACGCAGCTCTCTGTGGCCGACCACAGGAGTGGAGGGCAGGGAGGACGAGACGTCACTACTCTGACTTCCATTACTGACCTGGGAGAAGGGGAGGGGAGGGGACACAGAAATGATGAAGATGATGATAACAGACATACAGTCAAGACAACAACCAGGGTGTGTGAATGTATGGAAATGGTGGACAGTGATGGGCATACTGTGGAGTTTGTGGTAGTTTGGTAATGAATGTATTGGAGTGTGGTGGTGTATTGACAAGTTAAGACTGAACAAAACTGCACCCAGTCCTTCCTAAATTTTCCTTCCTGAATAAAGTTATCTTTGGTCATCTCTTTCCAGAAACATTTTCAAGAAGCTATGTGTAATACCAGCTTAAAGGAGAAGTCCGGTGTGAATCAGTCAATAGCCTTGTTGTTCCAGGTACCAAAATGCTGTCTTTAAAAGAATATACTACGAAAATTTTATGCTACATAGACTGAATAACAAACCGATCATTAAGGCTGACTGAATGGGGCATAATGAAAAGAAACTGAAAGTAAGTTTGCCCATTCACTTAGTGTTAGTTGCCGGTTCACTGCTCAGTCTATGTTGTATCCATTTTTTTTCATCCTTTTTCCTGCCTACAAAACAACAGGGCTATCGATTGATTTACACTGGATTTCTCCTTTAAAATGACAAAAAAAAACCCTACTGTATGTAATGGATATGATATGGATATGGTTTGGTTTTAGTATCCTACCTGTCCGTGGTAGGATCCTGACACAGGTGTTGAGTCTGTAGAGTGACATGGGGAGTTTGGAAGGGATTTGGTGGCAGCAAGGAGAGCTGCCTGCTTTTTTGCAGCAACAATCTTCTGACAAGCTATGCAGACAGACAAACATACAGTACATGTAATTCAGCATTACTTGGTATGGCCAGAGAAACACTTAAATAGTATGGCATTTTACACTTAACCTACGCATTTTGTATGTTCAAATAGAACATTGTTGCCCAAAATAAGATTGAAAATATTATTAATGAGATAAGCATTCTTTGAAATGAAATTAAATGTTGAACTGGCTCACACTGCTAGTCGTTACCACACCAGGTATTTTGTTTTAAATCAGCCCAGATGGTGTCTATTGGTATTGGTGTGGTAAATTGTTAAATCTATTGGTACAGTATGCGTTGTGTTTTAGCCAATCCTTTGTTTATGTATTATCTGTATTGTACATCACTTCACTTGGGATAAAAGTGTCTGCAAATAACCCGTAACCGTAAACATATCTACTTTGACAAGTATTATTGTTAATACAGAATTGTTCTCCAAATGAGGTTTCACTGAAGGAACACTTCACATCCATGCAAGTAATGTGTGTTCTGGCATGCAAACTCACCCTCGGAGAATACTCTGTCCACATTAAGGCCATACGTGGCACAGGTTTCGTAATACACTGAACGCTTCACATCCACAGACAGTTGACGTGCACGGCTATCCTCAATCACTCGAGGGTTGGTGCTACTTATCTTGTCTGTAGGGGAGAGTGCGTTGTTATTCCAAACACATGTAAATGTAGTTAATACTGACAACAATTTGGTGGTGTTGTGTAAAATAAGGCAATTTGACATTAGACTGCTGTGGTTATTCGTGCTCTGTTTGATTCACTTGAGGAGATTCATAGATTCTGTGTTAAGTTAAGTTAATGCCTTCCTGCTCCATTTGTGAAGCATCAGGCGGTGCCCATCTCCGTTCCCCTAAGCTGAGGTCACATGGGCGCACAGGGCAGTACGACTACAGTGGGGGGTACAGGTACAAGGACTACCTTGTAGTCCCACAAGTTAACCTTACCCACTCCATTTAGATATCCAAGAGGCAGGGAGGAGGCGGGGAGGAAATTCAAAGATTGTAATGTTGGCTATATACTATCCTATAAGTTAGCGATGCTCGTACCTTGAGTGCCCACCACTATTAATGGGACATCGGCAGTGCTTCGGTGTGAGTTGAGCTCACTAAAGGCCTTGTAGATTTCTTGGAAGCTTGCTTCATTCTCCAGGCTAAACACAAAGACGACCGCATCCACCCAGTTGCTGAACTGTGAGCCAGATTCAAGGGAAGGGAAAAAGAGAGGATGTTGGGAAGTATGAAAGGATGTAGTATGATTGTAATTAAATACTGTATATATATTGTATATTATACTAATAATATAAATGTAATTCACAACAGTATAAAATCAAGAAACTGTATTACACACACACACACACACACACACACACACACACACACACACACACACACACACCTGGGCATCGGGTAACCCAGGTTGTTCTCTGATTAGTAGAAGGTGACTCTGCCCATCCACCAAAGCCTCTTTTTTGTACCTCCCTCCTGAAAGCAGACAGGTGGGAAGTTTTAAGACCCCAGCATGCAGTAGACAAATGACAGCCATGATCTCGGACCACTGTCAGCGAGGAGTAAAAAATGTATACCTTCAGGGCATTCCATAGGAACATAGCTGCCAGTGACGTATCTGTTGATCAGTGCAGATTTGCCACTTTTGAGACTCCCCAGCACACCCTGTGTGGACAAAGACAGTAGGCCTATGGTTAGTCACTTAGCCCAGTATTCTCCTACGTGCTTAAGTCCAAAAGAATTGCTTAGTGCAAGAAGAAATGTACTGAGCCTAAGTGCTTTTTTTTGGACTTAAGCACCTGGGAGAAGAAGGGCCTTAAATAACACACAATTTAATTGATGAAGTATAGCAGGTAGGCCATACTATTTAACTGTTTAACTGTTTGCTTTAAATCAGACCTACCAGACGCAGCTCTGGAATGGATCGATTTAGAGTCCATTCTTGACTGTTTGCACAGGCCACTAAAGGGTAAAGAGAGGGAAAGAGAAGATAGTTAACAGAGACATGTAATATATAGCTGATTCAGCAGTGCTGTTCTTCTGACATGATAAATAATTGAATATAATGGAACAAATCATAATAAAACAGCCCTAGAATGCCTGAGGTAGGGTTTTGTGTTGTGGTCTCTGAATATCAAATAGTCTGTGCTTTGACATTGTGCACGGACATTCAGACAAGGGCAACAGAGTAAAGCAAGAGAGATCTGTTCAGTGATACAGATCGTATTCATTAAATACGTCTTATCTGACCTCTGAAAGGGGTCAAAAGTGAATCAAAGAACGATGACGAGACCGTTAAATCTTTTCCTTCCTCATGAATGTACTGTATAGTGGTGTGAAGACGAAGGTGGAAATGTAGTAACGGCAGTGGGTGATGCGTCAGAAAGGTCAGTGAAGGGTTGTTGGCGATGGGGGTGATTATTGTAAAGGTTGCCTTTGGTGAGTCTGTCCTGCCCCTCGACCACGTGACCTTAGCTGGGCCTCAGCTGTTTCTAGACACACACACACACACCAGCAGGCACCGGCACAGCAAGCAGCTGCCCTCACACAGCAGGTGTGCTGTCACCACAGTAGAGATGGGCTATCTGCTGCCACATCACATCTCTCTCTCTCTCTCTCTCTCTCTCTCTCTCTCTCTCTCTCCACCCCTCCTTCCTCCCTCGGTTGCTTTCTCTTCCTCTCTTTTCTTTCTCACCACCTCCTTTGTCCTTTATTTTCATTTTCAGTATCTCTCACTTCCTGTCGTCTCTCTCCTTTTTCTAGTGTCTAGTCACACTGTAGACTGCAGAGACGTGAGTGTGTGTGTGTGTGTGTGTGTGTGTGTGTGTGTGTGTGTGTGTGTGTGTGTGCATAGTGCATAGTGCATAAGTCATCCTGTTCTCAGCCCCCACCATAAGGAAGTGCCATTAAGCACCTTCAGCTGGGAGTGTGAGGCCAGGCTTGCTTTCAAGCTACCCAGGCCAGGCACATCAAACCACAGATGTGAAACAGTCAGAGAGTCAGAGAGGATGAAAAGACAGAGGCGCCAGATGGCTAGAGGGGAAACAAAAAGCCTTGAATGCACAAACTACCAGTAAGGGTCAAACAACTAAAGACATTCTTTATCTCTAAATTGTAAGGAGACTTTGATATATTAGAGAGAGGTTTTACATTCCCAAAGAGGTATCTTGAACATGAGGTATGGTTGTGCCCTCCTTCATATGAAAATCTTCATATGAAAAAAATAGCCATTAGCACCTGGGTGAATTAGGGAAAAAGCCTCCATGTGATGTCAAAAAAGCACAAAGCAATTGTAGTTCAATTGTCATTTCCAAAGAGGGTGCCATTTAACCATCTCTCATATCTCATAACTCATTTTAATATCCATCAAGGTAGGGTTGGAGATCCTGAAAAAACGATTTGAGCAAGCTAGGCAATTGAAAATACACAATTCATTGGTCCAATCCTGTTTTTAGAATTCCCCTGAAGCCATGCCTCCAGAGTATAAGAACGAATGGGGAGGGGGGAGGGACAGAGTTCGGTTTGATAGACATAGGCTATCACCATGCAAATATTTTGACTGGTTGCTGGAAAATGTTTTTTTTTTCTGTCCTGTTTGTTCCACAGGTGACTAGACTAGCTAACATTTAATTAATTGGTTGCAATTGAAGTGTGAAATCTGTGAATGCCATTTTCAGCAATATAGTAAATACTGCATCTCATACCATACCTTTAGAGGTTTTATTTGGGCTTGTAAAATTGAAAACATTTTAATTTTTTTGAATAAATTCTACATCAGAAAACATGGTACAGTGAATAACACCATCCATCCATTCAGTGTCCCCTGTAACGATTTCTCACTTAAAACATGCCACATGTAGTTCTTTTAGAGACCCAGTGTAAAGAGTAAAATCTATTGCACTCGACCAAAACTGAACTGAATTTTCTGTATGCAAATACCTTCTACTTCTACTTAAGGATTGGGGGAATGTTTCCCTTTGTGGATTTTCTTCCCTCACAGAAGTCTGCTTCAAACCCCAGCTGCCCTCCCCTACAACATCCCCAATCCCCACCCCCAGCCACACACGCGCAGTCTCTTTCACACACACACACACACACACACACACACACACACACACACACACACACACACACACACACAGCCATGTAACCCATGCAACCAGCAGCTCTCATCCCTATCCTGTTGCCATAACAACCTGTCCTCCAGCCCCTGCTTTTTTTTCTTGAGCTCAGTGCAAATCTAAATACATTGAGACTGAACATGCCACAATACACACACACACAGACACACACACACACACACACACACACACACACACACACACACACACACACACACACACACACACACACACACACAAACACACAGACACACACACATATGCTGGAGGAAATCTTCTGAAGTGGAGGTAACAGAATAATAACAGATAATAAAGTAATTAAGCAAGATTCATAAAACATTCTGTTCACTGAAACTTAATTTGCCCCATGCATGTTATCATTAGTACAGTATATTAAGCATGGTAGACTTGGTAAGTATGGAAGAATTTGGCAAAGAATCTATTGGAATAGTAATGCATAAACACACACACACACACACATTTTGAATACTTCATGTCATCCTGACAACTGTGTTTTCCTTTCCCCCTATAAGAATCTTCATTTGTTTGGCAATTTCACATGAAATGGTTTAAATTTAATCCACCCCAGTTGACACTGATCCTGAATAGGTCACGTGATGTTCTATGGCTTTGCAAATCATGTATCCACAAGTAAGCGTTAACCAGTTCTGTCAAGCATGCGATTGCACATTTCCCTCTCATTGTAAAGTGGGCCCGCTCTAATAATGACAGAGGCCTGTGATACGTTAGTGCCTGAAATTGCCTTGACATGGCCAGGAATCGGGGAGGCAGGATGCGGGAAGGAGACTGTCATGATGGGAGATGATTCTGAGAAGCAGGCAGTGGGTGGAACATCAAAGACGGGATTAGGACATTGGCTGTAATTGCAGCTACTGTACACCCAGGATGAGAGTATTATCAAATTTGTTTTCTGCCAAGTGCTTGGGAGCGGAAAAGAAGCGCAATGTCGGATCAGTAATGACCAATTTGAGATGGGAAAAACGCCAAATGCCTGAGATATAGCAAAAACAAGGTGATAGCAGGTTGTTTTTCCTTTCTTTTTGTTTGCTTTATGATGCATTTGGTTCTGTTGATGTTAATGTCTCTTACAGTAGGAGATGTTTTTGTCTCAAGAAACTCAACTCATATCTGAACCAAAGGCCAGACAATCCACACCAGAGGTATAGTAGCCCTTACTTTTGTGTGCCCCAACCAACACCACCTTGGTTTGGTATTGTGTAGGGGGCAGGCTGCTTAACACAAGGTTGTGTTTAACACAAGGCTGTGTTAGGAGGTTAGAAGGTAGAAGGCTGTCTGCAGTGAGTGTACTGAAGAAATGGAGGGCTAAAAGATTGTGATGAGATATTTGCTTAATGTCACAACATGTTTTGTAAGTGTGAAACATAACAAGATTGTATGATATTGTCATCCAACCCCCCTTGCTCATGCAGTAGGCTATATACAAAATCCACAAAGTTACATTAAACACATACGTCCCATATAAACATACAGTATCTGAGTGCTAGTAAACATTACCTTCCTCTTCACTGGAGTCTCTCTGCACAGAGTTCTGCTTTGGGGGCACAGCGGAGGGATTGCTCTTACTGAAAATGCCACTAATGAATTTAAGCATCTTGCGGTCTCGGACAGAGGCCCGATTGGACTGGGAAGCTTGGGAATGTGCTACGGCCTGGCCTTGAAAGAGTTCCTCTGACAGGCAGCGCAGGTCACTGTTGTCCAGGGTGTGGCTCTTCTTGCCCTTCCGGAGGTTCTTGGAGGCCTGAGTGTTGATAGGTGCTGGCAAAGACACCGAGCCCATCTTCAGCTTGTGTGGCCTGGGAAGGTTGCCTTGGGCTTGCTCACTGTTGGCGTACGCCAGAGCGGATCCACCTGCCTCATCGACTCGAGCGTTCTCGCAAAACGCTCTGCTTCCACTCTCATCCCAGGAGACTCTGTGAGCCCCCATGAAAGACCCGGTGTCCTCAGATGCACTGGTGGGAAAGCTCGCTCGGACTCCCTTGTCCTCACAGTTCAGGCTCTTGGACGAGCGGCTTTTCCTCGTCTCCCTCAGCTCTGGGCCAGTGACGGCCCGGCTCTGGGCCTGGGCCTGGGACTGTGACTTCTCCAGAGGCACTGGGCAGTGACTAACACTCTCTGAGGTGTCACTCTCAGTGTAACTGGCAGATGCTCCCACGTCCGGTAAGTGTAGGGGTTGATCGTCATCACTGATAACCGGCGTCCCTTCACTCCTTCCGTTTTTGGTGGCATTAGTGATCTGTAGAGCAGTAGAGGGGACACGCTCCCCTTCCTCAAGTTTGATGCATTTCCCAGCCCCCTGCTCGGCTTCCTCCTCGGCATCCTGCGTCTGGGCAGACTCGCCCTCATCCACCAACGCTCCAGGTCTCTTCTGGCCAATCTCACTCCCCGGTGTATGGGGAGTTGCTCTGCTTTGCCTTGTGCCATTCTCCTCAACTGCCTCTACTTTCACCAGGGTGACAGAGATGAGGTAGGTGGTCCGCTGCTGCAGTGTATCACCTCGATCCATGAGTTCAGAGCATGGGGAACAAAACTACAGACAAGCAAATCCAAATACCTCATCAATATGATTCTGAACCCCCTTCTAAGGACTCCTTCGGGGCTTGGGGGGTGAGAGGTGGCAAGTGCTTGTTCCAAAAGGAGGTTTCATTCAAGCTAATTCCAATGAACATATATGAACATTCTCCAAGCTCTCTGCAGCTCCAGGTACTTTGGCTGGATGTCATCCGTCAATGTCAGATATTTCCTTTTATCTGTCCAATAAAATGCCACATGCCCGCCGCAAACACAGATTGATGGTCGCAAGATCAATGTTGTCACAATTATCTTCAGTGTGTGATCTTATACTTCTCTGCTCTCTCCCCGTTCTCCAAAGACAGAGCAAAAGACACAAATACACACACACACACTGAATTCCTTCTCATTCAGTAAATCGATTTAAAATCCACAGAAAGACCAAAAGAAAACCATCAAAAACACATCAGGAAACAAATCTAGATTTTTTTTTTCTCTCTCTCTTTTTTTCTTTTTCTTTTTCTTTTTTTTTACCTCCAGCCAGACTCCATGGCAACAGTAAAATCAGGTGAGTGTTGCGCGTCTAGATGAGCAGCAGCAGCAGCAGTAGCAGTAGCAGTAGCAGCCTCAGCCTCGCTGCCTGATGATCTGAGGAGGCAGGGGTAGTGGCAGTGGGAAGCCAGCTGTGGAGCTGAGATTATAGGATGTCACTCCAAGGCTTGCACCATACTGTGCAATAGTGAGGCAGGCTGGCAACTGCCAGAGAGCAGTGGACTGAGACGGAGAGTCAGGAGAGGAGAAGAGATGAGATGAGGCTTCTGAACAGGAAGAAGAGTGCTGATGGTGGTGGTGGTGGTGAGGGGGGGAGAAAGGCTAATGATAATTCCAGTGGGAGAAAAGAAAATGCAATTTCCTCTCTGAATGTCTGGCCATCCCGCCCTCCAGGCTCTGTGGGTCGTCCAGGCGCATCATGCACAGAGAGCGTCAATACAGCTGGTTGGTAGGGGCTGCTACACCACACGCCCCTTGATGGAAGGCTGTTTGGCTGTCCTGTCCTGGGGTCAGAAAAAGGATCCCAAAACCAAATTGCTCTGGAGGAGTCCAACACGAGGAATGAGTGCCAGACCAGCTGTGGTGGTGTCTAGGAATATCCCTCTTTGCCCACGCAGCTTTTTACATCTCATAAAGCCCTGCCTTCCTCTCTTGTCCTCCCTCTCTCTCTCTCTCTCTCTCTCTCTCTCTCTCTCTCTCTCTCTCTCTCTGTCACACAAACACACACACACTCTCTCTCTTAGTGCCTCAGTCTCTGTCTGGTTTACGCGCTCGTCTCCCCACCCTCTTGTTCCGCCTCTGTCAGAAAGCAGACTACTGTGCTCAGCCCCTGTTCCTGCTCTGTGTTGCTCACATGCCCCCACCCCTTTGCCTCTCCCTGATGTGGAGGGGAATGGCAATGATGCTTTAGGAAAAAAGGCGGGGAAAAAAAGGCTACCAAAAAAAAAAAAAACCCCAGCTCTAATAAGATCTCTCGAGAGATTTAAGCAAATACAAAAGATTGATTAATTAATTAGAGCAACCGTTCATTCATCTTCTAGGCTATTGCACTCCTCTGGTGCAATTTTGGCTTTTTTTTCATGTCAGCCGTCAGGAATTCTCTGTCTGTATAATTGGCCACCACCAATGTAGCCGAAATCTGTGTACTCCCTCCTCACACTTTTTTTTTTTTTTTGCCTATGCTGTGTTATGTCTGAATCTGTTGGTGTGACTATTTCATTGTGTGCACGGCATGTGGCTGGCAGAAGCGATAACAGCTGCATTGATCTCATTTCCTTTGTTCATCAGCAGAATGCAACTTGATTTAAATTAAGTGGCATACACAAACCAGTGTTATTGAGAGAAATGTGTATAATTAATGTAATGCATATCAGATAATGATTTGGTTTGAATTAAATCTCTCTTTTTGTGTGAAAAGCTAAAGGGTGTGGATAGGGAAGTGAGATGGAGGCAGAGGCAGAAGCTACTGAATATTACAGCATTGAGGAGTGCAAGGTGTTGGTCCACGCCTGTTACATTATACAGATTTTACAGATAGTCTGGACATATCAGTAATTTCCTAATTTAAGAAACAAGATTCAAGAAAATATTTGTTACATCTCCTGTTACACCTACATACATACTGGTATAACAGAATAAATTCCTTGTGTTCCTACATGTACAATTAAATATAGTCCATGTGTAATCTAATAATAATCTAAGCAGGCTATAACAAATATCTGATGTCAATGGGTTAGCCAAGAAGATCATCAGATAATTGATGCTCATAACTATCTTCATAATTCATATGTGGTGAATCTCCAAAATACCAAGACACCTGCCTTTTCTCTTCATACTAATGGCATTGTTGTTGGGTGAGAGAAGGGAAGTGGCTTTTGACCTTGTGAACCCTAGGCAATCCTTCTCTGGACATCTGGTGGGGTGTAATTGATATGCTAATAATAGCGCAGCAGAAGGGGAAGGAGGTGAGGCAGTCCAGTGGGGGCTCCTCCTTCTGGCTGTGCTCAATTAAGGACTGGCCATGCCAGTGAATGGGATGAGCAAAGATCAATAGTGGAACCCATTTCACTTTGGGAATGTATGTAAAATGGTGTGTGTGTGTGTGTGTGTGTGTGTGTGTGTGTGTGTGTGTGTGTGTGTGTGTGTGTGTGTGAGAGAGAGAGAGAGAGAGAGAGAGAGAGAGAGAGTGCGTGTGTGAGTGTGTGTGTGTGTGTGAGAGAGAGAGAGAGAGAGAATGCGTGTGTGTGTGTGAGAGAGAGAGAGAGAATGCGTGTGTGTGTGTGTGTGTGTGTGTGCGTGTGTTTGTGTGTGTGTGTGTACAGTCTGTGATATAAAATTACTTACTCTAATAAGAGGAACTGTGCAGTATAAAATGAAACAAAATACCAGCACTTTTGTGAAAGGTTAAATGAGGCGATTTTTTTCAGTGGTGATATTGTTTAGTTGTGGATGTACTGTAAATCAGATGGGGATGTATCAGATGGGGATGTGTCAGATTGGGATGTGTCACTGTATCCAAGTCATACATTGCACTTTGGGAAGAAAATGTTTTTTTTTTTTTTTTGCCTATATATAAAGGACTCATCTGTGCTCTTTGTTCAGAAAATGTTGGACCTTTGTGGAGAAATTTCATCAACTCCGTTCAGTACTTTTCGAGTTATGTTGTACACAGACACACAGACAAACACACAAACGCTGGCGAAAACATAACCTCCTAGGCGGAGGTATTAACAATTGCTTGTGCATTGAACATCATGTTTTGTTCTATGAGACATTGAGGACTATAAAACTATACAACAAAATCTGTAAAACTGATTTTGATTCTGATTCTGATTCTGAATCTGATTCTAAATAAATTCTGAACTGGACTGGGAATATGTTAAATCAAGGCAAATATTAAACTGTGCCCAGACGGTGTTTGTTGCTGAATGCACTTCAGTTGCATTTTCAGTAGTCTGTCAAGTAGTTGACATTCAAGCAAAATGATAAGTAGAGTGGCACAAAGACTTGAAGGGTGACAGCGTGCAGGTGGTGTCTCTGACTGACTGACAGGAAGTGGCTTTTGGGGCCAGCTACTGAGCGTCAGACACAGGAAGTAGGCTAGCACAGCAGGAACAAGATTCTGCTGTCATGACAACACACGACGGCTCATGGCAAAGCTTTTATTCTGGAGAACTGGGCCATGCTCTTTTGTGTCAAAAATGGCCTGACCATTACAACTCTATGCATTCAAAGTTTTATGCTAATAACCTTAACTGCGGCATATGGTCTTTGTTGCTGAGTTCAGTTCATTAGGCAACAGCTCAGCTATGAGCACAAGGGCAGTAGAGACAGGAAATGTTGTGGTAGATTTATGTCTTGCGTAGGCGCATACTCAGAAGAGCATAGGACAAATGTGTAGTGATCTATCAGATGCCTACTTTCAATGTTGTGATGGCTATGGATCACAAGTGACTCAGTTTTGAGTTGTACTTAAGTTGTATTTGTATTTTTGTCATTTCTCAAGTCATATTTTTCAAGTCATTTCATTTTTTTCCCCCATTTTTCACTGGATGACTGTTGCATGTTTTTTTTGCAATTGCTGCCAAACAACCCTCGTATCTTCCAAAATAAATCCTATTTTGCCTCATTACATGATTTTGCCCACATTATAGTGGCTTTCACTGACTGCAAAAATCCGCCATTTGTATTACCCTATGAACAACAGTCACTGAATACATCTGCATTTATCTGCAGCCACTAGAACATTCCAGCAGCGCGCACGCTCACTCACCTTGGATGCTGTGGAGGTAGAGCTTGAGGCCAGTCCGAAGCTGCTGATCAGACACCCTCTCCAGTTGCTTGTGGAGTTTGTTAATATTGTTCAGGACACTCTCATGCCGCCTCACCTCTGTCCTGATGGCACTTGAGTTGGCCCCTTTGCCGCTGCTACTGTTCATAGTGACTGCTGAGCATCTGTCGTGATTGGACCCGATTCACTGTCCATCTCACCCCTGGGCCTCCCTCTCCATGTCATGGGATTCTGGAACGATAAGTCCAGCTCCGTGATGGGCAACATGAACAGAGCAGAGTCGAGGCAGAGGCAGACTCAGACTTGGTTTCCTTTGCGTGCTTTTGAACTCACTTCCTGATTTCACCTATACTGAGTGAGTGCTCAGTGTATCACAAACAGGATCTTGCGGTGGGGTTTAGTGTAACGGCTTGCCGTGGCCCAATTGACTTACTCAGAGCTGCAGCCTTTTTCTTTTTCCTCATCTCACACCTCTGGTGCGTTTGAAGAGTGACATGTCTCAAAAAGGACAGTAGCCCGACACGTCACATGTGGTGATTAAAAACCTTTCTTTTATTATCAAGGAGCGATCAGTGTGGACTACTCTCATTTTTACTTGAAGAGTGGCCCTCACTTATTCTTCACTAAAAGAAAAAATAACAAAAAATAAACATTAGGTTTGTGTCATAGATCTGGGTTAGAAATTGTTTCATCTTGTAAAGGTTTTTGCAGTAGGATATGTTAGATACCTTGTAAAACAGATTTTGTCAATAAGTATTTATTTTTGATGATGCCATGTTGGGGTGACATGAGGTCTTGGTACAGCACTGATCATTTACAATGTTAAATAGAACACAGTATAGGAATTACATCAAACTTACACAGAATCCGAAAACCAACAATTCTGTCATTACAGAGGAACATTCATGCAGCTCCACCAAGCCATTGTGATAGTAGTAATTATATATTTTATTTACAAATTTATAAAAAAAAATATTTTGTTGTCAAAATGTATTATGTTGGTTCAAACAAGGCTATAGGCCTAGTAGCCCATAAATAATAGGCTACACACGTACAGTGTAGTAGCCTATCAGGTCATCATAGGCCTACCAGATTTTATACCAGTTTTTTTTTCTCCTTCTCTTATGTAGTCTATGGAATGGGCGTGTCCTTTGTTAGGTCTATCAGACAAACATTATCACCCACTCAGCATGCATTTCTATCATAAATATTAAAATGTGTAAGACTGGAGAAAATGATTTTTTTTTCTTGAGGAGGTAAGGCTTACCTGAACAGCCTATTGTTAAATACCGTGTAGGCAACCAGGCATAGGCCTATAGCTGTTAGTCCTTGGGGTTTCTTTCATACTGTAGATGACTTTCTGTATTGTATGTTGGTATTACATTCTATTTCATTGTAACATGTTTTTAGGCTATGTCTTTCTTTTAAGGCTGTGGGGTTGGGTGAAATGGGAATGCGTAGGTCTAAATGAGGCTGAATGGAACAAGGTGGGTCTTGTTGTGCTAGACTAGAGTCTCATGTTTTGTTTATGTCTCTGCCAAGCTTGTTGTGCTTGGAATTCCAAATATGTTCCTAAAAAAAGATGCATAACCCAATATAAAAAAGTGAAAGCAGGTGAAGCCCAAAAGTGAATTCCAAGCAAAGTTTTAGAACACCCAGGTGTTGTGTTTGCTACATTCTTGAACATCATGATAATCATACACATGATTTATGATTCTGTCTAGATAAGGATAATGTGTACTGCTTACACGATCGTTTCTCGTAAGGTAAAGTATGGCAAAACCTGCCACGAGATAAACACAAAGGTTGTGAGTCATACCAGTTTCAGTGACGCCATGACCCCGCCCTCTTTACGCCCGTGCCTCATGAGCGCTAGTGACGTTAGGTCGTCAGGAACCTCAGGAATCAGAAATATCATCCAGTCGTTTCCCTGTAAAGGAGTCTTTTAAATCATACAGTAGCATAAGGGAACGTTTGCAAAAGTCAGCTTTCAAGGATGGTCTGTGGAGGATTCACCTGCTCAAAAAATGCCTTGTGCTCGCTTAATGTTGTATACATGGTAAGTTTGATGCTAGACTGTCTAGACTGTAAAGACTCTGATGTTACCAAGCTATCCAGCTGTTAACGTAAGCTAGCTTAATTCACCATTCGTGTAGAGTCAACGTTATCGATGTTAACTGAAATTAATTTCCTATACTATTGGTAATATAACGAGTAATTGTCTATGTGAATGGAACAATTCCGTTTAAAATATTAATAGTCTCTTGCTGAATGGTTATGTAAGAAGCCATCTCGGCTCCTGTTGTCTATGTAACGTTTGTTAGCTAGCTAGCTAACGCTAAATTGTAAGCGTTAGCTGCGGTAATAATGAACCGCTATTGACTGGCTAAAGTTGGCGTGCTAGCCGTTATGTTGGTTGGTTGGCCTTTTTGATGATGTGTGGTCATTATCAACATCAAAACCTAGCTAGCTATGAATGGCTAACCTCAGTAACGTAACCCAGTTTTGTGGCATTGGTTTGGTTGGTTATGTTCTATAAATTCCATAAATCTAGCTTCATGATATCCGTGGTAGGAATAAAAGCCTCAACGTTAACGTTAAGTGTTAGGAGTTTGCTTGACGCCTAACTGCATTGATGATAAATCACTGTTGAAGCTGAGTAAACCACGGCTTTATATTATCATATTAAGCCAGATTTCTGTTGTTCAGTATTATGATAAAAGAATTAGGCCAAGGCTACGTTTGTGGTAATGGTCTGTGTCAACAAGTCGATTCCAGCTTGTTTAGCAGGATTCATGGTGTTTGAATGAAGGGTCTTGCAGTTATTTTTCATTTTGTTTTGTGTACAACGACGTGAGGTAGGCCTTTTTCCAAACATTGAAAAGAATTTACCATAGATTATGACTACTATGTGTTTTTATCTATACAATAGTAGCCACCTTAAGAAGGTCAATGACTTGATCTATGAGTCTGTTCTCTCTCTACTCCAGCTGGTGGGCCTGCTGCTGATAGGAGTGGCAGCATGGGGAAAGGGCTTTGGTATAGTGTCCAGCATCCACATCATCGGAGGTGTCATTGCTGTTGGGGTCTTCCTGTTGCTCATCGCCATTGTGGGTCTTATTGGTGCCATCCACCATCACCAAGTCATGCTTTTCTTTGTATCCTTTTTTCAGTGACCAATACTTGAACATGTAAATTGTCAGTTAGTCCTTAGTGTATGTCGGGTACAATATGACGGGTAGGTACAAGCTTGTTTTTACATGGTCACACAAATGTTGTATTGCCATCATTTGTATAGAGTACATTTTCTTACATGTTAAAGTTAGCCTAATATTTTTACTTGACTACTGTTGTTGTTTATGACCAAAATACAGTAGATGGGGGCTTTGGTCCAATTGCTTCCATTCTTCCTTAACTCACTGTTTCCCAGTACATGGTCATTCTGTTCATAGTCTTCTTGTTCCAGTTTGGAGTGTCCTGCTCCTGCTTGGCTATGAATCAAGGGCAGCAGGTGAGTAGCTATGGTTTATACCAGTTCATTATTACCCTATTAGTATTAACGTGGGAAATGTAGCCTTTTCTCCTTGGAGAGCTACCTTGGCAAAATCAATGTGGCTGAGAGCTACTTGACTATTCCACATCAGTATTACTGAAAGTGAATGATGCAATGAATGTTACATTACTTTACCATCCTACACACTTGGGCAACAGTGTAGTTTGGACATTCAACATATGCATGATTGGACTTGTAACGTAGCAGTGGCTATAGTAAGTTGGACTTACGTAGCAGTGGCTATAGTAAGTTCATAGTGGCATAAGTGCAGTAGATTTGTAACAGCAGTGAGTGCAGCATCCTTAACTATGCCAATATTTGTATGTTCTTAACTATGCCAATATTTGTGTGTCTATAATTTTATGTTTTGTTGTGCTTTTCTGGTATGATTGTTATGATAAAGGTGCTGCCTTTTTTTGGCCAGGGCTCACTTGTAAAAGAGACTACTGTCTCAATGTGACTACCTTGGTAAAACAAAGGATAAATAAATGAAAATCAAAGCTTAGTAATCAGTATTTATTTTAAAGAGGATGAGTTGTATATATGCGCGCCTCTTGTTGTCCATTTCTGTGTGCCTCTGTGTGCGAATCTTGAGTGTGTAAACCGTTCCAGGGCCAGCTACTGAACTCTACCTGGGGAATAATGGGCAATACAACTAGACAGGATCTTGAAGAGAAGTTGGACTGTTGTGGACTACTCAACACCACAGAAAGTCAAATCGAATTCACAAATGACGTGAATTTTTGTAATGCGGTAAGCATTAAGACCCTCAACATGAGCCACTAGTTTGTATAATGTGTAAAGATAGAAGCTTTTTTTTCTTTTTGAAAGCCTTTACAAACAGAAAATATCGTTCATTGTATGCTGGGTCACTCTACGCTCTGTAATACTAATCTCTATTGTATAGACTTGTAAAAAAAGTAGATGCGAGACGTGTGGTAACAAGATGCTCCAGCATGCCTCTGAAGCGCTGAGGATCCTAGGAGGTGTTGGCCTCTTCTTCAGCTTCACTGAGGTAGGGACAAGGGGCTGCACAGTACAGAACGTGCTCTCATTTTGTCATTCATTTGCACAATAATGTAGGAACTCATTCTCCCTGCAAACTTTGTCTGAAAGCTGTCTCCAACTTCTAATTATGTTACTCTGTTCTGCATTTATGTGATTAAAAATTTTGAGTTTATCCCTCTGTAGAAAAAATGCATTCATGGAAATGAAACCACTAATGTTCGATTTCTGTTGGTCTCCTAGATTTTGGGTGTTTGGCTGGCCATGCGCTACAGGAACCAGAAAGACCCCGCCGCGAACCCCAGTGCTTTCTTATAGTCTTGCGCCCACACACCCAACATGCAATAGTTTAGGAAAGCAATTACTCTTTAATGTGCTGGATAGACACAGGCCCTGATCCCGCTCAGGCTGCGTTGGAAAAGAACGCAAACACACAACGACACCCTAACACACTGGACTCCACGCACCTTCTTGTAATCTTTTTCCCTCAAACACTTAGGTGCCAAGCTGTACCACACAAACTTAAAACAGCCACTAATGTAGAGAAGGTTTTTTTTTTTTTCTTCTTCTTTTCTGTTGTTGTTCATGTTTTTAATTCTGCGCTAAAGGCGTAAAAAGCTTAAAATATGCACTCTCGCAGAACCATTTAAGGTCTCATGTATGACGGGATGGTGGAGAGCTTGGTTTTATCATGTGAGTGCCAACCTCCAAAAGTGCAGCATCCTTGACTGTGAGTGAATGCCACTGGATCGTGTATGCAAACAGACAAATCTGCCATGCAAAGAATATTTAGTATGTGCATGTATTTCGACCAGTGTAGAAACTTTTCTCTCTTCACATGTGGTGAGCTCCCTCTCTGTATCACCTCCTTTAGATAGTTACATGTGCATTCTCCTGAGGTAGTTGCAAGGTCTTAGTTTTATCTCACCTGTATCAGTGAAGCACCTTTGGCCTAGACTCTAGGATAGAACTAGTCATTGATTTGCTGAAGATGTGGCCATATTTGTGGACGGAAATAATCACCATGCTAGTGAATTGTAGCAACTCTGTAGTAGTAACAGTGTTGGGAGTTGCTATGCTATGCTATGCTATGCTTTTCGAGTGGATGGAAATTGTGTGATAGACTTGAATTGCATAATATTATTGTGTTGGTCTAGTTATTTCCCCCGGATGATGGGTTGTTGGATTTCTAATTTCCATTTTTTTAAAGTACACATATTTAAAACCTGTAACTGAGCCATGTATTTTTATTTTGTTTTGTTTTTTCCTATAGGATTTTTTTTTTTTTTTTTAATCTGTCCCAAAGGACTGCAGCTGTATTGTGTTTGTCAAGATGCCTGGCAAAGGGGCTTGTGTGGGTTGTTTTGTATGTTTGTATTAGGTGAAACACGAATGGTTTCTTGGATGGATTCATGTCGCAAAGTTCAGAGTTGTAGTAAGACTATTAAGGTGGTTGTTCACTGGGGAGTCCCAGTGCGCTGGTCGTAGCCGCAGATGAGATGACCAGTTGCATTAACATCAGTAAGCACCAAAGTCCAGCAGGCGTCCGTTTCCCAAAAGCATAGTTGCTAACCAGTAAGCAGCTTGGTTGGTTGTCAATGAGAAATTGCATTATAACCACCAAAATTGCTAACTTAGTTAGCATCTATGCTTTTTGGAAATGGACCCCTGAGCAGGGGTGCTCCATTCCGTTGTCCCCGTTGTCTCTCTTGGACACTTGTGCATCACATGAGGCTAACTTTCGCATTGGCAGATATGAAGCAAGTCATAGGGCAGTTTGCACTGGGTTGTCATACAGTGGAATGAATGGTCCCCTGAGTGTGAAATGTTTTCGTTCTTGCACGACTGGATCAAGACAGGATAATCTCAGTTAAGTTACTCAGTGCTTTATATCGACAGTCAACTTGACAGGTACTGATGTGCTTAATCTTTTATTTTCCCTTAATAATGTTTATAATTTTCGTTTGTCTTTGTTGCCAATAATGTTCCGTTTTTGTCACAGTGTGCTATTCCTTTTGCCTTCTTTGTAACAAAGTGTTAAAACAGCATTAAATTGTGTGCTATTTTGTTTGTAACAATGCCAATTACGAATTGTCATGATATTTGTAGAATTACTTGTTTGGTAATGCCAAGCATCTGGCTTAAGCATTTTTTTTATCTATTAAGGAAAATTGTTTTTAATGAGTGGGAACTGCGATAAATTCATGGAAAAGTACAGGTACTCTGTTGTACATCGAAGTGACATGTTAAGCTAAAGTGAATGGTTTTGGCTTATTTATGGTTTTCTTTCCTATTTATCATTGTGTAACATAATTTTCTGATGATGTACTAACCATGAACTTGATGTGCACTGCTTCTCTGACCTATTTTCGAAATGTTTTCCAATTAAAACTAGTGAGATTAAAGCAATTGGTTGTGCTCTTCATTGAGAAGATCTACCAGTGTGTGATTAAAGACTCATGTTATGTAATGATTACTGGTACTTTCTGAAACGGGAAGATGACGGACTTGGCTTTTCTAGTGTCTAGTAATTCCCCTGGTATCCACAAGAGGTCAGACGTTAGAACTAATGGGAATGAAAAGGTCTTGTAAAAGAAATACACTCTCCGAGTAGGAAATTACTACATCAACACCACCTCTCAAGGAATCTATTTCCCAAAGCCACCTGATTTATTGTCAAACACAGCATTCTGTAGTACAACTTTTGCGATTCCTCTGTGTGGTCAGGATTTTATTTGTCCTACTGTGGTCCTACCAAACGGTCATATTCATTTTGTGGCACCGGAGTTTTTACCCCATACAGATTGACCACCTGTCCGCCAAATTTAGCTTGATACGGAAGTGCTTACGTATGTTACTCTAATTAGACTTTGGCTGGCACAGGGTGAGTAGTTCTAGGCTACTGATGGTGATGGTTGATTACTAGGATCGGGAGGTGGGCTTCCCTTGCATGGACTAATAGATACATTAACATCCACATGTTCAGTAACACATAAGGTGAAATTTTATTTCCGTCCTACGTTACAGAGTGCCTGGTTTATTCTATGGGTTCATTCGAATTTGGTACTGCATCTGTAGGCCTATTGCTGTATGGTTATTCAAAAAAAAAAAAAAAAATTGTGGACGTTTTTTCTTGGAAGAGGTGAAGCTTCTACTCCGAGTTTGGAACGATTAAATAATTAATGTGTTCAACCGACCCACTTTGCGCCGCCGAGCGCAGTGGGGATGTGCTGTAATAATAAATGAGCTTCTGCCAAAATGTGTGTTGAGGTGGGGTTGCGCTTTGCATTAACATTTTTGGCCAATATATAGGAACATGGACAGTTCTTGGTGAGTTGGCATTTAAAGGCAGGTTTATCAAAATCGAGATCTCTTTCTCTCACTCTAGTTTGTGTGAGAGAGACCTTATCAAACGCTGAAATTTCATCGAAAAACAAAACAAAAAAATACAGCTTAATGTGTGGGACATTAAATAACCTGAAAAGAAAAGTCACTGGTGCAGTGTAGTCCACAAGGCCTTGTTATGCCATTGCAGACACTAGGGCCTAAGGACTGGCCTTAGGGCAACTTCTTCTGCTGCTAACGAAGGACTGTATATCCGTGTAATGCAGTTCTTGATAATGTTCTTTATGTTACGGATTTTGAGTATACATAAATGCAACCCCCCACCCAGACACACACACTTGACGGTTTAAGGGTTCGCGGGTGGGATGTACACGTGTCAGCCTACGTCATGGTGAGATCAGCACCTCGGACAGCGGCGCTTGTCAATAAACACCAAAACGGCAAATTTCTCCCTCTAGACCTCACATGGAGTCCGCTTAAGGAAAATGGCATGTCTTTGATCAAGTAATGTGCATATGGATAATAATACCGAGTTGTAATGCTGGAGGATGCAAGAAGATGCTTCTTCATTCAATATCCGAGAGTCGACCATTTCAGCATATGGGAAGAAATAAGTAGGCTACTATCATGTATTCATCAGTGGCGTTGCCGCTTTAACTGACTTGGGATGTGTAGTCGTCATGATGATTCTCTGACAGGAACATTCGCGGCGAGATTTCCCCCACAGCCTGTCCGATCTGTTTTGTTTTTCTTTTCCATTTCCGTCTGTCGTGTTAATGTTGGATGGACACCCAAGGAACTCGCAACGGACACCAAATGGAGACAAGATGCTTCGCTGTTGTCAAATTTCTTGCTAACCCGTCGTTTATAAAATGCAAGCTCAATGGATTCTGAGTCGGGTCTCTGGGTTGTGGATGGGGGTGGTCGCAGATGGTACACCAGCAGATCGAGAGAAAAATGCAGGAGACCAAAATAAGAGAATCGTCATGATGGGATGGTAGCTGGAATGCTACCAGAGAACACCAAAAAGGACCACATTACGTTCAAGGGAAAGTTTATCCCTAATTATCCACACTGTATTGGATTATGATAACGGATATCGTTCTGAGAAATGACTTTGTGGACGTGATGTTGATGCTATTCGTCTTGGGTTGTAAATGTCCTTTTATATTAGCCAATGACTCCTCGTTGCTCAGTTCCTCGTTCGCCCGTTTTCACATATTATTCTGCTTTGGATAGCACAATGAGATATTAAGACTACACTGACAACCATGCTTTGAGGGCTGTTTCGACAAATTATCATGGACAACGAATGCAGTGATGTCTAGTAACGACATGTATTTGCCTATTTTCTATTTGTAGTGATTGGTTTGGCCATTGTACTTGGAGACTGACTGCTTAAGGTGTGCTGGCCCAGTGAGAAGAATCGTTCATCCGCATTGACTTAGATATACACATACCATCACAGAAACCTGGACTATCTTCTGAATCTCCCCAAATAAATAACCTGGACAAATTAGTCTGTCCCCTTGCGGTTAGGTTGCACAGTCTACTCGCATCCAATTGCCTAATAATAATAATAATAATAATAATAATAATAATAATATAGATGTCACTGAATTCAACACAAAGTACGGTTTAATCAAAGATGTTCAAGTACCGGATTCGCATGTTTTTCAATGAACTGAAAGTACTGGGTTTTTTGCGATCTGGTTCTCGACACTCTGATACCGACGTAGACCCAAGACGATCCACCATGCGGGGACTCGGGATGGGCGGCTGCGGATGGCCACCCTTTGTCGACTGCTCTTCTCGTAATGACGAAGAGGAGTATTACGGAAGTGATCCAAGGCCCAGGAGCCTGGCGTTTGAGGAAAAGGACCCCAAGTTGCAGGCGGGCCTGGATGCAGTGTCCCTCACGAGTAGCACAGGGAGCGGAATGCGAACGCCCCAGTGTCGAATCTGTTTTCAAGGACCTGAGCAGGTAGGCTTCTGTCCCAGTTTCGCTCCACACACGCCACACCTCATTGGTCCATCTACTTCATCATTGCCTTCCTGCTTAGATTGTATTGTTTTCACGTCACATTCCCTTTTCCCTTTTAATTTTCATGCAGTTGATGGTTGTTAAAAACATTGGGCCTTATTCAACAACGAAGTTAGCCTACAATGCGATTCATTTTAAAGACCCCATTTATACCGTTTTCGTCAACATTCAATTCATCAGTATTTTCTTATCTGCCCATTGGTGTTTTTTTGAATGAACATCACGAACAATTTTAACAAAATTCTTATGAAGATATTGGTGAATGAGCCCCATTGTGCTCTTTGGTGGTAAAGGTCTCATGCCATTGGACTGTGTTTATCACACACCAAATCAAAACTTTGTTTGAGAGGCCTGGCACTATGCTGAACGTAAAGAGGCCTATATGTGGACAGGTGTTACAGTTTGGCTGTAAAATTTAAGGGAAAACAGGTTAACGCAAGTTACAGTACTAGCTCAATACTACAACACAACACTTTACAGAGGGAGCACCTAAGAGCAAAAAGGGCAACAAAAAACTCCAGTGTGGCATTATACAGGTAAAATAATGCTATTAATAATTATTAATGTTAATGATTTGATTTGAATGAAATGATTCAGCACGGCTATTTAACATGACTTAGTAACGGATAAAGGAAATACAGTAGGCCTACAGTAAGTGTTTGTATCATATCCTAGGTGAGCAGTGCTTTCGAAGAGTGCAGTGAACTCAATGCAGAAGCAGCCAAACCACCCTCACCACTGGTGGTGGCTTAGGCCCATAATTCAGACCCTCCATCGATCTGAAGATGATTGCCAAGAACAGGGTGTAATATGTTTAGCTGGAGGAGGAAGTGGAAGTGTGTCCATCGTCAGTTTCAGGTTGGAGATCCATCACACAAATTTTCCCTTCCTTCATGTGGGGCCCATTGTTAGAACAATGAGAGAAGCTCTGAGTCTGAATCATCGCCAAGCAACAGATGTACTGAAAAGCCGGTCCTGTTGGCCGGCCTGTACAGCTTGGGTTTGTCCTTAATTAGAGGAGCTGTGATTGCAGTCACAACACACAGATAGGCATTTGAGCTCACACCCCCCCCAGTGATTCGCCCCAAGATGACTCTGTCATATGGGTGATGATGGGAATTGTATGGTAGGGTCTCTGACAATTCTGACAGCTGGAGTGAACACACATACACACAAGAGGTGTTTGTTATGCTACAAAATGAGAGAGAAAAGTGCACTTAACTCAATGAGAAGAAATGAGTGAGTAAAACAAGGGAATACTAGGTATAGTCAAAGTAAACACACTCTTAAGTTATATCTCTTTACCGATATAAAAGAAGCTTGTCCTAGATGGACGTACGCGTTTTGGCCTATGCCGTCTCCTGCGTCGTTCGTTGTGCTACAGTGTTTGTAACTGTATCAGTCTCACTTTCTGTTATTGTAGTTAGTCATGAACTGAATTGGGAATTGACACCCCCAGCAGCTCACAACAAGCTAGCGACCAATATCTCTGCAGTGTGCCCAATTACCTTTACAAGCATAATTACCCCATACCTGGGGAAGAATGAAATATTCATCATGATTAGCAGCCTGTCATACAGTATCTGCCAAGTCCCAGACCAGATACATATAACTGATCCTATTTGACACCTTGGAGCTAGAGGCTAGCACCACTTTCCTTATCTGTATTTGATTAATCTCTCGATCTCGGTAACAGGGCCTACAAAACCATTTCAAAAGTGGTGTTTTTTTTGCCCTCAAAATGGTGTTTCTTGCCCTCAAAGGCACCTTCCACTTCCTTGACCCTAATCCTAACCCTAACCCCCTTAACACTAATCCTAACCGTAGATTTGTGGGAGTAGCGCCTTGAAGGCAGCACTGCCTGGAAGGCACCATTGAGGGCTAAAGAAAAACCCAAAGACTATTTTATTTGCAGTCACTCATTTGAAAGCAAATATTCCCAAATTTAGAGCCCTCTAACTAATGTATCTATGTGTAGCTGGGGCTGTTCTCACAGCACTCAGGTCCCGAACCTGCCACCCCGTCTACTACAACAAACCCATGGTATGGGAGATGAACGTTCTAACCACTGAGCTGAAAAGCCCAGGCTTGCTTCGAACTCAGCGGTTAGAAACGTTCTTGAAGTATAGGGTTGTGAGGATTTACACGCACTGCCGCCACCAAGCCCAGGCTAGTTGGCATCCGTTACATATGGACTGTATGTACTGTACTTGTTAGTATACACAATCTGCATGTAAGCAGGTAATGTACTGTACAGTACCATTGCAGGGGGTTACTGTTGTGTAGGAAGAGGCATAGACAAACAGTGAGTTCCTCAGTTGGGTTGTGTCCAGTGTCCACAGGAATAATTAGATGTACACCTTTCGCACTTGTGGCAGATCAGTTGTGGCTGTAAGTCTTCCTAATATGAAAGCAATTTCCTTTACATGGCTTTAAGGTTTTTTGTAATACAGTATTTGGGCTAATGAGATTGACCTTTTGTACAGTCTTTTCATATCTCTTAGAAAATAGAATTTCCTACAGAATGAATAAAGTAGTGTCAGTAGCGAATTAATCGTAGCCTATGCTGTAGTTATTGAAGATTATTTGTTTTTTTAGACATTGTTTACATATTTGGAGTCATATATTTAGTGTCAGTTTTACTATATGGATACCCTCTACAATAGTCTATTACTGTGATACAATCTAGTGATACAATAGTCTATAGTGATACCCTCTACAATATATCTTCACTATATTTGAGTGGATGGGGATGGCACAGTACAAGAACGCAATGAATATCTGCTCTCATCTTAATAGAAAACCCTACTACAGACTCATCCATTATTAATTTGTTTATTATATAGTCCTGCCTTGGGCTTTTTTTTCTTTGAGAGTCAGCATACTGTTTTATGATTACAGGAGTATTCAAGAACAGAATCAATAAAGAGTTTTAAGTTGTATGGCTTTTATTGTGATTAGATGTCTCTCTTAGATGTCTCGCTCATCTCCGAGCTGAAAACCAGAGGGATAATGCATCATGTCCAGAAGGGGCTTCTTCAGATGTAGTCAGAAGTGTCATGGGGCATTTAATGTCCACAGAGAGCCTTAATCAAAGACGCTCAGCGCAAGGAATATATAAAGAAGACATGGCAGATGATGGTGTTGTTTTGTCGGCTTGCCTTGATGAACTGGCTAGGTTTGAGTGCCTGGGACTGAATGTCAAGAAGGGTTGAGCTCCAGGCCTCCTACAGGGCCAGCCGTTGCAAGGAGCACCAGACTGTGAAGTCTTGCTCCAGGTGTCATGAGTGGACCCCATCGACCGACGGTCTGGCTGGAACACTAATGATAGAGGAGGTTCACCTAGCATTCACCTGCCCTCCCATCCTCAATCTTTTTCTGCCAGCAGGCACTGCCCATCTAATTCGACGTGGGCATACGCCATTGGGGAGCTAACAAGCTGTGCCCAGTTACCCATTCACCGATTCTGACAAGACTTCTATTGATTCAGTGGATATGACTAATGTTATTATGAAGAACATTCATTTTTTTTTGTCTGCCTTGTCTTGCTGGGTTCCGGTAACTTTCCCTTCAATCATCATAAAAAAACAATCAAAGCACATAATTTGCTTCTTTACGTTATTTAAGAAAACCATTCCAAAAATCATTGGTGCCATTAAATGTCATACATCATAAAATGCCTACAATTTGTCTAGTCTTTCAGAAATATGCGCTTGGATTAAATGGAACTTGACTGATAATGTTAATGAACTAGATACAGATGTGTATACTGTAGGTAAATATGAATGGAGGTGGTGTGATAGCCTTGCCATTGCATTCCTATGAAATTACATTTGATTCGTATCTCTCTTGAGTACTCCTTCTCTGGTTCCATTGGCCTCGTCTGCTCAGGATGCATCCCATCCTGGCCAATTAACGAACTTTGAGAATGCATTGCGAGAATACGATCAGTCAAGGGCTGATCCAATCTTTTCAAATGTAAACATCTCCAGCAAGCAATCGTATCTCAATAGCCAGAATCCTAGACCCTCGCCTCGTACAAAGAGAAGCGTAGACCTACAGTAAGGTTTGGTTATGACGAGGATAATGGTGTCATTGTGAAAGGGAAGCCTTGGTTATTATTGATTGTAGCCCTATGGTTGTAGTAGATATGATGTTATTTACAATAATGTCATCCACAAGCTTCAGTATCAGTTAACTTACCTTTCTGTTGCACACAAATGCAATCATTTCCCCACTACTGGCTTAAATGTGGGGATGAGTTGTTGAAACCACATCATTGATCTTTTTTCATCTTTAGGTAAATCATGATTAGCATACCTCCATTGCAGTCCACTTTCACCATTGTCATGAACTTAAAATGATCCCACCAGTTGTATTGGTGTCTATGCCTCTATGTGTTGTAAGAATTTATTTGTCACTTGGCCTGAAGTTTAGTAATGTGCCAGTTTCTGAAGACACCACTACCATAGCTACCACAATGTTTGAGAAAAATTCTCCTCTCAAAATGATAATCTTAATGATAAAATAATGATCAAATAAAATCTGATTCAGAAAATGTTGAGTGCAAACATGCTAAAATGTTGTTCCTTTTCCGTCCTCTAGGGGGAACTGCTGAGCCCATGCCGGTGCTCTGGATCTGTGCGCTGCACTCACCAGCCCTGTCTGATTCGCTGGATCAGTGAGAGGGGATCGTGGAGCTGTGAGCTCTGCTACTTCAAGTATCACGTGCTGGCCATCAGCACTAAGAACCCCCTGCAGGTACAGTAGGCTTCACATCTAGGGCCAGGCCACTCATGGCCAATCTCAAACACATCTCTCTCAGTTACTACACAGGAGAAGATGGTTGGCTGTGGACTCCCTACTTTTTCTTGGGAACTGGGGAGTGGACATTCCTATTTCTACTACAGTCAATATCATCAAAATAAGTCAAGCATTTTAGTTCGACATTGTGGCTTTTCTTGTATTTTACTGGGGATAGACCACCAAAATCGGAGCCTAAAAATGTAGGCATATTCTAGAACAAATAAGCCAAGGCTACCAGAAGGATATCCCTTTAAGATACAATGCAACATCATTAGCATCACAATGTGTGGTGTACCTATAAAGGTCTCTCACAGGATGCACTGTCTGTAGCCAATTACCAACCAAGGTTAATCTATTGTATAGTATGCAATGCAGCAGGGCACCGGATACCATAAAGAACCAGTCAGCAGGAGTCCTAACACATGCTTCCTGTTGTATGCCACAAAGCCCCTCCTTCACTGCACAGCATGTAGGCCTGCTAACAATATGCAATACAGATTGTCCAGCCAAAGCATCTGAGCAAAAAAAAAAAACATCTCCACCACTAAGGGAGCTTTCCTTAGCATTTTATTGTGGTTCAAAGGTGTTTTTTTGCCCCCAACGGCACCTTCCAGTCATCACTGCTTAAAAGGTACTACCCTAATCCTAACCCTAACCCCCTTAACCTTCACCCTAACCCTAGATTAGTGCCATGAAAACAGCGCTGTCTGGAAGGTGTCGTTGAGTGCAAAAAAGACCAAAGACCTTCATGCGGGGCTTTCTAACAGGCATCTTTGTTCATCAGTGTTTCTATGAATTAGGCCTACAGCAGTGCATAAGTCAACAGTAGCATCTTGTGCCCCCCCTGGCCCCACAGCTTGATGGTGGTTTTTTTCCCCCAAAAGGCATTCTCCAGGCAGCAAGGCCTAAACAGCACTACCTTAACCCTAATCCTAAACCTAAACTTAACCCCCTAAGCCTTATTTTTTGGAGGGGGGGGGGTGTTTACTGTTTAGGGCAAAATAGACCAAAGACCTACAGTACAGGCTCACCCCCTTGTTTTTCAAATGCCATTGATAAGCCCAAACCCGGTTTCTGCCTGAACTGGAGAAGTTTGTTCAGACTGGTCAGGCATCTACGTGCTGTACTTTCAAAGTTTGTTCAGATTGGTCAGGCATCTATGTGCTGTACTTTCAAATTTTGTGCAGATTGGTCAGGCATCTATGTGCTGTACTTTCAAAGTTTTTGTCATGTCTCATCATCTTCTGGATCACTTTGATCTTGATGAAACTATTTTGAATCACTGGGCCTTATTGTTTGGGTTTGGTTTTTGTTATGCTTTTATGGAACTATGGGTTTGCTACTGTCTCTTTGGTGCTTGCATGGTCGCTGATTGTCAGCATTTTCTGTTTTTGATTAATAAAAAATCAATGGATCTTTACCCTCACTGCTCCCCCTCTCCCCACTTCCTCTCTGTCCTCTGCAGTGGCAGGCCATTTCTCTCACGGTGATCGAAAAGGTCCAGATTGCTGCCATCATTCTGGGGTCTCTGTTCCTCATCGCCAGCATCTCCTGGCTGGTGTGGTCTTCACTCAGCCCTTCAGCCAAATGGCAGCGACAGGACCTACTCTTTCAGATCTGCTATGGCATGTATGGCTTCATGGATATCGTGTGCATAGGTGAGGGGATACTTTTTTTCTCGATCTGTAGCACTTAATTAACCTGGGTCTAGTTTCCCAAAGCCTTCTTAAAGATATTTTCCAATTGAGTTATTCACAGTCTTGGAGTTATATATGTGGGTAAAAGCATTTTGGTCTCAGTGCATGCGTTTTCCTAGTCTGGCAACCCCATAGGCGCTGGAATGTAATGTTGCCAGAGAGGCGCTATCTGGCAACTTTACATTCCATCGCCTATGCTAAGCTAAAGCTAAGAAAAATGGTAAAATTGGTGTTGCCAAACTAGGAAAATGC
Organism: Sardinella longiceps; assembly: GCA_027497455.2. NCBI lineage: Eukaryota > Metazoa > Chordata > Actinopteri > Clupeiformes > Clupeidae > Sardinella > Sardinella longiceps. Next base: position 4,051,719 of record JAODXP020000018.1, read on the forward strand.
ATGCACTGAGACCAAAATGCTTACACCCACATATTTAACTCCAGGTTAGGGGGTGAACAATCCATTTTCATAAAAAGGTGGAGCCTTCCTTTAACACAAAGTAGTTTTTAGTCTATACTTAGCCTGTACCTTAAGAACAACTTAGTCATTTAGAAGGCTTTGGGAAACCAGCCCCTGGTTGTTCTGTTATGTACACTTCACACTGCATTGACTACTTATATGCAGGGAATATTCTGGTTTTAAACAGAATATTGGCAATATTTGGTTTGCACACACGAGTCATGTAAACTCCTCATTCCAATTGTCATCAATCAACTTGGTGCAAACTAAGTACATTAAGAACAACTTATTAGTTAAGAGGGCTTTGGTAAACCAGCCCGATTGCTTTGTTGTGTACACTGTACTCTGATTGATATTCTGGCTTTAAACAGAATTCTGGCAATATTTGGTTAGCACACAAGCCATGCAAACCACTCATTGTGATCATCGATCAATTTGGCTGTATTAGGGTTTCTGGTGCAAACTTTATATTGCCAATTTTCCGCTTAGAACTGGAATATTCCCTGCATGTACACAAAGTCATTGCAAATTCTGTATGTGTTGTTGTGCAGGGAGGGGAGGGGGTTACTGGTTAGATGTCAAACCTGGGTAAATTAAGCCAGAGATGGTAAATAGCAGAGCCTGTAGTTCTTATTCTCCTAACCCCCCCCCCAGGCCAACTTTTTGCTTGATGCTGTTGGTTTGCACACAAGCCATGCAAACTACTCATAGTGATCATCGATCAATTTGGCTGTATTAGGGTTTCTGGTTCTTGATGCTGTTGTAAGACTCCTAAAGACTACATGTGACTACATGTGTCCTACATGTAACCCCCTCTCCCCTTCTTTTGTCACCTTATTGTCCAGGCCTCATAATCCATGAAGGCTCTTCAGTCTACCGAATATTCAAGCGCTGGCAGGCAGTTAACCAGCAGTGGAAAGTGTTGAACTATGAGAAATCGAAGGACCTGGGGGACCCGTTGAGCTCCAGCACTAAGGGGGCGGGTCGCGGAGCCCGAAGCAGCACCCACGGCCTGAGCAGCGTGGGTCGGGGCCGACGACCCGGCCAGAGGCTAAGGACTATCCTCAACCACCACTGCGGCTACACTATCCTGCACATCCTCAGCCAGCTACGGCCTAGCGACCCCCGCCTCAGGGCCACCGCTAATAGGGAGGTGGTGATGAGGGTCACCACCGTATGAGACGGAGCAGGGGAACCAGGGGCCCGTTTCCCGAAACCATAGTTGCTAACTAGTAGGCTTAGTTAGTTGGCAATGGGTTAGCTATCTTAGCTAACTTTGTTAACTTGGCTAACTTAGATAGCAACTGTGCTTTTGGAAGACCCCAGGAAACAATGAAGGGTTGACAAGAAGCACAGGGCTCAGGAACCCCCCCGACCATGCCCTGTAACTACTCTGCTGTGATCACTGCGGTGTCTATGGCTTAGTAAAACAGTGCTCGAACTTGCCTTAAACAGGCAAAATGGAGACCAGAGACATATACACACAAACACAAACAGATGCAGACGGACATGCAGCATACACAACCACCTCATACACACACACACACACACACACACACACACACACACACACACACACACACACACACACACACACACACGCACACACATACACATACACACACAGACAGCCAAAATACCCACCAGTGTTTTGTTTCATGAGCAAAAAAAAAAAAAAAAAAAAAAAAGAAAGAAAGAGAGAAAGAAAGAAAGAAAGAATGGCACATTTCGTACTAACTGAAAGACATTACTGGAAAAAAAAACAATGCTGAAGTGCATTAAAGATTATGACATGTTTCATAACCAATCTGTGACCAGAACAAAGATCTTCCTGTCACAATTTCAGGACACAGCTGCATTCTGTTTAATTTTCCTCTGTGATTGATTTTTTAAGAAACCGTTTTTACTACCTTTGGTTTTATAAGGAAAATGAAATCCAGAACGTGGACACCTACTTGCCATGCAGCAGCCCCTTTGACAGTTATCAGACCTTGGGATCTGAAAGATGTTTACTGCTTTCAACAAAGCAAAGGCAACCACTCACAAACCAACATAGTCACATGTGCACGACTTACAGGGAGTCCTGACCTGAGGTACTTCAATGCACACAAGAATATAGGGTGCAATAAATAAAAAAAAAAGATAATGGATTACATTGAACTTCAAAAAATATTTTAGCTTTGTTCTCTGCAATAAAGATGTCTGTACATTTTACAGTGAACTTTGCATGAGGGTATAGTATTACACCTCTTTCACTCATTATCATGGCAGGTCTGTTCTCAGAATGGTGCTCGTTTGAATAAATACTATTATACATCCTGTGTTTGTGAAATACATTTGATATTGTAAAAAAGGCGAAAGTCGGTTTAAGCAACAGGAGCCTGGCCATTGCCTTCCAACGTACTTCCGCTTAATTTTTATCTCCCTCCACCACGACTCCATGAAGTGAAGCGCAGACCAAAGGGATGGTTATGAGTCATGACCAGGCTAAAGCAACAGAGTAGGCAGTTGACCAAAAATATTTTCTTTAGCCTATTTGACATGGTGTATGAAGTCATAATCCAACTGGTCTATATATATAGTTCTGCTTGTAGTTTGGACAAGATCCTGCTGTGGTTGTTGATAGAGAGATTTAATAACTGTACTGAAATTGACATTTGGTTAACATTTTTTTAGATAAAAACTATTTTTTAGAACACAGTGCTGTGACTGGACTAATAATCACTCCAAGTGTTTTACAATGTGACCATACAGACCATGTACTAATGTCATTCTAAGAATAATTTTTAGAATTATGGTGGTGTATATTACAGTAATACAGAGGTGGGCAATTATTTTGGCTAAAGGGCCAAATTGGGTTTTGACTAGGGCCGGGTGTTAACAGTCATCCGGTTGATGCCGGTAAATTCTCAAACCAGCAGCCCCACTTTCTTCAGAGGACATGTTGACATATAGGGTTAAAAATTACAAATTTGATAAATCAGTCCTATAATCTAAGTCACTTTGGCTAAACGAGAAATTATTTCATTTTGGGAAGGCTCCACAGGCCAGATTAAACAGTCTGACCAGGCTGGGCTGGACTGTCCACTAGAGGGGGTTATTTGCTGATTATATCTGAAATGAATGAGGCGCTGTGTATCTGTGTCTGTTGTCTGTGGGTGGGTGAGTAGTCTGCTTCCTGCAGATGCCATTACCTGGCCAAGTCTCAAGCCACACCATGGTAACGTTTTTTTCTTGTTTCCCAAAAACACTGCAATATGACTTAGGCAATTATCTTTAGATTAGAGCGTGGTGCTAATAATGCCAAGGTCGCAGGTTTGATCCCCATACGGGTCAAACTCTTCATTCTGCAAAGAAGCTGCCAGAGGGACCTCTTTGCGAATGCCTGTCAGGCCTGCCTGGCCGTGTGCAACAATGAGAGTTTTGCCTCTGTGCGAGGAATGCCCCAGCTCAACTTTGAGGCGGTTAAACAACCTAAATATATGGGCTTCACCTATGCTGTAAAAATAGTAGATCTATATTTATATAAAGTGTAGATCAATCTATATATTGTGCAAAGATAGGCCAATCATTGAGGCACAAGGTATTATCTATTTCATATAATGCCTTGTTTTTTTCCTCTTAATTAATTGGCTTCCCTTTCACATAACTTTCATTATTACACTAAAATAAAATTTTAAAGTACTTTTTTTATTCCTCTTTATTACCCGGAATGCTAGTGCTAATAATAGTGGATGTACGTACAGGTGAATTTAAAATGATTCACAAAATCACAATATGCAACAGAGGGGAAAGACAATCTGTTTTTAATATCAATATTATCTGTACGCACAGACTAAAGGTCATCAGGTGATTTCCTGTGTTACACTTCACTGTCACTGCACATTGTAACTGAACGCTAAAAGCAATGGATTCACAAATCTCCACATTGCTCTTGGTAAGTGAAATGTGACACATTATTAAACTCATCAATGGCCATACAGTACAATGTCAGAATATCTTGTGCCGGTCTTTCGATCATATACTACAAGGATTACTCGTTGCATAAATGAACGCAAGAAAACACTAAATCGGTAGCACATGATCATCACATCCTCTATAATTAATTTTTAGTGCCAGCTACCCACTTAGTTCTACAACACACACTGAACAAAGTCCACAAACAGCAACACTTCACACAACACAATCCTTCCAATGTCAATTTTTCCAATTCTGTTCCGCAGACATTCCACTAGCCGTTTGTAAAGGTACAGTGTGAAATTTCGGTCATGCCATGGACATGTGCATCACATGATGCACAGTAAAATAATAATCATAAATACATTAAAGTAACAATAATTAATAATAAAATACATGTTATTGACATTGTTAAACATTAAGGTCTAAAATGAAATCAATGACCAGGTACAACATGACCAGGTATCAACATTACTTATATAAAAAGAAAAATCATAATCAACCAACCATTGCAAGGGAGAAAACAACTCTGATATAATCTGAAATATGGTCAGTACAAACATAACTCTTTTACAGTATTATTAATCAGACATGGTCATGATATTAAAAAAAATATATTAATAATAGTTCAGATTACCCTAAAGCAAATGCAGAGCCACTTTAGTCTTATGACAGACAAATAAAACAGGTGAGATTTTCACACATACAGTACTGTAACCCATATGGTTCTCTGCTAGCCCTGACTACACCCCAGCTGAGCCTGCTGTGCTGTACAAGGTCAATGGGAATGATGGCTCACAATATTCACCACACAAGCACTTGTTTGAAATCTGAAGGACACATTGGCTTTGTCAGTTGATATACAGTATAAGCAGCACACAGAGGTTAACAGTACACTTTTAGCTAAATCAACAGAAAAACAAAAGGCTTCAATATTTTTGTTTCTTCAGACTAACAAAATCTATAAAAGCACATACAGTACATTTGTAAGAGAAAAAAAAAAACGAGACAAACCAACAGAATTATGCTCCTAAAATCATATTTAGAAGGGTATTCTAGCTAAAATGTCCAACAGCCCATATTATAACACCTGTCATATTGAAGCAGACCATGTGTGGTGTAAGGGCCTCCACACACCGGTTTCGACAGCATTTCGGAGCACTTAAGAATTCCACAATAATAACTGTCTCTCGTGAACGGCAGAGAGAGGTGGCGGTGGCAGAGCTCGTCACTGGTGTGCATGGTTGTATCGAAACCAATGGAATAGAATGTTGGGAACGCAGTGCTCCGCACTTTGTCAGAATCGGTGTGCAGACGCCCTAACATGATGTCACACATTTGCATCACCTCCAGTCCGTTTCCCATAACCACAGTTGCTAATTAAGTTAGCATCTTTGTTGGTTGCAATGCAATTTCTCATTGCCAACTAAATAAGTTGCTAATTGGTTAGCAACTGTGCTTTTGAGGTCAAACGGATGCCTGGTATTCTCACAGGTACGGGTACTGGTGATGATTGTGTTTTCTCTGGTTGAGGTGGTAGGGACCACCGTGGGCTGCACTGGAGCGACTGTAGGCCTGTGCCTGATGCTGCTGCTGCTGCTGGTACTGCACTGCCGCCGCCCCTTGGGCCATCAGGCCCAGGCTGTTATTCTTCTGCAGCAGGCTGAGGGAGGCTGAGAACGGCCCGGCAGCCGCAGCCGAGGCCCGGGTGTGACGACCGGAGGAAGAAGAGGCCGCAGCAGCGTGGAGCTGGTCCACCGCCTGAGAGACGGAAGCGAGCGCCGTGGAGGCTGGGTAGGCGTAGGGGTTGGGGGCAGAGCTAAAGAGTGAGGCATCATGGAGTCGGTAGACTGTGGAGGAGGAGGAGATAGCCGTGCTGGTGGAGGTGGGGTAGGAGGGCTGTCGACGTAGCGAGCTGCTGCCGTTACTCTCGGAGCATTCCTGAGAGGACGCCGCCGCCGCAGCCTGCTGGACCTGTCAGAGGCCACAGTAGAGGATTACAGTTACACCCCAGAGTCTAGACTGAAGAGTTTTCTCAAGTTACTTTATTGATTACACACATGTAGTGTGTGTGGAGAGGCTACTGAAATGTGCATTTTGTATTCTGTACTAATTAAAGGAGAAAGCCAGCGTGATTCTGTCTTAAAATATGTTACATAATGATCGGAGCACAGACTTGTCGCACATAGTTCAGGCTTTCACCTGACCATTAGAAACACACTTTTCAGATGATTTGACTGTGATGATATTGACCAAAAGAGGTCATGGAAAAAAGGACTAAGCGATGGGATGTACATTATCCAGGGACTACTGATGTAAATTAGCCTATGGCTATGATCAAGCCCAGTTATATACTGTACATGGTCCCTGTTAACATATAACATGTAAACATATAAATAAACAAAATACCATGAAGTAGATAGGTGCTACATAGAGAGGGTGGGCAATGGTACCTGTAAAAAGATTGGAAGCTGAAGTTGGTCTACAGGGCACAGTACTGCAATGGTTTAAGTCTTATTTGAGCAATAGAACCTTTTCAGTCAGGTTGGATAATTATTCCTCTTCTTCTGCTCCAATCAAGTGTGGTGTCCCCCAAGGGTCCATTTTAGGTCCTCTTTTATTTTCACTGTATATGCTCCCACTTGGATCAATTTTTGAAAAATACAGTGTTCAATACCATTGCTATGCAGATGACACACAGTTTTACCTTCCAGTCACTCCTGGTGACTCTGGCTCTTTGGTAAACCTGTTTAACTGTCTTAATGACATCAAATGTTGGATGGCCATGAATTTCTTACAACTTAATGAAAAGAAAACTGAAGTGATCTTATTTGGGCCTCCTACTTCTGTTTCTGACCTGAGTAATGCTCTTGGTCCCTTATCTTCAAATTTCAGTAGTGTAGTCAAAAACCTTGGAGTCTACCTGGATTCTTCACTCACATTCAGTAATCAAATAAGCAGTGTGGTGAAGGCCAGTTTTTCCAATTGAGAACTATTGCAAAGTTAAAATCTTTCCTCTCTGCTAAAGACATGGAAACACTAATTCATTCATTCATCACTTCAAGATTAGACTATTGTAATGCACTTTATTTTGGCCTTCCCAACTCTTCTATTGCTAGATTACAAATGGTTCAAAATGCTGCTGCTAGATTGCTTACTGGAACTAAGAAGCGTGATCACATCACTCCTGTGCTCTGTGAACTGCACTGGTTGCCAGTGAAATATAGAATTGAGTTTAAATTGTTACTTTATGTTTTCAAAGCCTTACATCAATTAGCTCCAGAATACATCTGCAATTTACTTAGTCCTTACTGCACTTCTAGGCCACTCAGATCTTCCTCTAAACTTCTTCTTTCTGTTCCCTCCTCTCACCTTAGAACCAGAGGTGACAGAGCCTTCTCTGTTTCTGCTCCCCAGCTCTGGAATAGTCTCCCCTCCCACATTAGGTCCATTCATACCATTGATCTTTTTAAGTCTCAGTTAAAAACACATCTTTTTTCCCTAGCCTTTAATTCTCCCTAAACCCTTTTCCTCTTTTATTTTTGTTATTATTTTTGTTTGTTTGTTTTATTTGGTCATTTGCATATTATTATTATTATTATTATTATTATTATTATTTGTTTATTGTTTATTATTATTGTATTATTATTATTATTATTATTATTATTATTATTATTATTATTATTATTTTTAAAGCACTTTGGATCAACTATGTTGTTTGAAATGTGCTATATAAATAAAAGTGACTTGACTTGACTTGACTTGGTACCTGACTCAGGTTGAGTGGCTGAGTTCGACTGGGTGCTCTCCTCTGGGGACGCTCACTGTTAGATGCTCCAGATCTGCTGGACTGTCCTGCTGAACCCTTCTTAGCCTTGCCTGAGGCGTCAGTGGCTGGATCTAAGGAGAAACACAAGAAAAATGTTATGCAACCGGAGCAGAAACAGTGTACTCTAAAGAATACAAATCGTCTTGATCGGGTCCCTAACTTAGTCTTTTCAGAATGATTTCCAGTAGATTAGATCAGAATGGAAAAAAAAGAAAAACTCACATGCCAATAAAAACCTGTAATCTCACTTTCATATTGTTAAGGTTGAGTGAGTGAATGAGTGTCTAAAATTTAATGATTTTTCATTGGCTGTTGTGCATTTATTATTCTAAAATTCACTCTGAAAGTGATCCCCAATGCTAACGTTAAACATGTCGTTGACATAATAGTTGTGGTGTGGACGCTGTGTGGTCATATTATATAACATATCATCATCATATTGCAGCAATATTTATATGTTGTTTAGTTACAGTATTGTTCTTAGTGTGAATGCCACTCAGCACCTACTAAAACAGGGCTGACATGGCTGTTGCACTCACCTTGACTTGAGCTCTCTCCTGGCTGGCTCGCCACTGAAGGCATGACCACAGCCGTGGACTTGGAGAGGTGAGAGGAGTTCTCCACAAAGTTGGGCAGGCGCTTGGGACTCAGAGGGCTGCTGGTGGAGGAGTCGGAGTCCTGGGAGTCATGCACCGTCACACAGCTGATGACATTGGCCCTCTGGTCCACACTGTTATATGCAGAGGTGAAACACATTGAGATTAAGAAGTCACGTACGCACTCTAATTCATGATTCAGTCTGTGTATTATTAAAAAGGACTTGTAATTATGCTTCATTGAAGCAGAATTTTGCAATAATTTCACCTAAACATACTAGTTTTGATGACATTTGGAGGCTAAGCAAACGTCTTAAAGGAAGAGGGACACAAGAATCACCTCTATGCTCCCCCCCATTCCTGAGATTTTTGCCTTTGAAAAAACGAAACTCAAGGCAACTCATATGTGAGCCTTGAATAAAACCGTGATTATTACTTTGTCAGTCAACATAACTTCAAATATTCCCCCTGATTGCAATCCTTAGGGTTGTAAAACAAAGCTACATTGGTGTATTGATGTAAATCCAAGACTTTGGTATACATCCCAAAAGAAAGATGGACTGTAGGGGGAGCTTCAGTTTAAGAAAAGCTCCTAGGAAGACGTTTGTAACACCCACAAACGTAATAACTTCCCACAAACGTAATAAACCACAAACGTAATAAAAATATGCACTTTTAAAATGTAATAATCCTGCAAACGTAATAATTTCCCATAAACGTAATAACAGTCGCCTACTGTTAACGTAATAAAAAATTTCCCACAAACGTAATAATTATTACGTTTGCAGGAAATTATTACATTGGTGGGAACATGAAAAAACTTATTACATTACCCTCCCATAAACGTAATAAAACACAGATTTGGTGAAATTGTTACAGTTTTATCAGATGTAGGACTTATATTTGTCAGTGAACTTATATCTCTAACCATGTAGCCAGCTGTCAGAGCTTAAAACCTGATACAGTGGCATGCTGCATATGTTTATTCCCTCAATTGTTTTTTATATGCAGTTTTTCCTAAAGAACTACCTGACCCGTGGCATTGAGGATGATGAAATGTTTATGGAATGTTGGTCTCAAGAGCCCACATCAACTTAGCTTATAACCAGTGATTTGTGATTTGCCATCCCCATGGTAAAAAATGAAAATGCAATATTATACTGCTTTAATTGCCCCTATCTTTAGATCAGATGTTATGAACTGCACCAAATTTAATGTGTATGATGAACCTGACATCTTGTGGGAATATAAAAAGTCAGAGAATGCGCACACATCAGTGGCACAGGTGCTGGACCAAACATATGATAACTGAAAGGAAAATAAAGGTCCAGCAACACTGTTCGATGCTCCCAAGAATTTAATAGCACAACAACTAGACTAGCACGTAGTGCTATTGAATTCTTGGGAGCATCAAACAGTGTTGCGGACCTTTATTTTCCTTTCAGTTATTTTGTGGGAATATGTCACGTTTTGTGGAATTTCATCCATGGGGGGCTATAAAATAAATGAATTTGTATGTACATTTAATGACTGTACAGTGTACAACCATTGACCTGTAGTTGGTGCTATTAAGTGAAGGGTTACTGGTTTGGGATGATAGGCCTACTGTCTCACACACACACACACACACACGACACAGGGCAGAGAATGTGCAGAACTGAGCGGCGGTCATATTTTGTACCGCCATGCGGTACATCTAGTTTTCATTTGAGTTGTGTGGAATTGTTGAAGTCAGAGATTCATACAGTTTACATGTACCAAGCCGAAGCCTTTGTGTGGTCCAGGGTCCACATCTTTAGTAAATTTAGAAAAAATAAAAATAAAAAATAGTGAAGATTTTTTTTTTAAGTTAAGCTTTTTTAAGTTTTGATTTAGGCTCAGAGTTCATAAACATTTCATCATCCTCAATGCCACGGGTCAGGTAGTTCTTTAGGAAAAACTGCATATAAAAAACAATTGAGGGAATAAACATATGCAGCATGCCACTGTATCAGGTTTTAAGCTCTGACAGCTGGCTACATGGTTAGAGATATAAGTTCACTGACAAATATAAGTCCTACATCTGATAAAACTGTAATAATTTCACCAAATCTGTGTTTTATTACGTTTATGGGAGGGTAATGTAATAAGTTTTTTCATGTTCCCACCAATGTAATAATTTCCTGCAAACGTAATAATTATTACGTTTGTGGGAAATTTTTTATTACGTTAACAGTAGGCGACTGTTATTACGTTTATGGGAAATTATTACGTTTGCAGGATTATTACATTTTAAAAGTGCATATTTTTATTACGTTTGTGGTTTATTACGTTTGTGGGAAGTTATTACGTTTGTGGGTGTTACAGACGTTTCCTTTTTATTGTATCTTTATACATATCTCTCTACATATACATATCACTCATTATGATTGATAATTGACATGTTCGGGAGTGAAATATGCCCCTCTGCCTCCTAGGATATCAGATATTGCAATATCAGTCGGAGCATCCAGTCTCGTTTGTTGTGGTTAGAAGGCAGGCTACAGTAGGTGACGTGACTTAGCTGGAGCTTACTATTTAAATTACAATTTGATTTGTACCTTCTCAGCCCATTCGACTGTTGATACATTTTGATAACGGCTTGCTTACATGGAGGATTATTGGCAGAAACGCTTTATAACTGCTTTGTTTGGTTCTTAGCCTACTGAATGGTCTTTAGCTAGTGTACATGTGTGGCCACAGTAGGGATGGCCTGGGAGTGTTCTACCTTGCCGGTGGGATCTTCCTATCATCTTCATCCTCAGTGTCGCTGTGGATGGTGATGATGCTGACAGCAGGGCTTGGGGTGTCGGAGATGATGATTGGCTGAGACTGGTCCCCGCTGAATCCAGAGTGGTGAACCACAGTGGCAGCAGGCTGGATAGAGGAGCCTGGCCTGGATACAGTAAGATACAAAGTACATGCCATCCGATATTATGATGTCTCATGGTTATTGGCACGGTTAAGATGACATATATCATAAGATCATGACATTAAGACATTTCATGACATAAGATGACAGCATTTTTTACACCAGTAATAATAAAAAGCATGTGACGAATAAACTTTCTTAGATCAAAATGTTCCACTTAGTTTGATTAAGATATGTTTATAATAATAATACATTGACAAGAAACAAGAAAACAATAATAATATATTGACAAGAAACAAGAAAAAATGGAAAAACTCAACTCAACTCAACTGTTCAATCTCATCCAAATAGTGCAGTTTTCGATCACAGGCATTTATCCTGACTAAGATCCTCAATGGGATTGAGACCAAGGTTCTAAGAGTGTCACAGACCTCTTCTGCATGTTGCCCCAATTTGAATGTCATCTCTGAGGCACTAGCCGTTATGGTATTAGGGCTACAATATACCAAATTTCCTTTTTCTTTTTTCCTACTTTTTTCCTTTTGCACTTGGTGACCTCGAACAACAGTGATTGATATAGGTTGATTTGTGCCAGAATATCCTCGAAATACCTTTATGAATATGTTATGGAACTTTAGCCAGTAAAGTTTCAGATAAAGGCAAATAAAATCCAGTTAGGTAAAGGGGTGAATAATCCATTTTCAAAAAACGGTGGAGTATTCCTTTACCTGTTACCTGTTACCTATCCACTTCGTGCCTTGTGGCACATAAGGCCTTCACAGAGCACTTCCACTTCTCCCGGTCAGAGTATTCCTTTAAGATAAATAAAAATCCTGTTACCTGGCTCGGCTCTCTGCATGTCTGGCCTTGCTCCTCTTGCCTCCGCCCTGCTGAACTCTGCTGTGAGAGGCTCCCATGTTTAGAGTCTGGGAGCCACCCTGGGCCATGTGACGCCCACTGGCATCCTGTTGGCTGCTGTCAAAATGCCCGCCATGACGAGTTCTGTCATCACATTAAAATGGAAAAACATCACATTAAAGGAGACATAGAATGGAAAATCATCACATCACCATCACATTAAAGGGGGCATAGAATGGAAAATCATCACATCACATCACCATCACATTAAAGGGGACATAGAATGGAAAACCCTCATATTAGAGACAAAGAATTTAAAATATTTTTTTCTTGGCTTTGATGAACATGGGGCATGGTTGTGCCCTTCTTCACATGAAATCGTTGAACTTAGAAATATCCACTAAGACGTGGGCGAATCAGAACAAATAGAATAAATATGACATCAAATCCTGCCACTACTAAGGGGGCACTGGATGAACCCTGAAGGGACTCAGCGAGCTGCATTCACATACAGTAAGCATCCAAGCTCACCTCCAACTGCCATTCTGCTGGCCTCCGTCTGAGAACATTGGGCCCATGGCAGAATCACCCACCACTTGCTGCCCAGAGTTGTGGACAGCCACCCCTGCCATCTGCTGCCAAGCCGAGGGGATTAGAATCTGCTGCGTGCTTCCTGGCCAGGTCTGTTAAGTCAAAAGGCAAGTGTGTACGCACACGCGCACACACACACACACACACACACACACACACACACACACACACACACACACACACACACACACACACACACACAGAGTACACACACACACATACAGTACACACACACACATACAGTACACACAAACACACACACACACACACAAACCAGGGAAATGAAAGAAGAAATGAAAATAGGTTAGCAAGTAATTTAACTAAACCATTGCACATTTCAAGGCACTGTCAAAATCGAAACCTGATGGTTGTTTTCATCAGAGTTGATTACTCAAAAGTAAGGTCAGAATTTCCATTTGAATCCTGGCTTTCTGGTGAATGTGAGTAGATGCAGGACTGGCTCCCAAAGAACAACTAGACAGAGTCAAGACAGGGAGCATGCAATCACAAAGACAAACCCGTCCTGTCTGTCAAACAGAGAACATGGGTCTCCTTTCTTCCGTAAGTCAATCAACAACTCAAGGGCAACCTCTCTAGTTAACCAAAAATGAAAAGATAAGTGAATTTTTTCAACCAAACAAAAATAACAGATTTATAGTTTCTCTGAAACAATGAGGATGGCAGGTGTCTAAGGCCTGAAGCCTCTGTTCTGGAATGTTCTTTAGACCTGTGTGGAGAAAGGACTTAGTTACTGCTAAAGAAGGTCAGGACAAAAGGTCTGCTGGCGGAAAGACTGACTAGGACACTTTGACCCAGCTGTGATGACTCTAGAAGTCAGAAAAATGAACCTTCATTCCTGCAAGCAATGAAGAAGCTGAGCAGCCATGCCCTACAAGCATCCAAACAAAATCATGAAAACTTGGAAAAAACTGTAGCTTGAAATGGCAAAGAGAAAAAGAGACAGACAATAAAAACATTAACCTGAAAGCCAGACAGTAAGTTGTTAGCTCACAATAAAAAAAAAAACACACACATTTGATGAGATTACAGACAGAGGGATGATTTTTTCTTCTATACATTCTTCCATGACATCAGATATGGAGTTTTCATCTCATGTAATATTTGTTTTAAAATCATCATATCCATCACGTAAGCCCATATACTCTTGTCCCCTATTTCACAGTAAATGATAAATGCGTAAGACAATTCATCAAGACAATTTATCAATTGTATTTCTTCACAAAAATGCAGGTTACCTCTCAGGATTCCCATTTCACCACTTTCCAACCAATTTTAAATCAGAATCAGATTGATTGGCCAAGTATACTTACAGTACATACTCTACGCAAGGAATTTGTCTTTGGCAGGTGTTAACTGTGTTAACTTTAACACACATTAACATTAAAGGCCTTTAGCACCAAGTCTGGACTCCACCTCTATCTAAAAAGACGTCAAGCCATGGAATTATGTAATCTGCTGCTACCAAAAAAACAGACAAGACTTGAGCTCAACTATGAGAGAGTGACGAGTCAAAAGCTGTGGAGGCATCTGAAACAGGACTAGCAGAGAACTATTTAAGCGATCACAGATTTCAACAGATCAGCCTGCGCTTGTCCAAGAGGTTACTCTGCTGTGAGGCCTAAACAGCTCTGTTCAGGGAGTTAGTAGGAGTAGAATGTAAGTTGGTTGGTTGGTTGGTTGGGGAAGGTGATGCATATACATGGACCCAGGCAAGCAGAAGCACACCACCAGAGAGCCGCATGCATCCCATCATGCCTGGCAGACTCCTGTAACTGAAGAAAGAGAGGGAGGGAGGGAAGGAAATGGAGGGAAGGAAGGAAGGAAGGAAGGAAGGAACGAAGGAAGGGACAGAGAAGGCACTGCAGCAGAGGGCAGAGGGGGGGGGAAGGCTTGGCCGTGAGAGTTGGTGCATTTTACCAGCATGGTGGCTCTGTGCTCCAGGCTGCCAGGCCAGCCCAGCTCATGGTCCATTGCCAGAGGGATGGCCGGATGAGGAGGGCCCACGCCCAGGCCCATTCCTGCCACCGGAGGCTGCAGCGTGGCTACCATCAGGGGGTTACAGTAGCCCTGAGAGAGAGGAGGAGGAGGAGGAGGAGGAGGAGGAAAAAGAGGAGGAAGAGGTGGAAGGATGGTGTTGGGTAACAGGAGGGGGGTGGTGTAGGTTAGAGAGAGGTGGATTATAGAAGAGAGAGAGGTGCAATCATGTCCCCCTTCACCATAACTGCTTTGCACCAGGGAGAGAAAAGGAAGCTGGTTACAAAATGAGAATGAGGGGAGTTTCAGGAGAAATCTGGTTATAGACAAAAAGCAAATTATAACATTTTGGATTACATACATGATCATTTACCATGCTGATGACATTTACCATGACAAGGTCCTTCATGGTCCCTCACACATTACACAGTGGAGTATTCACTGGCAACATTTAATTTTTCATTATAAGGATTTGACTTCAGCTTCACAGAGGTCACCCTTTACACTATTCACACAGCCCATATTACAAAAATAACAAAAACACAAAAACAAACAAACAAACAAAAAACTGAAATGAGCAGAATTAATATGGGAGGAAACATTCTGTTAAAGAGCTGAAAGGAGGAATGAATAATGAAGATGAGCTGCAATAAGAACATATCAGAGAGAAGATCCTGTAACAGGAAAAGGAATAATAAAAACACACACAGGCAATCCAACAGAGAAACACAGACACGCACGTGCACACACGCACGCACGCACACACACACACACGCACACACACACACACACACACACACACACACACACACACACACACACACACACACAAAACCATGATGGTCTTACCGGTGTGAGCATGCCAGGCTGAATGTGCAGAGGTTGAGCAGACTGGTTCTGTGGCACAAGTGGAACAGAGTTGTCCATCCTCACTGGGTAACCAGTGTGCTTATTAGATGTTTGAAGTCCTAGACAAAAACAAAAATCAAATAAATAATAAATTCATTCATAATATGGTGTACCTTTAGACATTTTCCTATCTTATATTACAGTACTAAATGGGTCATCTAGTTTCAAGGCTAAAAACAAAAACAATCAAAGTGGAAATCCTGTGAGAGTAGCTATAATACTGACTCTTACAGTACATTAACTCTTACAGTGGTCTATATAACTTATTGTTCCATTCTACATTCTCTGTTTGTATTCTGGTGAGGTACTGCACCTCATTAAATAATAAAATGATGATTCATGAAGACCCTTTTCTTCATGAATACTATGACAAACCAGTAAACCAGTGAATCCCAACCATACTAGCTGTACTACAAGCCTCCCATTTTAGCACTGGAGATCACAACAACAGATTGTCTGTGCTAGCTAATGTCCTGTCCTGTCCTGTCTCTCACCCTGTATGGTGGGTGGGCAGACAATGAGTGTCTGCTGAAAGGGCTCATTCTGGGGGCACAGCTGGGAGGGTCGGGGCTGCAGGGGGACGCTCTGTTGGGCCAGGCCTGGGATGTTGATGGTGGCCTGCTGGTACAAGCCTGGCTGGTAGTTCAGCAGAGGCACGTTGCTACTGAGAGATAGAGACTGTCCACCTGTGGAAGCCATCTGAAGAAGAACAAACAAACCCCTTAAACTGGTGTCTATTAGATCTAGATGTGCTTTAAGTTTAGCTGAGTGTTGAACTCACCTGGTTGTGCTGATTGAGCTGGCTGCTGAAGGTCACTGTGAGGTTCGTGGCGGCACTGGGTGTGTTGTTGGTGGCAAACAGATTCTTCCCGTTGTCAAAGGCACTGCACCGTCTCTTACAAATCTCCATGTTCTGAAAACAGGACTTCACGCTGCAGGGAGTAAAGGAAGTAGATCTCATCATGAGGATAAAAAATGTCACAAATCTGCCACAAGTCTTGAAATTTTAATCTGAATTTGATTCCCTTCGGCATTAATGAAGTATTATCTTATCTCTTAAATTTCAAATTTAATTTGTAGAGGGTTATATAGACCAAATAAGGAGCTATACGGACAGTATGAGGAGCACTAAATGAGTTATGACTGCATGCAATAGGTCACGCTTCACTCCAAGTCTTGCCTTTTACTGCTTATAGTCTAGATACAGTATGTGACTGTGGTGTGGGGTTTACTGGGAGCTGGGACTGGGAGTAGATATGTGACTGTGGGGCTTACTGGGAGCTGTGGGGGAAGTGGAGCAGGTGGGTCATTGTCACAAATGGGTGATTCAGAGTCTTCATGGGTGTGATCCTCTTATCTGCATCCAAAGTGAGCATCTTCTTCAGGAGGTCAATGAACTCCCGCCGGTCCGCCTTCTCTGCTAAGATGTCCGTCCCCTCCAGACTAGTCATGTTGACCTAAGGCAAGAACACAGGATCCATTACTCACATTCACTTACTTGATTGAACTTGTCTAATAAGAATAAGTCTAATCTTTCTCAATGGTGTTAAATTTCAAAGAAAACATTCTATTAAAAAAATAAAGAAACAGTCTAATCACCTGCATCATGTCATCTAGACAATTGAAGATGTATTTACGAGCCTCCTTGGATTTGATTCCCATCTCAGCCTCGTGTTCAGCTGGTGTCTAAACACACACACACACACACACACACACACACACACACACACACACACACACACACAGATACACACAAGACAGAGACAGAGATGTTAAGCAAAGAATAAACCACAACGTGTCACAACCAGAGAGTCTGACACACACTGCCGGCACACAGCACACACCTTAAGCCTCCAGAGAGGATAGCTGGAGTCTGGCCCCCTGTTGAAGAAGCGACTGGTCTTTGTTCCCGCACTCAAGAGATACTCAGCTGGGAGACCCTGAGTCTGGGATATGTAGCGTATCTGTAACAGCATGGACAAAAATCAAACCACATTCTCCAGTGATCATTTATATTTACGCATTTCACAGACGCTTTCTTCCAAAGCGACTTTTATTTGTCAGCTATCAATCACTGTACTGTCTCCTCTAGAGCAATATACTGTAGGGTTGAGTGCCTTACACAAAGGGCACAATGGTGGTGCAGCAGAGACATGAACCCACACTTTCCAGGTTACGAGCCCAACTAGCCAGGTGAGGTTCCTTAACCACTACACTATCACTGCTCTACAGCACATAAAACAAAATATAGCCTTTCAAATCCTGGAGTGGTTCATTCAAAAGCACTAACCTGGTCATATTCTGAAGCACCTGGATACAGAGGCCAGCCCAGGAAAAGTTCAGCTATCACACATCCAAGAGACCACATATCAATAGCCTCACAAAAAGGCAGGCCGAGGATGATCTCTGGAGCACTGCAACCACAAATAAAATAATCTTTCTATTATAATCAGGATGATAAAGTAAATCATACAACTCCAGTTACCTTGTCATTCACAAAGAATAAGTACATCTGTAAGTAATAAATGCAATACTGCAATTTCAGCAATGAATTATCTTATCTAAATCTTATCTGAGATAGAATGTGGCTGAGCACTGCAACCATAAAAAGACAACAATTACTGAAAACGTATTTATCCATCTCATCATAATGAATATGTAACTGCAAAATGGATTCTCTTCCCCTTCCTTAGTTTGAGGTTGTATAATACTCTCATGACATTTGTCATAAATGTTATATATATTAATGCTTATAACAATATTCTAATATAAACTTGAACTTGATTAAATTCAAATAAAACACGTATTTCCTTCCCAGTCGGCTCTGTATTTACCGGTAGTATCTGGATTGCAGATAGGTAGAGCACACAGCCTTGGACACGTGACTGGCCGAGCCGAAGTCTATGACCTTGACGCGGTAGGGCTGGCGAATGGGGTCCACCAGCATGATGTTCTCGGGCTTGAGATCGGCGTGGATGAGACCCAGGCTCTTCAGCTTCATCAGTGCCGTAGCCACCTGCTGTAGCACGGGACGGATGCACTTGAGCATCAGGGGGCTGAACTTGCTGTGCTTGAGGAAGTCGTAAAGGTTCTGCTCCAGCATCTCGAACACCAGACAGGTGTGGTTCTTGTGCTGGAAGCACTCGTACGAGCGCACAAAGTTGAACTCGTCCGCGTTCTCCGTGCTGAGTCTGCTCAGAATGCTCACCTGGCCGAGAGAAGACAGACAGCAAAGGAAGACCATGAATCAGAGGGCTGAGCTCCGTGACAATGACATGGCTAGGCTTTATGATAATTAAATACCATAGAAATATTTCTTTACATTCACATTTATGCATGCAGCAGACATGCAGAAATTTCCCAAATATAAGCTGCACTGTGTATAAACCTCAGGCTAGCGTTTTATGCAAACTAAAAACAAACAAAACCATGTATTAACCTCAGATTACTAAACATTACCTATTTCATTAGAAAATACAATATTGAAAAGAAAGGCATTCCCATGTATTCACCTCATAGATAAAGAAATTTAGTATTAAGTCTGGTTAATTATCAGAAAATTACAGTAATGTACTAATGCACAGACAGTGCTGTAATTTAAAGGCGCTGTATGTAAGAAATGTATTCCAAATAATCATAAAACGGCCTTGATTTGTCACCAGACATGAAGGAATCATGTGCATTTTAAACACTGATATCACTGACAGTTGTAGTCCAGCCAGAATATTTGCATTTGAAAAGCTAAGTTGCAGCCCACAAGTAGTGTTTATGTTGTCATTTCAAGCGGTATTTGTGTTGATGTCATTGTCAAGGCCTCGTTATGCTTCCGAAAAATATCACAACAAGGTCAGAAATAAAACAAGGATATGTATAGGAGATGCTTTTGAAAGTTGGAGACGGCTGAAAGCAACAAAATATTTTGAACATGATTGCAGTCCCAATTTTGGCCACAATCCTACACACAGCTCCTTTAACACAGACAATACTGACAATCTGTTATCTAACGATTTACACACCTCAATTTGTCCTTGGCGGGCATAAGATGGGTGATTCTTTAGGATTTTGATAGCCACAATCTCATTGGTGCCCCGCTTCCAGCACTTTGCCACCTGCCCAAAGGTGCCTCGACCGAGAAACTCCAGCACCTCATAGCTGTTGGATACCGAGCAGAGGATTTCATGTTGCACCAGCTGGTAGTCGCCCTCGCTGTGGGAGTTACTGCTCTTGGTGGTGGAGGTAGAGTGGGCGATGGACTGGGCAGTGGTGGTCCCTCCGCCCACAGCTCCCGCCCCACCAGCCACACGGTTGGAGAGCACAGGAGCCGAGAGCTCCTCCAGGATCTGGACGCTGTCGCTGCTGTCCACCTCCTCACTCTTGCGCTTGCGGCTGTACGGCTTCTGGTAGCCGGCCTCACCTTGCTGTGTGGACGAAGAGGCCACATCTTTGGTATGACGGCTGGTGGACGACGAGGAAGATGACGAGGAGGATGAGGAGGGACCCCCAGGAAGACTTCCTGTGCTGTCAGCGGCGCGGACCACCGTCTGCTCCCGGGCGCTGCCACTCCCCACGGTCAGTGGGAAGACCAGGTTGGAGGCTGTGATGTTCTGGGTGCCATAGCCACTGGAGCTGAAGCCAGAGGCAGATGGGCTGGATGAGGACGTGTGGGCTTGGCTTGGACTCTGCAGATAGAAGCTGTTCTCTGCTGACTGGCCACTCTGGTCCCATCCACAGGTCTCCACCTTCATCCGCTTGGAGCGGGTGTAGCCACTAGATGACACTGATGGGGAGGAAAATGCCTGAAGCTGGGATGACATGCCTAAACACAAATAAGGGGTGTGTGGGTGCAACCCAATATGACATATCCGTTCAGGTAGGCCTATTGTTATTCATCAATTAAAACGTATTCAGTAACGCTATTGTATTTATATTGGGACATTTTTTGAACTCTTGCACATTCACAATGGTTCACCGTCAAAACCAAAATCTGGCCATATAATAGCAATGACATTTCACACGTGCATAAGTATTTTTTTGCAGTGCACCTGTCTTCCAGCGCAATCACCGCACATTACTGGAGGGTTACCTCACGTTTGTAATCGGCCAATACAAAGCTAAAAAAAAAAAAAAAAAAAAAAAAATGCACCCTTGTCGTCATATGGTGTATCATAGCTAGGATCTGGACCTGAATTGTGTTAAATATATAAAACATAATGCGATAGAATTATTTTAACAGTGTCAGTCCTTCTTTACCACAAAATTGGCTTTTTATGTCATTACAGAAGAACATGTTTTAGGAATAATAAACACATCCGCGAAACACACGACAACTCAATAACGTTATCTCCTGAGAGTAACAAATTATAACACTGGTAAGGCAGTTATGTCAGGATTAGTTATAATAGTTACTTGTTATGCGCTCAGTTCATTTCGTCCGATTTGACACTTCCCCTCTCTTTTCCTGGTTAGGCCTCATCGTTTCTTCGCTGCAAGCTCACTTCAAACCAAAAATAGGTCTTGCTAAGGTTTTGCAACATGGCATTATTTACAGGCGACGAACAGAATAACAAGAATGCATTATTTCGGCCGAAATATAGCCATTTTCAGACTACAGCGTATTTGCATTCTGCAGAGCAAACTAGCAGACACCAGCATCAACAGGAACAACCCTCATTGTACCGCTGGAGTACTTCACACAGGGTGAAAGTTCGTCCAGCGTGCTGTAATATGTCATGTAAACGCGCACTACATTTTTCTTACTGGAGCAGTATCATCATACAATTTATTTTAATTTGTAGAAAATAGTCCATGTTGTCGTAAATAAATCATTCCAGCCGGGCTCGAAAATGACCAAAGCTAGGTCATTAATCTACCTGGGTAGCTACAGTAAGCTTACTCTATATTTGTAAATTAGGCTACATTACATCTGGATGGGCCCAGGAAAACCACCTACCATGTTCAGTTCAAAAAGTTTTTTTTTAACAAACGACTAATGCTGAGGAAAAGAAGACATTTCAAGAAATGACATGCATATTTATGACAAGAATATCAATATTTATTTCTATACCAAGGTGGAATATTGCACAAAAGGGTATAAACTGAAATTGGATACATTTGTGGAAATGTCCTAAAACCAAGCAAAGCAGATTGCACATGGAGAGCAACACATAAGTGTTGGATTTGTTTATAAAAAAAAGTTTACATTTGCAAGGTGTTTTGATTTGGCTTCTTTTTAAGTAGAAAATGGACCTCATTTTATAATTCAACAACGAAATGTTATAGAACTGCTTTCCACAGGTCTTCCTAAGGTTGTTCAAATGTTATGTTCCATTTCGATGATCCAAAACATGGGATACCAAATTTGGAACACATTTAATTACATAATCACAATTACAAAAATGCAATCTACACCAGAGCAGAAGTTAAGGAATAGCTTCCCTAGTATTTTTTTCACTTTCTGACTCAAACAGTTCATCAAACCCTCAATAAAAGGAGAAAAACAATTGAGGGGTGAAAATTAAGTTGGAATGGTTTGAACCGCAAATCGTGTGTCCTACAACTTTTGAGAACACGGCGGCAGCTCCCTGATCGACACATATGTTTTCATACACAGACAAACTGGCAGGTTTCTTGGGCATTGCAATTCTTTCACTAGTGTTCTCCTAGATAATATTTTATATAATGACCACAATCCTGCAAGCCAAGACAGTGACGCTGTTTTGATTTCACAGCATCCCTCGAGCCTCTGACCACCTGGTGGTTGATCAGTGTTGGCTCATGACTGTTTGCATACTCTAAAACTTTTAACCGAACAAAAAGGAGACGGCTAACCCTACTGCTTCTGATAGTAAGGGTAAGTACAGTTCACTTTTTGCTATTTGTAAATTTGTTTCTCCTTGCTATGCCAAGTTCATTCCTGTGCAATACTCCTTAGGACATATTTGACTGTGTATGCGAAGGCGGCAAAGCCCACAATGACAAACAGGTTTGCCAGGGCTCCTCCAAGCAGTCCGTGGTTGCGATTGACCTGCTGCAGGTCAGGTAGATTGGCAGCTTCTGCATGGGCGTGCCCATTTGGGGGCGGATGTCCGTTTTGGGCTTGGTGCGCATCACCATCTGGCACAACATCAGGGAGTGGTAGCGCCTGGGAATGTGACCTCAACTCTTCTTGAAGTCGCTGCTTTTGTTTGATCTCCTGTACAGGCAGGAAAGGATATACTGTAAACAAGCTAAATGTTTCTTGTTTAGAAATTTTCTTGTTTGTTCTTGTTAACTAGGAAGGCATGATTGAAGGTATTTATCCCACTTAATTACCCAATAGCTAACAGAAGATGGCAGCGAAAGAACAGCAATAACATGATGCGGGATATAGGACAGAAGACAAACACCACAACTTCATGAACACTGAGCAAACAAAACATCTATATCTATCTTTGATGCATCTGCTGAACGTATGACAGAAACTGTCATTTTAAATCTGAAGTAAAGATTTTTTTTTTCCACTTTACAGCACTGAATACTTACATCAACAACATCTGGAAACAGATCACAAAAGATCTTGTCTTTAATATTAAAAGTCAGACTCTGAGAGGCAAGTTGTCTTTTCTGGAAAAGAAAAAAAAAAAATGTCAGCATTTTCATCGCAAAGCCATGTAATACTTAAGGCATTCAACAGTTACCACCAAAATACATTCACTAATTATTACATCATCATAAGTTTTTAGAAAATCCTGAAAAACTAAACTAAAAAAATGGGGTGTGTCCAAATCTTACTCACAGTAAAATCTGAGGTCTCTATACTGCCTAGGGTTGGACCCTTTTCTACCATAAAACTAAGGAGACCCGTGAGGATGGTGGAAACAGACCAGGCAGGATTCCATGTATCAGGATGGAAATCTGTGATGGAGAGACATAACCTACAAGAAGAGCAGTGTGTGTGTTATAACATATTCCTGCATGTTCATTTGATACATTTTAAAAAGAATGCGCCGTTTAGCCACTGACTCTTTTTTTGAATGCGTGTTCAATTTCAAAGTATGAAGCTCACCAACACTAGCTTGAATATCCAGCTCCAACTTACCTTGTATTACATTTAAACCTTCCATTGGGAGTTATCATATATATGCTTGGCGGCTTAAAGGGAAATTCTCTGGGGAAAACTAGTTTGCCATGGTAATAACCACCTGTAAGAGAAAGCAAATATAATTGTGATGAGTACATGGAGAACTAGCCTATAGCCACAGTGCCATTGACTCAGTATGGCCACCCCAGGTCAAAAAATTTATTAGTGTGAAAATGTGTGACTAAGCTGAGGTCCAAAGGGGATAGAAATAAAGATAAAACTTTCTATATCATTATGTGTTTGTACAATTTCAGAGCAAGATAGTAGAGGGATATCATGAAAACACATTGCCATCCAATTTGTTTTGTAACTTTAACCAAAATACCCAGGGGCCTTATTTATAAAACTGCACAGGATTTTAAAAAATTAAAGGTGAAAAAATTGTACCTTCATATGGCGTTTTTTCTGGCCCTCGTACGAGATAATGCCTTAAAAAAAAGAGAGAGAGAGAGGGAATGCGTTCATTTTACAGAATTTGTCGCATAAACTTTAGACTATATGAACTGCCTTTTAGAACAGACTGTATAGCAACTCATTACTTGAAGGAGTTGATTCCTACCATTCCAATATATTTGAAGGCAGGGGTTCAGCACAGATGTAAGGTACAGGGTCTTTCTTTATTCGAAGGTAGTCCTGTTTTAATCGTTGTGTTGCTGTTGTTGGTGCTCTCTTGTTGTTGCTCATCTAAATAAAAACAATTAAGAATGAATAAATAACTGGGCCAATAGCATTTTAAGTACTATGGTATGACTCTGATTGACTGCATGTCTAGTATGAAAGCCTGCCAGGTTAATCAACAAACAATGCAAATTATATTTTCTCTATACAAATGGCCTTCAACTAAACTTTACAGATTCCTGATAGGAATTCAATACAGAATTGAGTTCGGGAAATAGAGGTTGCTACTTGCTGGTCGAATCTCATCTCCTTACAACCGGCGGTACAACAACATTTATCTGACTAGGTACAAGATTGCCACTGCCCATTCAAGCCAACATCGCAACATTGTAGCAAAGCGAATTAGTAACGTTAGTGCAGCGGGAATGGTAACATTGTAGCAAAACGAATGGCTAGGATCCCAGTCTTTAGCGAACTCTGAATGAATCAGAGGGATATAACGTTTGGGGTTTGTACAAACCCGTCTAACTCAGTCTAAGATACTAGATTCACTCAAGAAACCTGTATGCACCGGACATAACGTTAATCTGCGTTAGCATCATGCTTTACAGACGGTGACATTCTCTTGCTCCACATTAGCTAACGTTATTAGCAAAACATAACATTTTCTCTCGGCTGTAGCCTACAATAATGTTAACAGTTACCTTCTCCCCTTGCCTATCTTCACTGAAGTCTATTTGGTGACTATAAATCCATATAACCCATAATCCGAACCAAACAGAAATAAAATAATTTAAAGTCTTCGTGAAAAGCCTGACATGAAAAGTATTTACTTTAAGTTGTAGGCTACATGCCTTGTATAAATGACCAAGCTACTAAACTTAGCATGGTAGTCGTCTACTATGGTCTACTACTAGACTAATGTTATGTGAATATTGAGTAACCCAACTAGTCAGCTGGTAGCAATGCTAACGTTAGCTAATATACAAACTTCACGTTGGTACAAGCAAAAGAAAGAGCAAGATCACTGCAAAATAGTTACCTCTTTGGCCCGCTCTATACAATGTAAGAAGGTCGGGCTGATGTTACACTAATTCTTCTTTCAAATGAGAACAACAACTTATTTCAGAAAAACTTTTGAGTTTAACTATGATAGTTTCGTTTGAGTGAAATTCTCCCTAGTTCCCCATTCTAACATGGCTACCATTCAATACGGAAATGAGGGAAGCACCTGAGTGGCCAATCATGTTTCACGTTTAGGTCAGTCCCCGCATCCTGTGTGCCTAAATGTGTGGAATATCAGAGAGGATAAATATTTTAGTAAACATTTGATAAAGACTTACTTTCGGTGGGATGGATGTCTATAGTATTTAGCTGCATGGTTATGTTGCTATCCATGTTAGATATATATATAAAAAAAAATGAAACCATAAAATTCAAAAGATAAGCACCCTTTATTTTGATATTAAATGGACTGCACATTCCCACATAATGTTACAAAATACCAATTAAGAGATATATTAGCATTTTCCTCTACATTTCAAAATAATGGGTGCAATATGTGACTTTAAAGAAACAACAGAATATGATGGACTATATACCAGCATAGCCATCAAAGCAGGAATAGGCCTGTCACGAAATCTTTAACCTTGAATATCATAACAATAGCTTTGCAGATCATAGAATGAAACAAGCTCACTAACCACAACAGTTGTAGACTAATTTGCTCTGAATTAAAAATGTTGAAATGAAAATGTTCATGTGAAACTATCGATCTCTGCACAATTTCTTTTTGTCATAGGCCTATCTCAAAGTTGGCAGCCTATCATTCAACCAGTCAATGAGCTTAAAAGCATAGGCCTACATAAAAGAGTAACTAGTGATAGGCCTAGGCAACTGGATGACAAAACCAGTAGAAAATTGGAATATTGTGGAGCTTTGTCTTATACAATTTAGTCGAGAAGTGCTTCTTAACTTTTAGAACAAAAAAGACAATGACAAAAAAAGACTCAAAAGAGGAATAAGACCAGCAAATTCCCACCAAAATACATTGTACATACAACACAATATAACAATCCACTGTATTTTGAATAACATTTCATAGCAAAAGTATCAGACTGAATTCCAGCCATACTTGCAACAAATGAAAACATTTCACAGGCAATTTCTTATTCTGTAATTCTGTAATTTTGGATCTTTCATATACTGCATAATAAAACAGACGTGTTGTAAACATATGGTCAGATTTAAATTCAGCATACATTTTACACATAGTATAGGCCTATGCTGCACAAAGCCACGTGATATTATGCAGTTGTGATATAGCCTAACAAATCAGATATCAGAATGCATCTCTGAGTATTCATACATTCTACTAAAACATTTGCAGCATTTAAAATGAGCAAGAGAAATATGGGAAGATAGTGTAGATCACAAGGAATAGGGCCTATGTGAAACCGGTCTCTGTTGAACTCTGTTGTGTCTCTCTGATGTGACTTTCACTGCCATCTTCACAGGTCATACTCTGGGTGGAGAGTAAAAAAAAAACAGGCAATGCAATTATTACCATAATTCTGATTTAGACTTGGTAAGCTTCAAATAAAACTGAATTAGACTCGTTCAAAACTACCTAAAAGAGTGTCGAAAGTGTACACTTCGACGTTTCAGCTTTTCAGGGTTGTGAGATGCCATATGGGAAAACTCTCGGAAGATGTCCAGGTATGTTGTGTCTCCTGAAATACAAAAGGAAAGCATTGTACAACTGAGTAATATATTTAGGGAGGAGAGATTACAATCAATAAATTAATAAATCACTTCCAAAATGTCATACGAACATACTCTGAGTGACACAAATTTCTCAAAAGCTAAATGTTATTATATGCAAAGCTAGCCACAGAAAAAGGGAAACTGCATGCACCTTGCCGGTTCCCTTTGTCTCTCCACAGACATTACCTACACACTTACACAGAATCTTGACAGTCAAGCAAGGCAGTCATCAAAACTAAATACCTTCCAGTAAAATCAGGAAACACAGACTTACAGTTTTGTGTTCTGTCACAGGGGGCAGCAAAGTAGCAGAAACGTAACCCCAAACCCCAAACATTGGGCACCATGGCACACAACCATGGCACACACCCTCCCTCAGACTTTCACTGTGACCATAGCAACAGCTAAAACTATGGCAAAGACAACAGATTCTACTGAGGCCTCTCTATGAGAAATTTTGGTGCTCTTGTGGACAAAGAGAATATAAAAAATACTATTCTCCCGCGATAGTATCTATTTACATAGTAGCCCTATAAGCCTACTGTCTAAACCTACTGGCTACTCTTCAACCCTCTCTGGTTTTACAGTATCTTCAAATACAAGTTCACCAATAGGTTAAATTATTCTCTCTATTGGAAACATTAATTTGCTAAAGCACTATAACCAGTTTACCAGTACATGTATATCCCAGTTCCCTCAGGTGTTAGTTAATGTCATTAGTAAAAGAGAAAAAGCTGAAGCGTTAATCAGTATTGTATTATTGACAGAAGAAGACGACAGAGAGAAAGGTTAGAGGTTCAGCCATATTGCTTATTTATTTTCAGTATTTTGTCAGTGTTTTAAAAGCAAAAGAAAGAAAGAAAAAAAACAAAGCATTTTTTTTTGCAAACAACAGCAGTAACCTTACATAGGGATATTGGGCTTTTCAGACAATATTCAAACATATTTTACAGACTGTGACAAGAAACAGAGAGAGTAGCGTACAGAAGAAGACACCTTTATGTTAAAAGCAAGCGGTAAAAGTGTTAGAAGCAGAAGCATATTTACAGCAGATGTTGAAAAAGGCCTTGCCTTCAATTTCTTTTTCCCCCTCCCTCCCTCGGTTCACCAATGAGTTGGTGTATCACTACTTGTTCAAGTTTCCTGTTTTGGTTATTTAAACATGTCACCTCACATCTTAGTGTCTAGTAAACATACTGACTATTCATCTCATATGTTAATTGGCTTATACAAGAGCTTAATTAATTTTCAACCTCTTGTATCTCTAACAGTGTGGAGGCAATGCCAGCGAGGAAGTAAACCCCTCTATTCAATATGAACATACATCCATATTTTCTGAGCTGTAGAGGCAGCAGAGGAGAGAACACCTGACCAAGAATATGGTGGCTTTTCTCTCGGTACTAGAACTCTACATCTGAATTACCCCGTCAAAGAGATTGAGGATCTAGTGTACGATATGCCCTAACAGTCTAGTCCATCATCACACATGTCACATATACGTACTCACAGCACAAGGACATTGCTTTCTAGAACTTGCAATTCAACAGAAGAATCAACACTGTACCCTCACTTTAACAAGGATTTGGGCATGACATCTTTTTAACCCCCCACCCCCACCCAACCCCCCTACTCCTAACAGTGCAAGTGACCCAAAAAAAGCAAAAAAAAAAAAAAAAAAAAACACTCCTTGAGGTCTTTGGTTAGAGAGAAACAGAGCTGCATGTGATATAAGTTACTGTGTATCACAAGTTAGCATTAAGCATTAAGGTAATTTCATTTCAAATTGGTTAGGACTATAACAAGATGTGAACGAAGAGAACGTAAAATCAGCTGCTCATGCAATCTCAGAGGCATTTACAGTACATGTGCAGCAATCAAAGAAATATTGAGGCGCTATGCAAGAAATGCCCTGAAAGGTGGACCGTGTTTAAATCATTTAACAGTCTGGAGTTGATCACTGACACTTACTATTGACGAGATCACTTGTATGTATTATTTTAATTGATGCATAAAATCCCAATGGTTGCCATACTAACTATTGGACCAAAACCTAGTAGACTATGGTGCTGAAGTTTGTCTTTAACCAAAGACCACGTGGGTTCTCTGTTCCATTTTTGTATATACAGGTTTGAAGATTTGGTATCACATTTTCACGAGGTTTATCAAGAATTCATACAGTATAGCAAATACACATACACAAATTTGAGAGAGAAACATATGCAGCAGGACTATGAAGGCCCAGCATAATAGCAACCCATGCAGTACTCAACCAATGCATAAACCAATGACAGTAATACTACTGTTGTAACATACCAGTGTAAGAAATGAATTAGTATACATAGAAATTAACGGTGTACCATACATACATAGCAGTACAAAGTTCATTAAACCTGAAGATCTGTAACCGAATGAATGCGAAGTCACTGAATTCCGGATGTGAAAGTGATTGTGTAGGCCTATCGTTTATTATTTTAGTGTAGAAACTACATGCATAATGTTCATCTGGCAGTAAGGGCGTGTGGAGTGCACTATTGGACAAAACCAACAACTGACATAATATAAAAAATACTATTTTTCCTTGTATTGGTAAAACATAATACAAAACATACAGAGAATCTGACTTTAAATAATCATTGCACTGTTGCTCTGAGCAGTCCTTCATAAATTAAAATAAAGTCCCATTCAAAAAGTACTCTCTCTCTCTCTCTCTCTCTCTCTCTCTCTCTCTCTCTCTCTCTCTCTCTCCAAGTAACATAAAAACAATAGTTAAGAAAGTGCATAACGTCTCCTTCAGACTTCAGACTATGTAATAGCTTTTTTTTTTCTCTTTCAGCAATCAGCCCCTACACTACCTCAAGCGTCTGCTCTGCTGTATGCTATCACAGTCTAATCCTGTACATCACAGTTATATTCTCAACCCCCCCAAACGCTCTCCCCAGATTCATGCCTGGTCATTTGTCCTCAAGGCTCCTGGCAATGCTCACACATACAAAAATGTACATAAATTCCACAACATGCCACTAGAAGACAGTAGGAGAATTGAACAGTGATTACTGCACAGGCGGATGAGAGATAAATAAAACGCTACAAATTACTACCGTAATGACACCATGTTCCTCAGATGCCGGGCTATAGATTTAGCCAAGAGACATAGTGAAACAGGTGCTTGTTAGAGAAACACTGTTGTTCCCTTTTGTAAGTAATCTGGTGAATGGAGAAGCTACTTGTGTTTATTAGGTTCATTTCCGAGGACCTGGTTCAGTTTCTGTACCTCAACTTTCGTATCGAATCTCTTATTCACTGTAGATGAGAACCAACACATTATATAGGCACTCATTCTGTTCTCTTCTACAGTGAAATAACCTTTGATGGAAAATTCTCATAACTGCAAATGGCCTGAGCATTATACAGTAATGGAAGAGACTAAAAACAGCCGTGGCCATATAAGTAAAATATGTTTAACCTTTTTCAGTGAGGGCCAAATTCACATTTTTGCTACAAATTAAACAGAGAGGGATTTTGTTTTACAGCATGATGGTGCAAAGAAAGAAATCAGTTCTCATCTACTGTACAGGATGAGTTAGTATCTCTGTATAAAAGCTTGGTCCGACACACTTGTGATATTGCAGAGGATGCCTGGCGCCAGTGCTCTGCTTTTTTAACACTCCGCTATATTGAGACATATAAATTCTTGTATGCATTTCTTATACTGTTGCTCTGTGGGGCTGCTACTGGGATATTGACCTGGTTGCCCAAACGGACCCTCCGACTCCCGCATCTCCTCGTTCATCCGAGCCAAGCGTAACCTTTAGGGGAAACAGAGAGAAGGAGAGGGCACACACGGGTTAAAAGAGGGCGTTTAAACAAGGATACATCAGGATACATCAGTAAGAAGTAAGACTTCATTAGCATATGGCAGTGGTGTTTAAGGTCGTTCACACCAAGAACGATAACTATACAGATAAATGCAACAATAAAAATATTTCCATCAACACCAATGAGCGATACTGGAGGTCTGTCCTGATATGGATGAATTAATGTCTAAAATTCCATGGCTTCTAATTGGCTCCTAAGCTTTTATTGTTCTAAAAAAACAACAACAAGGCAATGTTGCAAATGTCGTTGTCGTTATAGTTGTGGTGTGGATGCTGTCATTCATATTAATGAGAGTGATATTTATGTCGTTATTCTGTAGTTATCGTTCTTGGTGTGAACGCCTCTTTAGGGTTGATGTAGCGTGGCAAGTGCCATTGAAGTGTAAACCTACAGAGTGACAATGTCTGCATTGGCAGCCTGCACCGCGATGCTTAGTGGGTCTTTGCCATCATCATCTCCGTCATTCTGAGTGGCGCCTCGCTTTAGGAACAGACACACCTGCCTGCAACATTCATAGAGAGGAGAACAATCACATTAAATCAAAACAGACCAAACAAATACAGGCAGCACATCAAATGAACCACATTATGAGATTATGATCAAGTTAAATGGATAAGTCATAGACTTGACTTGGACTAGACTTTAATTTTTTGTAAAGTGAAAGTTTGGTGTAATTCAAGCATAGCCATGTTGTACGAGCCTGCTGACTGCACTACATAGCGAGTGGAATGAAAGAATTTGGAACAACATAGACATACAGTAGATGCCTTTAATTGGTACAGTATCTGTTGCTGAACTTACCCCGTGTGCCCCAGATATGTGGCGTGGTGCAGTGGCCCTCTGCCTTTGGCATCTCTTTGATTGACGTCAGCGCCATTCTGTAGCAGGAACTCGCAGGCTATCAGAGAGCCCTGGGGGTAAACATGTCACAAACTCATCAGATCTGTCCTTACACAAGGCGTCAAGTTTATTTCTTACATACGGTACATATCACTACTGGTGTAAAAGAAATGCAGTAAAATTATTATCATGTCAGATGTCAACCTATTAGTAGCAGTAGGAAAGGGGCTACATAATATGGTTGGTTGGTTGATGGAACAAACATCAGTCAGCTGACTGTGATCCACCTTTGTGTATTATGATCTCTTCACAATTCTTTTCATTGTGCAATAGCTCGGTAACTGTATCCTAAGGATAAATCTTGTTTCTGTGGTTGCATTTATTGACACTTCCACACTCATCATGGCCGCCTACTCACTCCAATGACCGCCTGGATGAGTGGAGTCTTGCCCTCATCCTCGTCAGTGATGGAGTTGACGTCTGCTCCGTGTGCCAGTGCTTCGGCCATGATGGGCAGGTTGCGGGCGTGTGATGCCTTATAGAGCAGCGCCCCAGGGTGCAGCTCCCGTAAGTCCTCAGAGTCAGACACCTCGGGCTCGAGCTCAGCCTCCCCACTCGAATCCTCAGACACCTCGCATTCTGCTATGGGTTACAAAGATTCATACTAGAATCAGGTGTTTTGTTCATACTAGAATCAGGTGATTATCTTAGTTTCATTAATTTATTTAACAGGGGCCATGTACAGAACAAATCCCATACCAGAGTTAGCTCTACAGCTAATTTTCATCTGTTTCACTGACTATGAATTAAACCGTTTAATTAGGTACTATAGAGTGTATTTTGTGAACACAATTCACTTACCTTCCTCTGTGACACTATCCACCACCGAGCCAAACACTAGGATGTCCGTGCTGCCGTCTGTGCTACCTCCAAGTCCACTGTCGCTGCTTAAACCAGCCGGGCCTACAAGTGACAAACCGTGGACGTTCATTATCAAACACAGAAACTGTTTCACCATGTCATAGCACACCAACATGACCCAGTTCATTTCATTATCCAAACCCAAAGCAGAAAGCAAAATGGACATTTTTATATTTAGCAGAAGCAACTTCCATTTTCCCAACTATCAACAACTTTAGGGCCAATCACAATTTAGGATTAAGTGCCTTGCTCAAGGGCACAACAGTGGCAGCCGCTATTCAAACCCACAATTTCCAGACTACAAGCACGCTACCCGGAGTCCTTAACCACTAAGACACCACCGCTTACAAAAAGTACAGTACATTTTCTCAATTGCATTTCTCAATGAAAGGTAACCAGCCAAAACCATTCACTGAAGCCCAAATAGAAAGGGCTTCCTGCAGCCCAACACAGAGTCATAATAATGAGACCACTGGATGTCTTTCATCTGCTGATGATGTCCCTCAGGCCTTCACTAACCCTACTGATCTCAATTAAAGCTTCTGCTCCCTCAGCACTCCTCTGTCATGATCTCGTTGCGCAATGGACCAATGGATCAATCAACTCTGATTGGGGGGGGGGGGGCTGTCCTGAACACAGGGGTCAAATGGGAAAGTATGCATAAGAGACTCACTGCGAGGTCCAGAGCCTGTGTCAAAGTAGGAGAAGAGCGAGTCCAGCTCGTCTGGGCAAAACAGGGAGTCTCGGTGAAACTTTCTCTCCAGAGCGGCGGTGGCTGAGATGGACAAAATGAGAGAGAGAGAGAGAGAGAGAGAGAGAGAGAGACAGAAAAAGAGACCGATAATAAGAAAGGGAGGGTAAGATGAGGAATATAAAAGTATTTATGTATATGCCTGAACCAAAGAACTAAATGCAAGTCTATTAAAGACCCCTTTCTGGATAATTACTAACTAAAGGCTGTTCACATCTAGAGCGATAACTATAATAACAAATAGATATTGCTCTAATAAAATTAATATGAATGAAAACATCCACACCATAACTATAACGACAACAATATATGCAATCGATTTTTTATCGATTTTTTGTTTGACCGCCAATCAAAAACCATGGAATTTTAGACATTAGTTCATTCACATGAGGACAGACCTACGTTATCGTTGGTCAGTGTGGAGAGAGAGAAATACTGTTTTAATTACAGTTATCTTTATAATTATCATTCTAGGTGTGAACGACCCTTAATACTTAAGCTGATGAGAAATTGAGCTCCAGGCTATCTGGCAAGCCCAGCGTACCTGTTGAGAGAGTGGCCGGAGAGGCACTGCCACGGTCTTGGCGGTATTTTCGTCGTGTTTTGGGGACGGTGGTGGCGCTGTTGTGCCTCCGACACTTCTTCACACTCCAGCGGTGCTCTGACTTGCGGCCCCCGTTGACCAGCTGCACCCCGCCAGCCACCATCTTTTTCAGAAACTTCTTCTCCACATACTTAGCTTTAATCCACGCCTCTTTCTCCTGCCTGCAAACAGAACATACAACAACATTACAGTATGTCTGACTTTGTGAATATTTTCTCATTCAAGAGTCAGGCAATATGACATAAGATACTCCACATTGTGAAAGGAAAAATCAAATCTATGCCAAACTAATGACCTGGTGCTGTTGGGCCCTGGTTTCCTTAGGCCCTGTTCTTCACATGTCCCCTCGTAGATGTGGTTGATGATGCTGTTGCCGAGCTCACACATGAGCTGTTTTCAAATGAAGGAAAAACAGAGGATATAAGACAGAGCTCCTTTAAGTACACAGGCACAGTGATTTTTAAAAAATGACTGGCAGACTGGCAGACTATAGGTCTGCATAGATCTGACAAGATAGCATATAAATAAATTTAAATTAGAATTAAGGGCAGGAATGTTGAGAAAGTTTGACAAAGATAAGATTAACTTCAGTCCTTGTTAGAAAGACTACAGTAAATTCAGCCTATTCCCGTACTAAATACTGATTCTTTCACTTGAGCCTGAGGGTACAACTGTATCTGTAAAATGATGCAGAGGGCACAACTGTGTCTCACCTTTAGTAATTCCGGTTCCCATGAGTCGAGTGTTAGAGAGCGGACCTTAGAGCAATGTACTCCCAAACTCCTGAAACAGCACACACACACACACACACACACACACACACACACACACACACACACACACACACACACACACACACACAAGATTGATAAATACAAGGACTGGGCATTTCTACAGGTAATTTTAAACTGAACAATAACTTTCAGGTATTAACAATTAAACAATTTCCATGCATTAACAATATATAATCATTTTACTGTTAAGATAAAATGTGGTGATTTTACAACAGAATGCTATGAAAATCTTTCTTTATCAAGCTCTGAAATCAAGTGTAACCTCTTGGAGTGTAAACACCCTTAATGTCACTCCAAACAACACTTCAGACTCTTTTAGACCCTCGCCCCTAAATGGTTGAGGTCACACTAAAAGGGTGGAAATTAAAGGGGACACACTTTTTTTTTGCAAGGCAGAAAGGATGCCCACATTGTTATGCAGATGAGCATTTTCACCACAACGTTGTGTGGTAACCTAGCAACCTGCCTCGGACGACAAAGAGACGTAGATTGCATGGCAGCATTCCACTGACTGAAGTAAAAAAGCCTCATTTGAGAGACCAGCGTGAGAAGAGTAGAATGTGAGAGGGGAAAAAATATATAAATATTCAGTAGCTGGTCTATGCACAGGGGGAAGTCATTACATAAGCAAGAGCTTCTTCTAGTTATCTAATGACGTTATAGTCAGAGGCTTGCAAATTCATAAAATATTCCCATCTTAAATGACCAATCTCATCAGTCAATCTCTCAGGTTTATGTATAGAAAGACATAGAAAATGGAGAACGCTCTTCTATAGTAGTAGGAACGTCCATTATCCCAAGCAGTGATGAGCCGTAAGGAGATTTATGTTTCACTGCTGCCTGTATTGGAATTTCCAGTTCGCTCATCTTCTCACTTGTGTTCCTAAGTGCCTTATTAAGGATTCCTAAGAGTGTTAGTCCTGATCCCATTACACTGGCCCTTCTCCACTCTAGCCCAGCCAAAGAGGCGTCGCTAAACGTGTCTCAGCTACTACGCAGATTGGATAACCTCCGGAGAGGCTTGGCTTTGTTTACTATGCCTCTCAAGCAGGACGTCCCAAGCACATGGGATGGAGCGTGGGGACATGTCACCTTTCTGAGTCAATGGCCTTAAAGGACCAACTTTACTTGTGTTTATACACTGCAGGAAGAGTTGAGTACAGATTATGAAAGAAGTCACTATCATTGCTACATAAGCTGAAACTTATGCATTAAAGGCTTCATTAAATGCATAATACAGTAAACTTAAAGCTGACTTTGGTGCCTAGGTGCATTGGGTCTATTTTGGATTGGATTGCTTTCATGGTCTACTCCCAAGTGCTACATTGTGGCTGTTTCACCTTGGCCCACCCATACTTCCTGTTGCTGCATGAAATTTCGCAATCAAGTCAGTATGGCAAAGGAGGTAATTTCCTCAACTCTCGAGCCCAGAAAAATCAGAACCTATTGAGAAACAAGCAGGCTGAAGGGGGCGAGCTTCTGATGACTCTGTCCAGCTCTGTCCGATAACATTGATAGAAGCTTGATAGCCTTTGATAGACGTCCAGATTAATCTCGCCTGGAATTCCTGGGCAATCATATCTGAACGTGGTAGCCCCAAACTGCTGTCCACAGACCATACCTGTGGATGCCAGAGCACTCGATGCAGAGCAGGATGCCGAAGTTGATGCTGGCCCAGCGTGGGTCGGCCTGGCCGCAGTCGCAGCAGTGCTCGTTCCCCGGCAGGGACTGGATCCGCTGCAGGATGCTTTCGCCTCTCACGCTTCGCTCCCGTGGTTCGCTGGCTGAGTCGATGCTACTGGTGGAGGGAGACGCTGTCCTGTCCAGATGCTGCAGATGAGAACAACATCTCTATTTATTAGGCCAATGTTTCAGTGTCTTCAGACTGTCACAAAAGTGGACAGAACTGGCAACTCGCTGAACTGTTGTACTACATGTGAAAACTGAGAGACAACACATCTACGAGATGGATACATCCAATAGTGAGAGGAGAGAGGTCTGTCTGTTATCCTGTTTGACATTGGTGTTGAAAAATACTTGTTGGTAAAAACTGAAGATTCACAATAATTCCAAACCTACTACACCTACGACAGGAAAGGCAAAAAAGAATCTTACTTCAATATAGTAGTTGTCTGGACTTTCCCTGTAGGCTGAAGCAATGCTGGCCTGCACCGCTTGTATCCAGGCCAACCGGAGCTTCTCAGACTCAGCCTGCAGCATGCAGCTCCTGCAAGACACAAGATTTCCATTGGAGCTTCATGCTCATCCTTAAAGGGACACTGTGCAGTTTGTGCAGTAAAACTAGTGATCTAGCTACATACAGTAAAAGGCATTCAAACATTTTCTGGCAATACCAGAACTATTTATGTCTGATAAAAATATAAGCAATCTCATGCTATAACAACAAGGTTTTCTTTTATTTTGAAGTGGTTTCCTAACCCCCACCCAGCACTACAAAGTGCATATCCTGTATGGTTGGTGGGAATAAAGTTAGCATTTATCCACCCTTCATATGACTACAGTGTATATGTCATCCAAATTTATTTAGAGATTTTACCAAAACAGATTGAAAAAAAAAATATATATCTGAAAAAAAAAAATATATATCTCAAACAGTGGTGAAAAGTTGCCTAGTGTTTCTTTAACTGCTGACCGCAGCAAATGATTTCCCCCACAGCGGACTGAGAGATAATCACTATGACGCAATCAAATTCCAAAGGTACAGTGGTCACAATGGGGCTTACTTGGTGGGGGAGACGACTTCAAAGCAGAACCTTCTCTCGATGTCCTCACACGGTTTCACAGAACAGAGCCTCAGGTCTTCCACGACCACAGTAAGAGAGTCCTGTTAGTCGTCCCACACACACAAACACACACACAAACACACACACACACACACACACACACACACACACACACACACAATCCATTAGCTACCCCACCTAAACACATTAAACACTTCCCTAACCCAACATGGACATGAACTGAACGATCAGCTGTAGTCAGTGCAATCCTAATTAACATGACATCCAAAAATGTACTGCTGCTATTTGCCTTTTATTTGATTGTGGATTATACTGCCAAAATTAGACTCCTTGCACAGTGTTTCATCCGCAGTATCAGCAAAAGAAGTGAAACCTGATCTAAGACCATATAGGGTAACTCTTAGGGTCTCTCAAAGTAACTCAAAAAGCATCAGTACGTTGCTGCTAACCTATGGACCTTCAATCAATTCCACATGAGTGGTAAGGAAAAATATTACAGAGAGAGAGAGAGAGAGAGAGAGAGAGAAAGAGGAGAAAAGTCGGTGGCCATTTGTTTCACCCATAGCACTCTCTAGAGTGCATTTGGCTCAGCCATGCCATTTCCCCAGTCATAATGTGGTCCTGACATGAGGGCTTTTTCTTCTGAAAGCCACCTATTTGCTTGACCTGGAAGAGGTACACTTGACCCGTTCCCAGTCCCTGTGGAGGTATGAGGCTGGAGAAATGGACTTGCCTTTAGCTTCTTCTGGTACACCAGCTGATTGTTTTGTATGGAGAACCACCGCCTGGAAGAAGAAAGATTGATGAATTAAACATGCCCATTAGATTGATAACCTGACATGGAGTGGACTGAAGATATATACAGTATGATGCTGAACTAGTGTGTCAGTGGCTGCCTTGGCCATGGAGTTAAAAGCCTCATGTAAAAACCCTTGTTTCCCTTGAGAGAAACTGAACTGGTTATCCACATGAAAGTCAGCTAATGTGAAACTCTGTCTTCGATCTATGGGTATGGTACTGTAGTAGCCACAAGGTTTTAAGGAGAGGAAACAGAGACCACAGCCATCCATTTCCATCAGGCTTGAGGAAAACCATATTTATGCAGCTACAGCAAAATCTTCAGTAAATGATTCAGGAGCACTTTGAAACAAAAACCCTTTGAGATTGTTTCCTCAAATCACCACGAGGAGCTATTAAATATAGCATCTCAGCTTGAGGAAATGCGTCAAACATAATTAGGTCATCATAATATGATCTATGAAGCCGTAAAGCACAAAGCATTATGTTTTTTTAGTCTGTAGTCTTTTACCATTTTTTGCATCCTGCCTACACACTAAAGCACACACTTAGACAGCACATGATACAAGTATAAACCCTGTTGTGACAGCCAGCCAGCCAGCCTTCTGTCTGGTTAAAACAGGGTCACATATCATGTAGTCCCATGGAGGCGGAAAGCAGATGGGCTGATTTAAAAGGCCAAGAGATTCACATGGGCACACAGGCTGCTCTATAAGCTGATGGCATGACTGCCAGCTTGGAAAGGTTCTGAGCGTTGTGAACGTTAGTTAGCACTTGGCATGTCCTACCTGTTCCAGGTTTTGAAGGCGTTGCTCGCTCTCTTAAACAGGTAGCCCTCCATCACAACTCCATTTGGGGCGTCCACATTAAACTCGATCTTGTTGTCGTCGTAAGCGAAATCCTGTGAAAGGAGGAATCGAAAATATGTTAAGCACTGGCTACATTAATTTTATACTCATAAATAATTTTACACAAATTTGAGCACCCCCTGAAATATCTTGAAAAAAAAATGTGCAGATAGACTTAGTTCTTCAACCCTATCAGGCACTATCAAAATGACACAACTAGTTGCATAATCATTTTACATCATAATAACAGACCGTGCTGACGTGATTCTGTAGGCAGGCTTAATACTGTATCTTCATCAAACTGTATTACTTACTATAATTGTCCCTCTAAACTCAACAGAAGACAGTATTGCAGCTCTTTTTTTCTGAAAGACTGTGACACTTCTGTTTCAGAGTTCTTTTTCTCTGTCACTGAAGTCAACCTATCAGGTGAAAGCCCTTTCTAAGGAAGACTGAATTTACCCAGCAACCAATTTTATTGATCTGCAGCACAGTGAGGAATGCATTCTATCTTACTATCTAAACTACACAGGCCTAGGGTCATTTTTTCCCCCTTAATGCTGTCAGGCAAATGTTAAATCCACACTGATGTTTACACAGGTGCAAAATACACTATCAACTGCCATTATGAGCTTTAAATTTGGCATAAAAATTAAAAGTGATTCAGATAATTGCAAAGTCCATTACAAAAATGTATGCAATGCAATGATAAATCTGTATGTATGCCGATTGATGAAATAGGCAGATTACATTTCTTTCAGCTTATAAACAAATAAAGCAAATAAAGCAAGAAAGAAATCTCACAGAAAAATGGTGGGATGTCAACAAAAAACTCTACCAGTCTGCCAGCGATTTCCCATAGACAGGTGTCTTCTTATAGGCTATAGATGCAATAAGCAACTGATACCATTCTGTGACAAAGGCTGTATTCCACTTTCATGATGAGAGTGGTAAAACACAGGTCTGACATCAGGAAAGAACAATGATTTTTAAACACCCCCCTCCCTCCTCAAAGGGACCCTATCAATAAGGCAGAAGTCCACAAATAGCGACAAATATATTGTTTTCAGACCAACTAAGTCAACTTTGACTGCTTTAATCGACAAGTGGCAACACTGGCAAAATGGTTAAAACCACCACTGTCGAGACGAACAGATCTGACACCCACCAGAGCGAGCTCCACTCTTCCGAATATCTTCATCCTAAAAGTTTTCAGAAATTCCAAAAGCATTTTCCTTTCAAGACGGAACAACCGAGACGTCAGAAAATGTAGCCTAAGCTACGGTAACCCAAGGATGTAGCCTATCTTATCTTTCTCAGCCTAACAAGAAAGCAAACGGCTTCCTAACATTTCTAAGAAAGACGACAACTTCATGGACTGCAGCGGGTCCGCTGTCCTGGTGCTGAACTACCTTACGTCGCTGCAGTCCCGTGGTAGCCTACCGAGTTGGCTACACACAGTCTCCAGTCACAACACCACCTTGTGCTTTACGGAGCCGCTTAGGGCAAAGCCTATTAGCATACAGCTGCCATTTACATAGTGCATGCCATAGTCGCAGCGTTGCCATTTAGATCCAGCAGTCCGCGTCAAGGAATTGTTTCGCAAGCACTAGAAGCTCACCGTTTTTTCTTCCCCGGGTTTTACGACCTCCGCAACTCCTCCCCAAAGAGGCACTTTCATGGAACCAGCCGGTCTGTCCACTCGAACAACAGAACTTGCCTGCTCATTTTCCCATATGGCACACAGCCGTCACAGCACCCCACTAAAACGGGGTTCCTCCGGTATAACTGTCAGCCAGTCCCGTGTGAAACCGTCTC
Organism: Sardinella longiceps; assembly: GCA_027497455.2. NCBI lineage: Eukaryota > Metazoa > Chordata > Actinopteri > Clupeiformes > Clupeidae > Sardinella > Sardinella longiceps. Next base: position 4,092,922 of record JAODXP020000018.1, read on the forward strand.
TTCCAGGTTTTCCGAGTACATAAATCACTGCTCTGCTGTGTAAACGATAATATTTACCAAAGTGTAAAAAAATGACTAATAGGCTGCGTAGACTATCTTACCTATCCCGCAATGCAACTGTAGCATAGACTATATTCTGGGTTCTGAGCGGTTCGCAAACTGACAAAGCAAGTTATGAATGGAAAGGTTCTCTGCTGTGCAGACAGGACGATGGCAGTGACGTAAAACCTTTTCAAGTGCTATAATTTGATTCTGTGCCAGAACTACAAAGGCAATGAATTTTTAAATGAAGGCTCTAAACAGGGAATAGGATTATTATGTAAAATATTAAAATCACAGAAGTAGGGTGCCTTCAGTGGGGGAAAAAAATCGCACCAGGTCAAAGTCTGGGTCATACAAACATCACAAGAAGCTACGAATTATGTAATGAACCTCTGACATATTTTTCATGATGTCTACAACGATTATTGTGATGAAGATTTCCAAACCTTGGAGCAAAAAGTTCCCTGTACAGAGACTGGATAAACTGTTATAGTAGGCTATTACTAGACTTCTACAATAATATTACTATGACGATCCTCAGTGTTGGGAAGCGTTTCATTTATCTCTATTCATTCCATTGGGGTGAAGCCAATGACCCGGTTTTTATTTAAGCCATGCAAATACCCCTCCCGTCTCAGGAGACAGACTTTATTACAACAAAGGCCTTGGTCATCTAAAGAGTCACCGAGTGACCTCTGCATATGGGCACATGGGCAGTGACCTCGCTATGTGACCCAGCACATGCCCACACACACGCACACACACACACACACACACACACACACACACACACACACACACACACACACACACACACACACACACACACACACACACACACACACACACACACAGATACACTGTGAAAAAGTCCGGTCTCAGAAGACAACACGGGCTGGAATTGCTCAGAAAACCATGCAGAAACTTGTAGTGCACCTTTAACTAAAGGCTATACTAGTACTGTACTGTATATGGAACAAGCAAAATAAATGTTATTTGTTTGTGTTCTCAGAACAGCAAGCCACAGAAGACATGCCTGTGTAGATTCAGAGTAAAAAAAATGATCCAATCAAGGATAATAGTGCTTTACAACATGAAACGCTATTGGCTAAGAGTCATAATGATAGCATTTCCCATCACCCTACCCAACGTTCCAGCACAGAGCTCCTCCATTAGAGTTCATAGTTAAAAATGAATAAGCACTCCCCATTTTACATGATCTTGTCTCGACACTGACAACACAAGAACCAGACTGCAGTCCTCCAAGCAGCCACCGTTTGTTGTTACTGGCAGGGGAGCCTATTTGTCCTGAGTGAACTGAGTGAGCGTCCCTGAGACGACCATTACAGACTAAAACACAGAGTACAAACAAACCTCAGGAGCATTTCACACCTCAGCCAGACTACGAAAGCTCAGGGGGACTCGGGGGGGGCAATATGACAGAGAGCAGACAGCAGCCATTTGGTGTTTGACGAGGTTGTTTTTTTAAATAAACAATTTGAAGTGCCGCATTTCACACTCTCAAACCACCCCCTGCTCACCCCCCACCTCATGAAAAATACAGCGGCATGGGCAATGGCACTCACAAAGATACATGTTTAACATGTTGTAATGTTTTTACAGGACCATCCTTTCCATATAGTTAAATAAATAATGTTACACTATACAACATTATTATTTATTGCTAACAAATGATAAGGTCAAATAGTAGTTTATTCATCCCATAGGAAATTCAAGATGTTCAAAATATTTCTGGTCAAGCAACCATGGAGCACATCACCATCTTCTTGAACCTCAACCCTTACTATTAATTTCAGATTATAATCTCCTATCAGTAACAGCTTGTCCATCTGAGGGGATCTAAATCTAAAAAGGATGACCCATGTCAGAGGTGAACTCATAAACTAAACCTCAAAGTACACTGCTTCGCAATGGTCTTTGCATAGAACAAACCGGAAGGTTCTCTCGCACAAACTCACTATACTAGAACAGAGTGAAGGCACACAGCTTATAATTACAGAGCTATCAGTCTCATTTGTAGGCCATTACATAACCCTGATGTGACCCCTGTGTTCCAGAGGATAATCAATCAGCTGTCTGTTGTTTGCCACCGCATATTAGTTTCCCTCTTTCCCAGTCCACGTCTATGATGGTTCAGTTTGTTTATTTTAGCAAGATCAGCATAGTATACTGTATACACAGAAATAGTGAATTAATCCAAAGGGATACAGTAATGTTATGTCATTCCCTGAATAAGGCCACAAGCCGCTTTTTTGACCAGTCCACTTTTAAAAGGAGGAGTGCCTTTGTCTGAGAAAAAAACTTTTTTCCTCTTTTTGCACACAGTAAATAATATTAAAATGCAACTGATGAGTGAGCTTTAAAGACATGCAACATCACCATCAGGAAATGATAAAGGGAAAGAGTACAATATGTGCATGACTCACCTGTAACAGAGTCTGTACGAAGAGGGAGACAGTCATGTCAGCATCCAGAAGAACAATATGTAAGAAAATAAGGGACAAAAAAAAGTTAACTCAGTTAGGGATTTCTCAGAAATAAAAAAAAAAACAAAACGGAAATATCCCAACACAACAATGCAATGCCTTTCAAGTGTTACATAACTAATCTGGCATAATATTAATTGTTTTCAAAATGGGGCTCATGTTTCACAAGGCCTTTTGTAAAGCATGTAAATCCAAAAGACAGACAGACCAACGGACAGACAGACAGACACACACATGCCCACAAACTAAGGGACAGACAGAGTAATGGACAGACAGACAGACAGACAGGCAGACAAACAGACACATGCACACAAGCACACACACACACACACACACACACACACACACACACACACACACACACACACACACACACACAGCCTTGTTGTCAAACTCCGGCCCTTGCTGTGGGGACTGTGGCAGGGGATGCCTGCCTGGCTGTCTGCAGGTTGACAGATGGTCACTGATCCTGGGCTAAAATCTGGAGGTTTCAACCCTTGGCATCGGCACCTCTGCTCCCCCATTCAAATGGAGATGGAGGCACCAGGAGGCTCAGATTTCAATAGGACCTCTTTCATTGTACATTCACTTCTAGGATCAAACTCCTTGAATCCGAATGTGGCTGCGGACACAAGTTCCAGAGCCAAAATCCATCCAAAGTGTTCACTTTCTTCATATTCACAAGATATTCAAAAAAGTGCTAAGTATTTCATGTCGTGAGTAGCACAAGCTACTTTTTGGAAACTTGATACACTCCGTCAAGGTGTGTCTAGATTCAGGTAGTTTTTTGTTTCTAGAAAGATGGCACTTCTCCGCTGTCAGACTAAGGGCGCTAGGAGTCTACAGCACAAAGGAAGTCTATGAAAAGGCAGAGCTGGCATCTCTGACAGCGCCTGAAAAGAAAGTCCTCTTTGAGGCCTCTACTTCCTAATCAAGACTATCTTCAGCCTCCCCGAATGCACTTGTTTCCTGTCTTTCCAAGCGCTAATGAAGTAGGACGCATCAGGGGCCAGGGGAGCAGAAACACATCTTTCTTTTCTTTTCTTTTCTTTTCTCATGCCAACAAATACAAAGATGAGCAAGGCTGGAGCTAAGAATATACCAGGAGAAGAGATCTGACAGTCTGCTTCATGAGATGACTCAGTAGCCTCAGATTAATATCCCTTGGCCATTTTACTTATTGCGCTTTTGGGGGAGATGAGTTTCAGAAAAATGTTTCCTTAAGTTCCTAGGTATGAACAGCATTTTAGTGCAGCTTAGTCCATCTATTTATAGTTTATTTGATGGAAACAATATACATAAACAAAACAGTACTCAAGTAAGTGAATTGCCTATCCCATGCTTGTATTATAGTGTTTATAGCAGATGCTAATTTTTCAACACTTGTCCCTTATTAGTTACATTCCCTTGCCTTGCAAGCTTCCAGTTGAGAAGTATGTAGTCATTTTTATAAGCTAATGAACTAATACAGTACTAACATGCAAATATTTGAAAATCATTCTAAAGACCCTCTGTAAAAATCTCCCTCCACAATGTCATTATGCTAACACTAAGCCTATTAAAAAATAAATGCAAACAACTTACTGTTGAGGACTGACTTCCCACACAATGAGCAACTATTTATTCCTACATACACATGTAGGAATATAGAGTATGAGTTCAATAGAGTATTAACACATGTATTTAAAGTCCAAAACAGCAACATTTGCAAATCAGCCATTAGTGTACGAATCGGATATCTCTCCCGCGTAATGAGCAAAACTGCTGAATGTCGTTATTTGCCACAGACAAGCATGGGGATTAGCATCTGAAACTCTTAATTCCGCCTGATTTAACGCTTCAGTCAATTATGGCGCCCTGAGAGGTAGAGGAATCAAAGCTGGGCCCACCGCCTCTCTCGTTAATCTCACTGTCACAACACAGACAGGCTCCAGGTGCCGTAGGGCTGTGTCCTCGCACGGACCGTTTACACACACACACACACACACACACACACACACACACACACACACACACACACCTACACCTACACACACTCAAACAGGGATGAGGAGGAGAAGAAAAAGGACAAGCAATGAGTATGTGTATAAGCCTGTGTATAATGCAGTAAGCTAGTGTGTACTATTATGCGCACTGCTGTTGTTTGTTTGTATACTTATGTACTATATTGTGCTGCCATATAATGTGAAAGTGAAGAGAGGGAATGATGTGGTGTGGGTCTTACCCTTTGCTGGATGGTGGCGTGCTTGTGCTCCATGTCTCTCTTCTCCATGGCCGAATCAATCACCAGCTGGTCCAGCTGAGCAAGGACATAAAAACAAGCCTTTAGCTTAACTAGCCCCCCAAACAATATGCAGTGACTTGGATACAGGCAAGATGGCTCTGGGCTCTCCTCTCTCATCACTGTTTTACCGAGCTGTCTGGCTTTCGGGGATGATAAACTGAATAAGAACCCACTCACACACTCACACACACTCACACACACGCCACAGGCAGAATGATCACAGGGCCGGCCAGGACTGGACTGAACACAGTGGCACATACGGGCAGTGAGAGGTCGAAGCTCGTCAATGGACCATTGACTTGGGATACTCACAGTGTCCAACTCACACACACACAGCCAAAAAACATTTCAGTGAATAGGAAGACTACACTATACTATACAACCTCTTCACAGATATCACATAGTAAATACTTTACTGAAAGTAAACTATTATCTGAAAAAAATATAACGATAAACAGAACATATTGTGTCATTTAGATATTTTGCTATTTCTTTCTGAGGTGCATTTAGTTTCACCAATAACAAAACAGAAAACAGCTGCAGATGCTATTGCTGAAAAAACCCAGAGTCTGGCATGCCACTATGACTGAGAGGGGTGGCAGGAGCCATGAATGTTGTTGTGGAGAAACTCTTTCTATCTGTCAATACTTCACAGTATTATCACATCAATCCAATTTCAGATATCTATTTCTGTGGGAATGTTGCATGATGAATGGGCCTTAAACATTAACATTTGAATATATGTTTTGATACATTGTTTAATCAATCTATGCAGGACTTACGGTGAGCAAATAATGCAACCATCATAAAGTCAAGCATATTATATACATTATCTAAATATTATAAACAGCATCAGCAAGGGATAATGAACGAAACGGCATGCAGATGTAGAAGAATCATGCATGTTGGAAGTGGTTACAAGGCTTTACACTTTGATATCAATATGTAATATATAAAGTACTGTATACTAACCATTACTCTCCAATTAGGTAAATATGATAGGGCATTACAGTATAGTATTACAAGGCCATTTCTCAGTAAATCCATTACAGCACCTTAGGGCCCTTTGATTTTACGTCTTACAATCCAGCTACAGTCACTGTCTTTGATCTAGTAACACAGACAGCACATATGCTTATTCTATTCTATTCTATGTGTGGAACTGTACTTGGAACTGAAGTGTTTGTGTTTTTATGTTTGTTTGGCTCATGTATCCCCAGTAGATAAAGAGTTGCTGCTGGTGGTGGTGCACACACCAGAAGAGAGGAATGGTGAGGAAATTGATTCCCTGTCCAGATACAGCAGCTCTCAGCTCTCAGGATGATCAAGGTCATCCCAGCTGGCCCGGAGGTAATTACTACAGTATGACTGATAGATGGCCGGCCGCACATTTCTAATCCATGACCACGCAGACACACACACACACACACACACACACACACACACACACACACACACATACTGTACTGTACACACAGAGAGACACAGAGTTAACTGTATCTGAGATAATGTTTCAGATGAGAGCATACATGAGAAATAGAGATGGATAGAATCTTTAAGAGGGAGCACTCACCTCTGCAGCCAGTTTCTTCATGTAGGGGTCGATCTCATCAAGCAGGTTATAGCCTTGGTGGAAGAGGGAGTACTGGGCATGCATGAAGGATAGCATCTGTGAGGAGGGAAGGAGGGGAGATTATCCTTCAGAATTGATTAGACTCTTCAATATTTATCCCCCTTTTCTAAGAATAGATCTGAACCGTTAGTTAACCCTCTTGTTTCATTCATGTTTATTATTCCAAAATAAAAGTACCTACCATATTCATAATCAAAGCTAAAAATAAGTAATATTTTAACATATATGAACAACAACAAAAAAAGATCAAAATGGATGCACATACCGCATCTAAGATTTCAAATTTCTTCTTTGCCTGGAGGACATTAATCTAGTTGGAAAAGAGAAGACAGCAAAATTATATTTCATCTCTCTCCATCTCTCTCTCTCTCTCACACACACACACACACACACACACACACACACACACACACACACAAATCCTTTTGACAACTTTGCAGTTTGTGAGTGAGATGTGCTGTGTGTTTGGCCCGTCACGGCACCTTTAAACCCTGGCGCTGAGCACCCCCTAGTGGACAGGACAGTCCTATCATGCTCACAGTCACGACCCCTCCACTGAGGTCAGTGTGCAGTTGGTCACATTGCTGTGAGGGATGTTGTCTCGCAGACTGCTGGGCAGACATTTTGAATGGTCAAATTCTGCAGACCAAACCTGATATCTGGTAGGTGATACTCAAGCTTGTGCAAGGACAATTTCTAATTTATACATTCTATCTCCACCTAACTATCTCCTCTTAAAGGCACTGCTATAGTACAAGTCTACATATACTGTATATGGTCTTATAATCTGTCTTGTGTTGTCTGTCTTGTCCCTTAAGTAGTCACTGAACTTTATGTTTACTTAACACATACACTAAATATGTACACTTTTCTTGAATGTCTTGAAAGTACAAGTAGTTTAAATGTAACACCACTCGATCCATGGTGAAACAGCATTTTGTTTGAAGTAATGGGAAAGATATATCTGTACAGTAAAGCGTAATTTCTTCTCACTGTATACAGTGTATGGTTGAAATGGCAATAAAAAAACCACCTGACTTGACTTGGACATGGGCTGTTGTGCATGTTTTTTGTCCTAATCTCCCTTCTTGCACCATGGCATGTCATAGTCTATTAAAGTCACTATTGAAGTCTCTTCAGTAAAAACTTTATGGCTTGGTCAGAAAGGAATGTAAATTCCATCAGATAACATGGAGTATGATACTAAATGATACTAAACTATGTTTAACTTTAGCAACATGCTCCATCACCAAATGCACAATCATAATGTATGAAAATGAAGGCAATTCTGTGAAAAACATCTTCCTTGTTGCAGCTGCTTATTTTTATTTTTAGATTACTTCCACACGCTGCCTTCACACAATTTCTTTTTTTGCCTGCTATTGTTGTGTGTGAGATCAAGCTATCTATTTTAAGCGGATCCCGAATTAGAGCACCTCCTTTCCTTCAACCCGTCATCTTCACACACACACACACACACACACACACACACACACACACACACACACACACACACACACACACACACACACACACACACACACACACACACACACACACACATCCTGGGCACAGGCAACTTCAAAGACCTCAGTCTTAGTCTCATCCCACTCCACTCAAATATAGTTCAACTCATAGCTCATCTCATGTCATCACTTGGGCATCAAACAGCAAAAGACGAAGATGAAGGCGAATGAAGGTGTTGCCACTTTGAAGGTAGCTTATAACTTACAATTTATTTTCCATTTCCAAACACCTGACTCCCAAATTCTAGTTCTGGGTAAATTAAAAAAGCCACTTATATTATTATCGTCTGACTCCAAAATTCCATTTCTGGGTAAATGAAAATAAAGCCACATATTATACAGTATCTGTAGGGCCGGGCGTATGTATCAAAGGTCATCCTGTGCTGTCCATCCCTGCACACACCCAGACCCTGCAGCTCCACGGACTGGGAGTGCTGCATGCTAGCAAGTGAACTAAAACCCTAGGGTTCCTGCGTTACTCACTAAACCATATTATGTTACATTTTCCAGAGGAAGGTGTACATACTTAGGGCAGTATTCTCCCAGCTGCTTAAGTCCAAAAAAGTGCTTAATGCAGGCTGAAACACATGGAGCTACTTAATCTTTTGGACTTAAGCACCAGGGAGAGAACCGGCCTTACTGTCCAGCTAATGACTAGCTGGCTACCGTTACATTTACTTTAGTTAGTACCAGAAATACAAAGTATATTGCCACTGTTTGCATTCTTGCGGATGAGTTCATCTGGTAAGAATGTCTCTGCTGGGGTGTGTCATAGTATCTCACTTGGTTAAGACAGGGGACCCGGTTTGGATTCTGACCGAGTGTCTTATCCTGATCCCTCCCTGTCTTTCTACACTGTCCTGTCCAATCGAGGTGACAAACTTCCAGAAAACATACTGAAAAAAAAGTGACTGTGGAGATGTGTTCACCTGGAGTACGTAGTCCAGTGCCAGGTGCCTGAAGCACTTGCGAGTGATGCTGAGGCTGCTGGTGGCCTCCTCCACCTCGTGTGGTTTGTTTCGCGGCGCTTGTGCATTCTTCACCTGAGCGATCTCCATGTCCTCCCTCACACGGTCAAAGTGCTTCTTGGTTTCCTTGAACTTGCGGACATCCCTGAGAGGAAGCACATGATACGAGGTAGATGAGCTATGATGGTACACTCCAGCCAATGACTACAGTTTCATCCAGGGAATATTCCGGCTAAATGGAATATTGGCAATATATATACAGTATAATGAGAAACCGGAATACAGCCAAATTCATTGATGTCAACTGGAATGAGGAGTTTACATGACTCACTGAAAACCGAATATTGCTAATATATTGTATATAACAAAAATTTAACATTCAACTGTTGTCAATGATACAACTGAAAGGAATACTGATTCTGATATACTAAACAATCCCAGATGTCACTGCACTTGACAGCATCCATGTTACAGGGCCAATGAGATGATTTTAGTGATGGAGAGAATGCCAGTCTGCTAGGAGAGAGGTAGAGAGGAAGAGAGAGGAGGAGAAAAATAGTCTGGCACTCTAAAGCCATCTCTTCTTACTGAAGGTAAATGGCAACAGTCTTTGTGTTAATGCACTGACAGAATCAATCACTGCCAACTGCACTAGGGTCTGGATCCCCTTTTCTTCTCCTTCCTCTTTTGGAAGTAAAGGATGACTCAGGAATTGCAAAACAGCACCTGGGACGCTGTCCAAGTACCCACTTTGAGGAGCTGCAAGAGTTCGGCTTGTTACACACATTAATAATTCCACTTCTTCTGCACTGGAAAGCCTTTTCAGGTCAGCTTTCTTTGAAGTTCAAAGAAAAAAAAAATAAAAAATGAAATCGCTGAAATAAAAGTTGAACCTTTCCCTTACCTGTGTGAAATCTAGTGTGCTCAGAGAAATACTGTACCCAGAACTAAAATTTTAATAAATGTCTGACTTGTCTAGACTTGGCGGCTTGTCGGGAGCAACAGACGGAAACAAATAACATCTTTCAGGTCTCCTGCTCTCACTTAAAATCCGTTCACACGGAATATGCTCTCACACTGACATAGCACTGGAGTCATTCCAAACTATCACTGACAGACAGATAAACACTGTAGATAGACAGGTACTTTATTACCTTGTAAGAAATTCAGGATTATCCTGTAGAGACCTCATCCACTAAATGAAGTTAAATCATGCGATATAAACAACTTTGACAACTTTGATAACAATCCCCATTTATGTGTGAGGTGTGAGAGAAATCAAAGGGCCATGTGCTAATACTTGCTAATACTTACTCCTTGATAAAATTGTGTAGCTGCTGCTTCACAGACCTCTGAGCCTGGTCAAACAGGATCTAAAACAAAAACACAAACACAAACAGTTATATTAGACAAGTTGGACAGTATACAGTACAGCACTGAATTTATCTACATGACAAAATGTGATAAAAAAAAAATACACACACCAAGGAACTGCCGTGTACATGGTGATATTATTGTGACTGGTACCATGGCAACAAACTAAAACCATCTTTCTGGACAATTTTCTGATTATATCATAGAAATAACTTTTAAAGAGTAAGTTAGTAGTTTAAAAGGCAAAGCCCGCAATTTAAATTACATATACTTTTTGTCAAATTCAGCAACTTGTCATTTACAAACTTTAGCACTACATCCTACTGTATGTCTGTGCTTGAAAAATTCTGTTGACTGCAAATATCTCAATGGATAGAAATCAAGTAGATTTTAAGATAGCATTTCCAAAACTCCAGGACCACTTGTAGTATCGCACTTGCACCAGCAGGGGGTACTAACATGCCTTAATTCATCCACATTTAGTAGCGTTAAATCACAAATCCAAGAGCACACGTGCAGGGAGAGTGTGCGCACACACACACACACACGTGCACATACATACACTCTCAATTTGTGCACAGACACACACACTGACATACACACATGCACACATATAGGCTCACACACACAGACACAGACAGAGACACACAGACACACAAACACACACCACGCACACACCCAGAGCTTCCGCTCTCCTGTCTCATTCAAATTCATTGCCACTCTCCCCTGCAAAAGAGATTCTTTTTTTCAGGGAGCCTTGGTGCGGCGGCTGCTAAATAGGTCACTCGGGCAGGGAGGGGGGAAAAGACACACAGAAGGAAAGAGAAGGAGAGAGAGGGAGAGAGAAAGAGGGAGGGAGGGAGGGATGGAGAGAAAGGGGGTGCAAGACAAAAAGAGAAAGATACAGATACAGAGAGAGAGAGAGAGAGAGAGAGAGAGAGAGAGAGAGAGAGAGAGAGAGAATAGCCTTGTGAGAGTTAGAGCAAGATAGAGAGAATGCGCAACAGAGGAAGAGAATAGATGGGTTTAGAATAGGGGGTATTTCCATGCCCACTGACACCATCCTATCAACAGCATGTACTGAATCACTGAATGAGCTTGCTGTGTGTGTGTGTGTGTGTGTGTGTGTGTGTGTGTGTGTGTGTGTGTGTGTGTGTAAAGGTGGGGGTGTTTGAAGCGACACCGATTAAGAGGGAGCTCCTGAAAGATTTATTTAGCACTCCCTTCCTGGGAACCACAGCGTGGCAGAGAAGCTCTCCCTGTCTATCTCCAATCGCCTCGCTCAAGCTGCAATATCAAAGTGGCCTTTTCTATTTCTTCCCACAGCAGTGAATAGGTTGGTGGGGACAGTTTCCTCCCCTCTCCTGCCCCCCCTCTTGGTCCCTAAGATGGATGTGTCTGTGACCACCCCTGAATCTGCATAGTGCATATTCACACCACAACACGTAGCTCCATAATTACTATGGCAACCAAAGACAGGCTCTAATGATCCACTTAAAAAGGGGAGACACTATTGTAATTGTCCCCGTAATCATTAGTGCCTAATCAGGGCCTTGTTCAAAGATATGGTGGTGAATGCACAACAAGTGGTGGGGAAAAAAACGAGACTGGGAACTCCACCATTGGTTGTTTATGAAAAAAAAGAAAATTAAAATAAATAAATAACTGAAATAAAGAGAAATGTCATCTTGCGGTAACCACAGTAACCAGGGGAAAAACATCTCAAAACAAGTGAGTGCGCTGAATCAGAAGCATGTGAGCATTAGACTGCAAACCAGAACAACAACAACAACAAAAGCAAAGAAGCTAAGAAAGCTTGTGTGTGAAACAGTCTGCTTGCTGAGAGAAAGAGAAGAAACTAAAACATTACAAATGACTCCCCAGGTGAGCGTTTTCAGCCAACTTGTACATTCCTTCTTTATATAGGCGTTTAACAGCTCTGTAAAGTTTGAGGCAAAGTGTGTGTGCGTGTGAGAGTGTGTGTGTGTGTGACAGAGAGAGAGAGAGAGAGAGAGAGAGAGAGAGAGAGAGAGAGAGAGAGAGGTAAAGGTGGCAGGTCATCAATCTCCCTGGAGACCCGTGTGTCACACTCTATTTCCTCCCTTCCTTCAGGGCCTCACAACAGCCATGCCCCCTTGCCTTGTTAGGGACCCCAAAAACGCTCCCTTCTTGATTAGGGAGAAGGAAATGGGACACGCCTTACACGGTCCCTACTGTGACTATGCTAATCTGAAGAGTGTTAGCATGCTAATGTGGATCTGCTGCTCCTAGCTGCTCGTTGCTACATGCTAATGAGCTGTAGAGGGGGGTGGCCAACCGCCCACCCTCTGTCACACAAGATCTCTGACCTTTGGCAGGCCGACTGGGTAAGAGCTAACAGGCCCACACACAGAGTCTCTCTCTGTCTCACACACACACACACACACACACACACACACACACACACACACACACACACACACACACACACAGGGAGGAGGTGGGGTGGGGGGGGCAGTTTGCCAGGTTAATAAAACCACAAACAGTAGCGAGGGAGCCTTCAAGAAAGCCTTTCCAAGATGTAACATGGAAACTAGAGTCAATTAAACCGCATTTAGCTCAGTAATCTGCCAACAGTGAGTGTGTGAAGAAAGCCCGCTCCGTGCACTGTAAATACACAGTCTACTCCACACTAAAGACACATAATCATCTGCATGTGTGTTTTCCTCAGTAGGCCTGAGGTTACTGGCAGGACCTGTGGATGGGGACAAGAATCTAGGTGGTGAGTCTAGGTGTTGGCCTAGTGGTTAAGGAACCTAGCTAGCATGCTAGTAGCCTGGAATTGTGGGTTCGAATCCCGGCAGCATCCCTTGAGCATGGCACTTAACCCTAAGTTGCTCCAGGGTGACTGACCTTGATGTAATTGATAGTTGGAAAAATGTATTATACATAAATTAATAAATTATAAAATAAATTATACATTTAAATGACAGTGTTTGCTAAATACATAAATGGTAATGATGTTTGCTGAGCAGATCTTCCTCCTCCTCCTCCTCCTCCTCCTCCTCATCCCAGCTCAATGACGACATAAAGAACGAAGATGAGAAGAAGTGAAATGAGTCCGGCGCTGCTTCTCTGACTCCAGGGATGGATGGAGTGGAGAGGGCATCACGTGCTCATCTCTCGGGAGCGGCAACCCTGATTAAAAGTGAGTGTGTGTGTGTGTGTGTGTGTGTGTGTGTGTGTGTGTGTGTGTGTGTGTGTGGGTCTCTGTCGCTCAGCGCAAGTCGCTTCGGAAAAGAGCCAGCGCTAAATGATTAAATGTAAATACAGGCCAGTGACCCCTGTGCGGTGGCTGGCCAATCAAATCATGCAGCAGAGGCCCATCTCTCTCTCTCTCTCTCCTCTCTCTCTCTCTCTCTCTCTCTCTCTCTCTCTCTCCTAATGTGTGCTGCTGGGAGTCAGAGACGTGATGGAGCTGACAACAGGGTTATGCACACACACACACACACTCACTCACACACGCTTGCACACACACATGCTCACACTCAGACATCCTTTATCACACACACACACCCACACACACACACACACACACACTCATTGGCCATAAATGAAGTCCAGGGACTATAATGCATACAAGTGTAGCTGTGGTTGAATAACACTGAGGACTTTACTAAGGGGAGCTACAATAATAGCGGGGGCAACATGTACTGTCGTTCGGCAGGCGGCTGCACATCATTAGGTGAATTGTGCTGGAATTGCATGGGTTCATCAATGTAACACTTAAAGCACTCTATAGTGATTGATTGACTGATGCAGCAACTGCCCTAATGGTGCCAGAGAGGAGGAGCAGATCAATGCTTGTCATGGGGATGACATACAGAGCAGAGCAGAGTTAGTGGCCTGGGTGTGGGGATACTATGTGTGTGTGTGTGTGTGTGTGCCTAAACTCTCCCCATGTTTGTGTGTGTGTGTGTGTGTGTGTGTGTGTGTGTGCGTATTAATTTAACTTAATTTTCATACACACACTCACAGACACAAACAAAGGGAAAATGACCTGTGTGTGTGATACTACGTCTTCATTTTCTCTTTGTGTGTGTTCTCTCTCTCTCTGTGTGTGTGTGTGTGTGTGTGTGTGTGTGTGTGTGTGTGTGTGTGTGTGTGTGTGTGTGCTATGAGTAATCTGGGATAGCCATGGTCCTAAAAAGTATTCCAGCCGTGTAGCCCAGCATCCTGTGAGTATGTAGTGACAGCCCTCTTACTGGAAATGAACTGGAATCTCCCCAACACACACATACACACACCAGCGCTCTCTCAAAACACTCACTCACTCACACACACACACACACACACACACACAATGACCCACAAACACACAAGCTCTCTCACTCTCTCATACTCACACACACACACACACACACACACACACACACACACACACACACACACACACACACAGAGCTAATCTGGGGATTGTGGTAAAAATACTGTTTAGGATCTGTTTTATTACATAAAGCCATGGCAAACCCTCCTTAGTTCCTTTTTCTTCTTTTCTCCTCTCCTCTTTCTCCGCTCTCCCTCTTTCACTCCCCTCCTTCTCCTTCACTCCTCTCCCTCTCTTTCCCTCCTCTCTCTGCCTTTCACCCCCTCCTCTCTTTCCCTCTTCTCTCTCTTCTTCTCCCCCTCTCTTTCCCTCTTCTCTCTCTCTTTCACTGCCCTCCCTCTCTCTCCTTCATCCCCCTCCCTCTCTTTCCCTCCTCTCTCTTCTTCTCCCCTTCTCTTTCCCCCACTGTCTCCCCACACTTCAGAAGCTTTTCCAGGACGTTTTGTTTCCTCTCCAGACAGCCTTCTTTTCTTCAGACGCACGCAGCAAGAAAATTCCACTGATTCTCTCAATTCTTTCCCTCTCTCTCTCTCTTTCTCGGTCTTTCTTCTCCCTCGTCTCTCTCGTCTCTCTCTCTCTCTCTCCCTCCCTCCCTCCCTCCCAGCCTAGAACAAGTAATGTGGCATTTCATTACCAGGAGAGCTAAAGGGGGTGAGGGGGTGCTGCTGCACATACAGATTGTATAAATTATTAATTGCCAACAAAAATGCTGTGTGCTGGCACTGGGGACAAAGGGCTGAAGGGTTGGGAGGTTTGTTCATTTGAACTTTTATTTTGTTAAAAATATGTGTTTCAAAATGCCGTAAAGGCCTATGCACTGACTGGGACTGCTAGGCTGCAATGTCCTTAACAGTATTTGGACAGTAAGTCAGAAAGCAGACCATGGAGTATTCAGTGCATATGTGTCTTTGTAGGTGTGTGTGTGTGTGTGTGTGTGTGTGTGTGTGTGTGTGTGTGTGTGTGTGTGTGTGTGTGTGTGTGTCGGACTGCCGACACAATTATCTCGCCTACATGAAGCCATGCTTGCCTAAGTGAGTAACAGTGGTGTGGCCAATATCATGGAAGCTACTATGCCCCATATTTCTCCCCGTGTCTCTCATCCTCACAGGCTCCAGATATAGCCCCCATCATCTCTTATTCATGCCCATGCTGCAGCAGCACCAGCGCCAGAGTGGCAGCAGCAGGAGCACAAGTAGTGTGGTAGGAGCACCCCTTGAGTGTGGCATGAGGAGCAGTAGTGTGTGGTATGAGGAGGTGCAGTAGTGTGTGGTATGAGGAGGTGCAGTAGTGTGTGGTATGAGGAGGTGCAGCAGTAGTGTGGTATGAGGAGCACTAGTGTGTGGTATGAGGAGGCACAGCAGTAGTGTGGTATGAGGAGCACTAGTGTGTGGTATGAGGAGGCACAGCAGTAGTGTGGTATGAGGAGGTGCAGCAGTAGTGTGGTAGGAGCACCACTAGTGTGTGGTATGAGGAGGCCTAGTGTGTGGTATGAGGAGCACTAGTGTGTGGTATGAGGAGCAGTAGTGTGTGGTATGAGGAGGTGCAGTAGTGTGGTATGAGGAGGTGCACTAGTGTGTGGTATAAGGAGCCCTAGTGTGTGGTATAAGGGGGAGCAGTAGTGTGGTAGGAGCGAGAGCAGCACTAGTGTGTGGTATGAGGCAGCAGTAGTGTGTGGTATGAGGAGGTGCAGGTAGTGAGTGGTATGTAGGAAGCAGTAAGTGTGCAGGTATGAGGAGACGTGCAGTAGTGTATGGTATTAGGAGCCCTAGCAGTGTGGTATGCAGAAGGTGAGAGTAGTGTAGTAGGAGTACCCCTGAGTGTGGCATGAAGAGGTGCAGTAGTGTAAGGCATGAGTAGGTGCAGTAGTGAGGTGGGAGCAGCACTAGTGTGCAGGAGCAGCAGAGGCAGGAGTAGCGTGGCATGAGGAGGTGCAGTAGTGTGGCAGCATCAGGAGGAGTAGAAGGAGCAGCAGCAGGAGCAGTGGGAGCAGTAACATGGCTCAGCTCTGTGAGCTGTAAGAGTTTCCTGAGGTTGAGCCCCGAAACACAAAACTGGAGCGACGCCACCGCCATCTGCACCCACACGCTGGGTTGGCGAGAACATCCAAGTAATGGAACCTAGTTGGTGGTGTGTTTTCTAGCCCTCTCTAACATTTGTGCAATACCACCCCTCCCGACACACTCCCACACACACACACACTCCCCCTGCCCCTCTCTCTTGTTTAGCTTTCTTGTCTTTGATTTCGGCTTTCTACTCTCAGCTCTTTTCTTCCTTTTCTGCTTTTCGTCTCATTCATCCTGCCTAGATGCAGTTGCCTTGGTAACCCCCACCGAGGTTGTGTTGTGACTGTGTTTATCCGCAAAGAAAGGATCTAACAGAACTTTGAACAGAACTGCACAGATGACAGGCTTATAAAATCCATTCAAATCTATTGTCCATGACAGCGGTCAAAGCAGTGGCTACTCTGTTACTTACATGTGAATCACATCTCAATCTCCTTGCAAAGCACTGCTCACAAGAAGAGTTTTTATCCCACAGTATACTGAATAAATGAAAGGAAAATAAAAACAGCAGGAGTTGGACATTCTTCCCCTGTAAACATGGGTGAATGTAGAAGGGAATATTAAACATAATGGGCTTGATGGACGGAAGCCATCTTGGCCCATCAAAATGTAGAAATTAACAACAAATATGATATATAATTCATGGTTGAAATTTATTCAAACCTCATACTAATATACTAATACAGTAAAATCTCACACTAAAATGTAATGTAGATATTTTAGTGTGAATCAGAAAGGAAGCAGAGTGCACATAAACCTGAGTAGCAAAGAGAGGGAAAGGGAGAGAGAGGGATAAAGAGAGAGAGAGAAAGAGAGAGAGAGAGAGAGAGAGAGAGAGAGAGAGAGAGAGAGAGAGAGAGAGAGAGAGAGAGTAATGCACTGACTCATCTGCATGAGGGAAGCCTATTTGACTTGTCTTACTGCTTTACATCAGCAACGTCTGTGTTGGTGTTTGTGTGTGTGTGTGTGTGTGTGTGTGTGTGTGTGTGTGTGTGTGTGTGTGTGTGTGTGTGTGTGTGTACCTGTACATTAGAGGCAGTGACCTGAAAAGCTTCTCTTATTGACTGTAATTCCCTCCCTGCAAGCAAACCATCACTCAGGTACAAGCCCTAAGCCTCGCCTCACCTCACCTCATATCTCTCTCTCTCTCTCTCTCTCTCTCTCTCTCTCTCTCTCTCTCTCTCTCTCTCTCTCTCTCTCTCTCTCTCTCTCTCTCTCTCTCTCTCCATTTTTCTCTAACCGTTTCTAGTCTGGGGATGAACCATTAACCTGCTGTTAACCTGTACTCTACCATGCTGAAGTTATCAGGTAAGTACTGTATACATGCTGGGCCATTGCTAGAACCTTCCATGGAACTTTAACTGTACTACAGTTTACAGATCTTCCTTCTCAACAGGAACAGGAACGGAGGATAGAGGAACAGAGACAACAACACAGACAGTGTGTGTGTGTGTGTGTGTGTGTGTGTGTGTGTGTGTGTGTGTGTGTGTGTGTGTGTGTGTGTGTGTGTGTGTTTAGTTATGTGTTCTGTTTACGCAAGGGTTACGGGGGGAAAGTCTCCTTTATACAGACCAGAGTCTAGCTCTCATACGCTGATAGGAAAAATATTTGAAACGTTTATATCATGACATAATGTGATACTCCTACTTGTGCAGATCGGAAACATGTTTGCTCCTATTCTAATGTCTGGTTATGCTCTATTTTTGTCAGTATTCAACGGTTTTTGGTATGAGTATAAACAGTCAAAGTAAAATACTTTGTCACGACTCCGAGTGTAGATATATTATTACTGTAATGTGTGCTCACAAAAATAAGTACACAGAAGTCAAACTAAAACACCAATGTCCTGCATGACTCTGAGTGTGGATATACTGAATACATGCTCACAAAAATGTTTGTCTGTCTCCCTCCCTCTCTCTCTGTTGCGCTCTGTCTTTCTCTGTCTGTCTTTCTCCCTCCCTCTCCGTCTTTCTCTCTCCCTCCCTCTCTGTCTGTCTCTCTCCCTCTCTCTTTGTCTCCCTCCCTCTCTCTCTTTCTGTCCAAGCTGAGAGCTGGATGTGTAATTAGCACGCCCGGACTAACGAGAGGAGAGATGAGTCTTCTCCCTCAAAAGCAAACGCCTCACAGCTGTGTCTGTGTGTGTGTGTGTGTGTGTGTGTGTGTGTGTGTGTGTGAGTCTGCGTGAACCACAGAGGATGACATCATGTCATTCTCATATCTCTCTAACCCACACACACACACACACACACACACACACACACACACACACACACACACACACACACACACACACTCACACCAAAAAAACTTCCTAAATGTCAGGCCTGGCGAATTTCAGTATTTCAGTCAGCTCATACGGGGGCCTGCAGAGGCCCTTATATGTGATTCAAACAGCAGCCTCTGAATCATTCATGTCTTGCCCTGTGCATGGCCATGTACAGTAAGAGACGGTCCTGCTGAGGACTAGACAGGACCAGACGCTCCAGCTTGTTCTCTCTCCGGCTAACTGAGATGATCTCATTGGGCTGCTGGTCTCAGTAGGCAAGGGTGCCTGTTAGAGCACTGACAAGAGGACTCAAAC
>JAODXP020000018.1:4127265-4154765 GCA_027497455.2 Sardinella longiceps
ACACATACACACACTGCACTCCTTCGCTCAGTATATGCAAAATCATAGACATATAAACACACACATACACATACACTACACACCTTCAATCATATGCAAGCACACACACACATGTACATACAGACACACACACACATACACTACACACCTTCACTCATATGCAAGCACACACACACACACACACACACACACACACACACACACACACACACACACATCACACATGCCTACTCACTCACACATACTTTTCATGTCACTGATTCATTCCACCCACCAGACAGCACAAGGCCACCCAGCCTTCCCCAGGCCAGATGCTTCCTTTGAAAGCGTACTTTTTGTTTTACTTTTTGTCATTGCTCACCCCAACAGTCCCATACAAGCTAAACACAAAAGAGAGGTGAGGAGTGCGCTGTCTAAATCAGAGGCATGGGTGTCGGGGAGATGTTTGAATCAATGCTCAATAAAGACCCACTAAAGTCTGGATGTCTGAGCGAAGAGAGATGTATTGACCTGGCCTCTCAGCCAAGCCGTGAGGAAGGAGTTTCGTATCCCCCAGTGTAGAATAGAATGCTGCCCGAAAAAAGCAGATAGATGACAACAGCTGCAAATGCCTCTCCCGGACTCCCCACTTTCAAATCAAAACAACTCAAGTCAAGCTAGCCGAGCTGTAGAGGGACAGAAGGCACAGTAGGCCTAGATATAGTATGTCTGCTGTTTGTTTCACTGGAGGAATTCTGTTGAGCCTTCTTCATCCGGAGAGATTTTCTTTCCTGACAGAAGGGGAAAAAGAAGGGAATTCCTCCATGGGAAAAAATAACTCCCTCTGCGTTGAAGTCTTGGACACTGATGATGGAGTTCTGTTGGCTTTCAAGGCAACTGAAGATCACACGCAGATCCATCACATGCACACACACACACACACACACACACACACTACTCTGTGTGGGAAAACACTGTGTTTGTGTGTATGTGTATACTGTGTGTGTGTGTGTGTGTGTGTGTGTGTGTGTGTGTGTGTGTGTGTGTGTGTGTGTGTGTGTGTGTGTGTGTGTGTGTGTGTGTGTGTGTGTGTGTGCGAGGCATATTCTTCTCTTGTGACACTTAGACTAAACCTACAGTAGGCTATGTCTCCCTATGTCTCCCTTAGCCTCACCCTGCTGCACTGATCCCTCCCAAAGCAGACCAGCTCTACTGGCACAGCTCCATCATCAGCATCAAATAAACTCACACAAGCCTGGTCAGGAACCTGGAGGAAAGAACTACAACAAACATTGCTGATCGTAATAACAGAGAGGCCTCTCTCTCTCTCTCTCTCTCTCTCTCTCTCTCTCTGATATTAACTGAATGAAGGGAGGTCAGAGAACTGCAATCCCCCTGAGAGGAAACTCACACTAAACATCTACAGTTGTGAAACACTCTTGTCTGAACCATGCCAACAAACATCCAGCAATAGCTGCCTTCCAATGCCAGAAAACAGAGACCCTGGGAGTTCCAATAAGGCCATCTTGGACTGGGCTACAGTTCCAGAATGTCTCTATGGTCCCGTGAGTCTCGGTGGGAAGGCCACCACAGCTGATCCGAGAGGAATGCTCTACCTCCCATCAGAATGCCTGACAGTCCGGAATGCCAAGGTCAGCACGGCAGGCTGTCTGAAACAAGCCAAGCAGATCCATTCCATACCCCCTCCAATTTAAAGCAGGTTTTGTGTGTGTGTGTGTGTGGGGGGGGGGGGGAGAGAGAGAGTGTGTGTGATCTCGTGTAAGACAAGACTCCTGTAAGGCATGATTGCATTCACTTTCCAACTCTTTCACTAAGTGTGTTTTTGTGCACACAGCCATTTTAATTTACAGTTGACATTGCTACATAACATTTGAAGGCATTGTTATGGGAGTTATTTGAGAGAATTAGTAAAATCATGAAAAATACTGAAAAATAAAAACACTTTTGCTACTAACAGTCATAGAGCAAAAATACAACAATGTGAGAATGATTTAACGATTGTGACCAGTGCTCAAATCCACATTCCAGCTTTCCAGGGGTCATGAATGATGTATAGATCTATAACACAGTCTACACACCCATTAAACTCACATCATAAAGTGCTTTTAGAGCCACACACACACACACACACACACACACACACACACACACACACACACACACACACACACACACACACACACACACACATTGCGTGTGTGCAGCCTGGTACGGTCACTCAAGCTTTAACCCCGGGAGGATGACCTGACCCCTGCGGAGGAAACAGCTGCCCTTCCCACCCCCTGAACTCACAGAGGTCAGTCACTTGTGCGGCTCAAGAGGACAGAGGGAGACGCGGTCAGTGGGATTCCACGGTCACCTTATATGTCCCTCACACTGGGACACACACACACACACACAAGTCATATGTGTCCCACACACAGTCTAGGGGAACAAAGCTAGGGTAAAAAGGTTACAACCATGTAGGCCTACTAACTGATTGTGACATGCAATAAAAGGAAATAAAAAGACATTAAAAGGTAATTTAAAGTACAACATTATATATAAATTATATAGCCTACAGAGATAAAATGTGTCTGGAGTGATTAGAATTTGAAAAGATTAAAAATAAATAGCACAATTTAAATAGTTTGCTCCAAAGCCAGCTCTACAGTACTCCCCTCTAGCAACATCTCAAACATAGTTTTGTTTGCATGTCTCCAAGGTCTGCTGTTATCAGGTATACTGATAATATTGAACTAGCTATTTTCTCACAAATTCTCTTCTCTCTCCAAGTAGTTGGCAGAGATTCTTGGATATTTTGAGAAATTACATAGCCTAAATTGCATCTCCCAAAACATTTGCGATCTACAGCACAAGAAACCTGTAGGCTAGTTCTCTCAAACAAACTCAATTCTTTCCACAAAGAGCCTCATTGTTACTTGTTGTTTTCCTTTTCCCAGTTTGTTATTTTTGCAACTATGTGAGTATCTTCCAGTGTCAACACAGGCACACAGCCAGCCCTTGGGAGGCAAGCAAGGCAAGGGTTGGACTGGTAGCGGACTGTTAGCGGAGCTTGCTAGTTCTGCTGTGGGGGGCTAAACACAGGGGATTGGTGGCGGGAGGCAGCCCCAGGAGGCTTATCCCCACATCCACTGGGATTTGGGCGCATGAAGCGGGAGGACATCCACGTTAAGCTGCCCGCGGAGCCATGAGGAAGCCTTGGGGGCCTAGGAGCAAAGGGGGTGGAACTCTTTTCATGGTTCCATTCCTAGGAGCCTAGGAGCAAAGGGGGTGGAACTCTTTTCATGGTTCCATTCAAATCTTCCACTGCATTCTATTTTACTGGCTGCTGCCTCTCTGACATTTACATTCTGATGGAATTCTCAAACATCATTTCACCACAAAGCTGTGTGTAGCTATAAAATGGCTTGCGTGTGAAAGAGAGAGAGAGGGAGATGTAATGCCGTCTTAACATGGGATCATGGACTGACCACCTGGCTACGCCAACCATCAATCATGTCTCAACTGACACAACGGACTGGAATGAGTTAGGATTTGTAGGATTAGATGCTAGATATTGAAATGTAGTTAAAAGCATGACCAGAGATGGCTAACATGAGACTCAAAGAAGTCAGTTGAGTCAGATCAGCTAGCCGCAACACTCCCACTGTCCCCACTTGGTTTTGTTTGGCTGTTGAGGTTTCACAGAGCCCAGCTCTACACAAACATATCCAGGGAGCACTGCCAGCGTGTACCTAGATTACACAAGAAGACCGCACCGTACCGTACGTCTGTAAATAACCCCACCAGTAGGGCTAGTGTTGACTGTGAATTATTAATGACTCTGAGGCCATCCCATCTGGCTGAGGTCTACTCTGCGGGGGTTGCCCCAACTAATGCACAGCAGAACATTCCGGGTGATCAATGTCACAACAACACAATGCTCTGACCAAGGACATGACTTCATGTACAACCTTGGGCCAAAAAAAAAAAGAAAAAACCTCCCTAACAACAATCTTTTCTCAGAAATCTCCATAGCAACAGTATGCCTTAAGTATTTAGGATGCCCACTGCTAGCGTACCTAACAGATGCTCAATTAGCGTAGCGTGCTGGCCTCATTAGCCCGAGCCAGGTCTGGTAAATACAGACGTGTGTGTTGTCTGACAGAAGATTAGCTCCTAAGACGCGGCAGATGGCATTATCCCGGGGTTTGGTGTGTGAGCTTCAACAACTTTCCTTTACTCTACAGCTCTAAGACCTGGGAATAACAGCATGCTAGGCAGGCACTGTCACCAAATAAAGTATGAGACATGCTAATTCGGTTACCGTAACTACAGCTATGTATAATCATAAAAACATTAGCCGCCTTATTGCTAGCATTAGCGGGCTCTCAGTAAAAGAGGCTTAGGCTATTGATAATGCATGAATTGAGCAGCTCTACATGTACATGGTCATGGTAGGCAAGCACAGTAAGAGGTGGAAGTGGAGGGCCAGGAAGAGTGGGAATGATATGAGCGGCCGGCAATTATGGGATGACCAGCTGGGCGTGTGCAGTGAATATCCATTCACACCCCCAGTCTCTGGTTAGGGCTTTGCAATTAGGCCATGGCCCCTGTGGGGAAAATGGCACTTCAGACTGAGCACACAGCAGGGCAACAAAGGCCTGTCATGAGGGGAGACTGACATGCGCTTAACCCTTAAAGGGCACACTCTTTATGGCAGCCCTTTGATCATCTGTGGCCCTGTTCAATGACCTCCCTGTTTATGCCTTCCCTCCGACTATGGCTCTCACGCTTTTCTGCTTGTTAACAAGAAAAAGATATAATGCCCATTAGCTGTGGTGTCAGTTCATTACATAGACCATTATGAAAAGGCTGCAACTTCTGTAACTATTAGGCCTACAACTTCAAGTCTGAGGATGTTATTCTACAAGTAGCCTATAGATAAAACCATTTTCAAAATGATATGAAAATAACCTCATGCTTCATGATAGCGACATGCTAGCCACACCTTTGTTTACTGAAAATGCTCTATGAATTAAAGATGTGACGCAGACGACTCAGGAGGACGTCACAGGAGAGGCTGTGATAGGAACATGGGACTGAGATTAGGACGAGTCAAAGGAAGAGGGGCCGGTGTGAGGTCAGGATATGAGATGGCTTGGCTGCTCCGTCAGGTTTATATTAGCGCAGGGTGGTCTGCCGTGACTCAGACGTGCAAAAATGTCAATGGATACGCAGCACGGGAGGTGGGAGCTCACAAAATACAAACACACACACACACACACACACACACACACACACACAATCTGGCAGAGGAGAGAGATCAGGGACAAAAAAAAGATTGGCTATAAGAATAGGCCCACACAACGTTGCATTGTTGAGCACTGGACAAAGGGACTCTGAGATGTAGTTGGCTCAAGACTCATTCAGCAACACAGTGCAGGCAGAAGAGGAAGACTGTAGCTGGGGGGTGTTGGTTGTGTTGGAGAGGGAGGGCAAACCTCTGGCTGCTGCTGCGCTAGAGCCCACCAATATGACATTTCACTTATGATGGAAAATATGAGAGAAAATGGCAGAGCCAAATAAAAGAATTCATTGGTGTCCAGTTCACTGTTGGTCTGGCTGGGCAGGGGAAAGAGAGAGCAAGAGAGAGAGAGAGAGAGAGAGAGAGAGAGAGAGAGAGAGAGAGAGAGAGAGAGAGAGAGAGAGTACATTTTTGTGGGCAGCACTTGCCGTGCAGAATGCATGACAAAGACATACCAGACATATAATGTACAGCCTTCACTTCCTTCCTGTCTGCACTTGTTGAGATGCTCAAATGAGTTCATTTGAGTTAATCAGCAATGCCTCATTAATCGTATACGCCTACATTGAGACAATAGTCCAAATAATAATAATAATAATAATAACAAGAACTCAAAAAAATGATGAGCAACTTTCCAAAATACTCAAGTGCTGTCACAGACAACTAACAGGACACCGGATCCTGTCTAAACACCTATGAATCACAGATGGCAAAAAACCAAACAGTCGAGGAACATACAGGAGCCGTACGAGCGGAAGGTGACGGGTCATGCTGATGCTGGACTCTTTCCTTTTCCCACCAGGTGTTTCCTCAGCACTGCCTTCACTGATGCCCTCCTGACGTCACTGCCCACAGCTCATCTACATGCCTGTCAGTCAACGATAGACTACTGATAAACTCAGAGGATCCATCCAGTCACTCAATGGTGTTTTTTGCCCCCAACGGCATCTTCCAGGCAGCACAGCCTAAAAGGCACTACCTTAACCCTTACCCCTTCAACCTTCATCCTAACCCTAAATTTGGGGAAGAAGTGCCTTGAGACAGGGCCGGTTCTAGGCATAGACACACGAGGCTGTCGCCTAGGGCACCAATTGTCAGGGGGGGCATCACAATACATTTCTTATGTTATTTCTTCAGTTTTTCTCTAATATTTTTAGAAAAGGGGGGCAAAACTCAAATCTGGCCTAGGGCACCAAAAAGGCTAACCGGCCCTGCCTTGAGAGCAGCGCTGCCTGGAAGGCACCGTTGAGGGCAAAAAATTACCAAAGACCCATCCAGTCCTGGGTCTAAAAAGTGCATTCAAGGCTAACAGGGAACCGGGGGATTTTGATCTTCCTATCAGAGAGACTACACTACACCACTCTTGATTGGTAAAGACAAATTACACAAACTCCCCACTTCCCAGTATTCCATGAACGTATTCAAGCGCTCCATGCTCCAGAAAACCACTGTTGTTCTATAGCTCAGTACCAGTGCCAGTTCCAGACCCAATGGACCCAGCAGGGTCTGATCCGTTTGAAAGAGTGAAAATGTCTTGGCTAAGCAAATACTTTAAAGAGGAGAATGAAACATAAAGTGTGTACACATACAGAGTTTCTCACAAGCTAAAATACTACAGACTTGCCAGATTGTTTATTCTATTACCCGAAAGCATTGTTTTCTTTTTTTTCCAGCTGGCCCCGAATGATGGTCCATTATTTCCCCATTAAGTCGACTAAAACTGTAGTAGTAAACATTTTGTTTAACTGAAACATTGTACAACAAAACCCCCTTCCTACCCTGGCAAATAGAAATAAATAAATAAATAAATAGCGACTGAACAATGGCTGCCATGATTTGCCTGTCTATTTAGTCTCCAGGGGTATGAGGGAGCAATGGAGTGCAAACAGACAGCGCAGAGGAAAGGAAATAGTCACGCCTCATTGACTCTCAATACAAACCACAGTCTCTCCTCAAGTGACGACAAAACCAGCCTGAGTGACACACACAAACGACCCAGAATTGGCAAAAATGTCTTCAGAGAAGGAGAGACTCAACGCCAAGATTTTTTTTTTTTTTTTTTTTGGAATTCCATGTTTGATTACCCTGTTGGGTCAGAATATTGCATCATGGTCTTAACTCAATAAATTAAGTTCTTCATGGAGAATGCAGTGTACAGACAACTCTTTCCTTTGAGACTCAACGCCAAGCCATGACTGAGCTCGAGAAGGAAACAGCAACCTACTTTTTGTTGACAGGTCCTAACAATTTTCTTTTAATCTAGAATCTTAAAGAGAGTAAATGAAGTTTCAGGGATTTTGTTTTATTATGTTTCGTTTTCAAAAGTGGAAGTTGACATATG
Organism: Sardinella longiceps; assembly: GCA_027497455.2. Lineage (NCBI taxonomy): Eukaryota > Metazoa > Chordata > Actinopteri > Clupeiformes > Clupeidae > Sardinella > Sardinella longiceps. The sequence goes on from JAODXP020000018.1 coordinate 4,134,897, forward strand.
GTGAACACCTGGGCTGGCTTATCAGAGATTAGCCAGATTCTGCATCAATAAAGGCCTACTTCTATTTCTTTGCTCACATACTCACACACATGTACAGGAATCAACAATGCTGAGAATGAGGAAGACAGCCTAAACAAGCGGAACCTAACAACCACACAAAAACAACATCTCTGAAACGTTCAGCTTTATACACTGAGGTAGAAGCTGAAACTTTCTGTCTTTGTAGAGTTCAGCAGTTCCAACTCACACATTCCCTTTCCTGCCTGTTTGGCAATCCATGTCTCTTATTCATATTTCAGCCAACGGACCCTGGACCCCGATGCACTTCCTGATAGTGTGCTTGGTCCAATCTGTCCTGGGCCACAGGAGAAAAGTCCGGGGAGGTGGTGTTGGGGAAACGGCAAAATCAGTACCAGATGCCTGGCCTGTGCCCAACGTGTGATTCAGCAGAATAGAACAGAGCACAAACATGCCATTTATTGAAACCTATTGGAAGAAAAGACTTCAACCAAAGACAAGGGTTGAGGTGGAGTTGAGCCTAAAAGGAAAGGCTACACTGGATGCGTTTAAGTCAAAAATTTGTCTGTCGTAACAATTAGCTTCATTTATAAACAATGGAACTACTAGCTACACCAGACACTACAGCACAGCCAACATTCTAGAAAGAAATCCCATTCATTCCAATGTATTTTTGATGGGACCTGACTTAACACCTCCATAACGGCTCTAGCATAGCCCTCGGGTAAACCTTGGAAAACAGCTGATCCTTCCTGGTTCTCACAGTGAAACTGATGAGGGGTAGAATGAGCTCCAGAGGGACAAATCATCAACATGAAGACTTCCATGTGAGGTTGGCAGAGGCACGCACATTCCCGCTGATCAGAGAGCACTCTGTTTGGTCGGATGTGATTTGTGGACTTTGCACTGGCTGCACACTAAACAGCTAACTTGGCTCAGGCAGCCTCCAGCCATTTCAAAGTCCTACTCTCTCTCTCTCTACAACAGCCTTCTTCTCTGGGACTTGAGGCAAGCTTTGAAGTTGAATAGCATTAGTTTGATCTGCCAATGCTGCCGTAATGTGGTGGGTGTGGGTGTTTGTTGTTCAGTTCAGGAGGGAATCCTCCCCCTCTGTCCTTTTGCTAAGTTCAGGAATCCACAGGGTGATAAATGAAGAGGGGGGACATCTAGACACGGGTGGGTGGGCCATGTTTATACACCTGGAAAATTCCCAGCTCCCTCTCCTCTCCTCTCCTCCTCTCTCTCTCCCCTCTGTTACCTCCACTCTTTCCTCCCTTACGGAGGAGTGGTATTCCAAATGCTATGGTCAAGATCAGCAAGGGAGTCGTTTCATTCCTTTCCGTTAGCTGGCTAAATCTGTTCCTCACAAAACTCTCCCTCTCTCTGCTCAAGCCCGACCAAGCATCCCCCTTGCTTTGGGCCATCTGCAGATCCCAAAATTTCCCAGAACGAGACCTGACTCACACACACACACCCAAGGCTCACTGTTCAAATGATGCATCCAATGAATATCCCAATCTGGTGCTCACGTGCTGGCCATCTGACTCCTCATCGTCCTCATAGCCCTGACAACGTGATGGAGCAGAACGAGCTCAGATGTCGGCCAGCCGACCGGCCAACCCACCGCTAGCGCGGCTCAGCACCACGGAGCGCTGCTCCCAGCGGGACTAATAAAGCCCACGCGCAGCAGGCCGTCTCCAGTAATGTACAGTAACACCCGCTGACAAATGACTCATTCGGAGAGCCCACGGATGCTGGTCCCAAGGACCCCCGGGGAGGCCGAAAGCTAGGATGAAGGGGGGAGAAGAGTCAAGAGAGGCAGAGAGAGGGGGAGGCAGATAGATGGAAAGAGAGAGAGAGAGAGAGACAGATGCGGAGAGGGCTGAGTAAGCCTTGTGTTCCATCTCCACACTGCACCAGAGGCAAGCAGTCACTCTGACACTGTCTCTCCCGATGGCCTAGAAAACAGGGATGTGGCCATGAGACAGATGCACCCCAGCTACCCTGATTTACTGGAATAGGATAGGGTGCTTTCCCCAAGCCTGCTCTACTGATAGCATACCAGTGTGGAGAACAGAACAGTCAATTGGCAGACCTAATGAGGAAGATGATGACAGGAATGAAGAGGAAGTGGAACCACCATTTTCCTCTGGTGCAAGAGTGACCAAGACCCTGAATGAATGAATGAATGAATGAATGAGGAGTCACAGAAATAGTGTAATTTCAAGCTGTATTTACACAGCATCTCTCTCAATTCACTCATCCATTCTGAAGGACAGGGCTATAGCTAAATAAAATAAGATTAAGAAAACTAGGGATTTTTCGTGTAAAAAAGATAGATAGATAGATAGATAGATATGTTGAGATAGCCTATAAACAATGATCTGACTGCAGTTAACTAGCATTAGTTAAAATGTTTTTTTTTGCTCATGTGGTTAATTCTCGTGGAGCACAAAGATGTCTGTTTCCGTGCCCTGTGAATGCAGCACCCGGTGATTCAGGCTTGCATAAATGAACTGCCTGTTGGTCTGGCATCATGTGGCACACAATGCCGCCTTAGCTGCTCTGTTATAGGTCAGGCAAAGCAAGAGCATCCCTGGGATTCAGGCCCACGTAATCCCCCACTCGACAGCCATTCTGGCTGACATGTTAGTTGTGCTTCGAAAACGCTAATCGCCCGGGCGTGTGTTTCTGAGATTATGATAGGAACGACGGGGACTAATGCGCCGACTGTGTCGTAGGGGTCAATCTCTCTCTCCACAGGAAGACTCTCACAACAGCAGCAGCAGCAGCAGCAGCAGGATTGCTGAAGTGTCCAGAAAACAGCGGCTTCCCTTCAGCTCTTCCTGAAGTGTCGGCATCTGGAGGATGTGGCATGACCTCACAGCTTTTGTTTACTCAAACATTTCAAGGGAAAAAGGAAAAGTGTGTGAGTCAGTGTGTGTGTGTGTGTGTGTGTGTGTGTGTGTGTTTACATACATCATCCATAGGCCATGAACCATATCAGTGAATTTATGGCCACCTAAAAGTAACAGACCTAGGTCACAGTACAGAAATAAAATACAATGTGTTTAAACTACTGAATGGACATCTTCCCAGCAAGACACGAGGTAGCATCTTAACACAATCTTAAGATTGCCATTGGGCTATTTCAGCAACCTGTTCTATCAACATTTTGACCAGTGAATGGTATGTGGTACAAAATCATCTTGATGGTTTCCTCAAATTGCCAGTGCAAGTGGATTGCTTGATCCATCTGACGCTTTGGTCAGGTTACATAAATTCAGCAGTTGTCCAAACAGAAAGTTGGCCAGAAATCTAAGAGATGACAAGATTAGTTGTTGACAGTCATGCCATACACTAACAAGCCAGAAATAGAAGGGTCTAATTGCGGTCTGCAATAGAAACAAATAATCAATACAAAAAAACAAGGTTCTTTACAAAGCACCGCTGGTTGTAAAAGAATCTCCTGTTCTCTCTATAATTATCTAAGAAAAAAAGCAAGAAAAGGCAAGAAAGTAGTTCAGGAGCAAAACAATAGTCCTGCACAGTCCTGTTCTAAAATTAGATTCCCCAGCACTTCATAAAATGTTTAGGCAAACTCACACGCACACTCACGACTAGTCGTCTGCTGACGCTGGTGTTTACGCTGGCCCTGTTCCCAGCCCCTCTTTGTCATACAGCTACAGGATGTCCTATAGAAGTGGCTCACTCTGCCCGAGACACGGGGGCCTATGTCTTTTGTGCTACACTGTGTGAAGCGTCTTGCTATTCAACCACAAGAACAAGCAAGACGCCGGCCAAGCTTAACGTTGTGGCCCTCGTACACAAAGGCAGCGATGACATCACTTTTGTCTGTGTAAGGAACTTTCAGTAATGAGCTGGAGTCTCCTCCAACTCTTTCCCCATTGAGGGTGACTTCATTCCGGAAGCCTGCATTTTCACTCCATATCTTTGGAACATTACTGGCTTGGGAAACTGGTTGGATTATCATCCTGTGACAAGTTGTATTTCTTGTAATACAACAGTCTTAAAAAGCAGATGAACAGCAAATACCTGAATGGGACTTCTTTTTTTAATCAACTTTAATCCATACAAGGAAAAGACAGCCTGACTTCCATTAACCATGCCCAACCCTTTCCCACACACCCCCACACACATACAAAAATTCCACGAATCACCAGTCGAGTTCCTTCCCTCCTCTCCCCTTCTGCTTTTATTCAAACTGTCCCATAATTAACTTGAGGTGATCTGCCAACGGCTGCTCCAAACAGCCTCTAAGTAAAGGAAGGGCTTTGTACTGTTGTATGTTTTCAAATTTGGGCTGTGTTTCTTGTCTCTGTGTCACAAGAGAATATAGCATATAGAATATTCTCAGATAGAACGTTTGTTTGCCTCAAAGCCTGATATGAAATGGTGTCATATTATTTAATCATAAAGAAATTCTATAAATACATATAGATATAGTATTATGAAATAGCAGGACTTGCCCTTCTTCATCTGTTTTAACAGAGTGAATTGACTGTGGACTAAATGATACTTGCAATTGTAAGTGATTAGGCACCAAATTAAAAATAATAGCTCAATGATGAAAGATCAGTGTTTGATCAATATTTGAATGACTTGACATTTGAGTCAATCAAAGGATGGTGCATGCATGCACATGCCCACAATACACACACATACATACACACACACAAAGACACACACACACACACACACACACAAACAAACAAACACAAACAAACACACTAAATAAACACACACATACCTTGGCATTCAGTGATTGGATAGAAAGTGAATGTGGGCTAATCACAGATTAGATGGCACATTCAAAGTGCCGACTTAATCCCTGTCATTTTCATCACCTGGTGTTCTCAAGCAACACACACACACACACACACACACACACACACACACACACACACACACGCGAGAGAAAGGGAGTGAGAGTAAGTGAGTGAGGGAGTGAAAGACCCATGATCCGTGCCACCTTTCAGCAAATGAACTAAATATCCCTCTCTCAGCATCTCCATCATCATATCCTCAGATGGAAGGCTTGGCTTGTGTTCAAAATAACTGGAGTGACTCCATTGCAGCTTTAAGAAACAAAGTAGCGGAAACAGATGCAACAAATACTATTGCATGCATCCCCAACAGGGGGGTTTTCTAAGCTGCAACTATTGTAACTAAACAAACCTTAATTTAGCATGCTAAGATTCATTGTAGTGGTTGTGTGACCCTTTAATGACCGGTAAATGTCTGATTGTGCATAATGACTCTTTAAATACATCTCGACACCACACAATGTTGTGTCATGACAGTTCATAGCCCTTAAAGCAATATACCGGCGTAAGTTTAAGCATAGTCCTGCTGCACAAGCCTTCTAACAGCAATATATTTCGCATGAAATGAAAGAATTTCGAACAGCATAAACGCGAACGCGAAACACTTTACATTGAGTCAATGTAACCTGAGTCAATGATCTTACTTTCGGTCTCCAACAGTCAGGTCCCATTGATTCAGTGTAAAGTGCCTATTCCGGTCTGTGCTGTACCAAATTATTTTGTTCCACTCGGTAACTAGCACATTTAGCCAGCTCTTTCAACAGGGCTATGTTTGAATTCACTCCGGTACTCTCCTTTAAGATCTGGAGATGTTCTAAGGCTGCGTACTACTGTATCAAGAGAACCACAGCCCTGTGTTCTCTGTCCAGTGGGGGTGTCCGATAGCCCAATCATTAGGGCATGTTCTGTATGGGGGAGGGGGCAGATGACCACCACAGTCATAAGCTTGGGGAGGAGGAGGAGGAGGAGGAGGAGGTTGGTTTGTGTGGAGCATCAGAGGGGGTAGCCTAACTGACACAGATTCTGGAAAGAGGTCAGTATGAAATAGAGCAGAAGCAAGCAGAGCATGCTGCAGAAATCACTTCCAGCTCAAAGCTGCAGAAGCCACACACAGCACAGCTTCATGAGGAACCTTTTTCCTAAAATAGCTCCAGAAGCATGCTAACATACTAAATATCCAATCTGGAAGATGATGCAGTATACTATTCATATCGCTAAACTAGCGGCAGGATCATAGGCTAACATACTAAATATCCAATCTGGAAGATGATGCAGTATACTATTCATATCACAGCACGATTTCCCTGGATAAGGTAAAAATAAAAAAAACTCTTCACAATTTCAGGTATCTAAAGACATGACGGAGCTTAAGTATTTTTTTCCGAGAACGAAGACCCAAAGCTGATGGTGCTGCAGTTTTTGCAGTGGCTTTCCAGTGGTGCCGTTCAAAGCCACCAGCTTGCAGGCCAAGAGCTTGAGGCCAGACTATCCCACACAGGATACTGGCCAGGCACTTTATTGGTAGGTACTGAGAGAGGATGTATCTCAAGATAGCCATGGATGTCACAGAGGAACAATATTTTTTTTTCACTCTTCTCCGTCCGTCAGCGAGATAAATGAATGAAGGATCCAATGGCTCCAAAATCTTAAAATGGACTGTGCTCATTATACACCATGAGCTTAGAACTGGACAGTGGACCCTATAATTACTATGAGAATATGTCAACATAATTATTCAGCCTCGTGCCAACAGAACGTGCTTTTAAAAGTAACTCTAACACCAGTGAGTCACATTGATGCACTCCACGTGGTTATTATGACTGGGTCTGTTCCACCATGCCATCCCATGCCGTGTCAGAGCTTTCCAATTCAAATCCTCTTTCACTGTAACTTGACTGCGTCTTCCTGTGTCCAGTGTCAGCTGATTCACAGTCATGAATTCTATCATGAGGGCAGCGTTTCATCCCTAGGGCTCTTTCAAGCCGGACCAACTTAGTCACAATAACATGACAGAGAGTCAGCAGCGAGTGTGGTTACATGGACATGAATAATCTGATTACAATCTGAGATTCCAAGGGGAATTCTATAGAACAGTATCCAAGGAGATTAATTCATAAACTCCAACTGACATGGAATATTCGGTTAATGTAGCGGCACCAGAGAGGATCTCCATGATCTTTGGCGGCACTGAGTGAGGTAAAGTGTGCTCACTGATGAGCAAGCTGTTCACAGGGGGCTAACAGTTGTTGTCTTCCGCCTCACAGCGGGTCAGAAGGCCCTCTGTCTCGGGCCCAGTGGTGAGAGGGGAGAAGACTGCTGCATCTGCCAGCTGTTGGGAGAGAAGTGGGGTGGGTGGGGGAGTCGTGTGAGGGTGGGGGTTGGGGTTGGGGAGAGATCTTCTAGTTCGCCCGAAGCCATAAGCAAGGATATGATGAAAAGAGGCTGTATGATGGGTTATGGATGGCGGTCGGTGGGTGCATTGGGTCTGCACGAAACAATGAGCGCATTTTGAGAGTGCGGTTAAGGAGGACAGTCTGAGGGATCGTGACTCAGACTCGGGGGAAGGCCACACCAACAGGCATAGTTACAGAGGGGGTGGTGTGTGTGTGTGTGTGTGTGTGTGGGGGGGGGGGGGGGTTCAACAATCTCACGGCATCGTTACTTCTGACACCCCTCAACAGAAGTCAATCTCAACATATCAATCCAAGCTGGGCAACTAAGGCTGCCTCTCATGGACCCATTAGTAGCCTACCAACATCCTCATAAAGATTAACTTTAATAGGAGTAGAAGATTTAATAAACAAACAAATAAGTCAGAAACACATGTGCCATAACAGTTGAGCAATGACATTCTCTAGCAAATCATGAGAGTATGATGTTCGGAAAAGACTGAAACCATGTCTCGTTTACATGGGTTAATTTTTTTTCAATATGAGCCATTTAATCATCAATCAAAATGACATTTAGGCTGGTAAATTATCAGTAAAAAAGGTTGCCTGGTGTCCCTTTAATAACTTACAAATCAGGCATGAAGCTATTGCAAACACTGTTATCAGGACCAGAGCAAACTTCTCTCTAGTCATAAAACGCATGCTTGACAAAGCAAATGACTTAGTGTACTTCTCCTTAAATGAAATCACATTCCTGAAATTGACAGTAATGTTCTTTTTATGACCGCAATGTTGGACTAATACTGCAGAAAAGAGGAAATATTTACTCAGGTGGCTTAGCCATACTTTGAGTGCTGGTGTCTTTTAGCACAGTGTCATGACATTTGGTATTGCGGTAAAATTACAAATGGCATCATTTGCCGCATAATAAAACTTGGTTGTTCTCTATTTTCCTTTTACTTGGCAGGTATACTATACAGGGCGTGTTTTCGGAAGGTTTGAGGGATGTTTCTTGATTCTTGAGAGATTCAGATCAACTGTGAACCGTGTGTCATTACTGATAACTGAAGATCTATAATATCTCCTTGACACCAGTAATTTCTAGTAGCCTAGCCTAGCCTACTGTACATCTCTCAGCATTGGAATCACCTATCTCAGTTTGCTTCTTATCAAACTATTATTGTAACAATTCTATCAATATAAAGCCCTTTGCACAGGGATGTTGAACATACAGGCCAGATCTGGCCCTCTACATCATTTCATGCAGCCAGATTAGAAAAGCTTAAAAAGAGTAGACCATTATCGTGTTTCTAAAATGCAACCATCAAGAAAGGAAGGCAAAATGAAAGGAATTATCTTGAGTGAAACAACCCGTAGCCCTGTTGTTTCATATTGTTACAGTAAGTGCAATGTGGATGAGGAAAGAGAATGTCAAAAGAATTTCGTGCAGTGGGGAGCAAATAGCGAAGCGGCAGCCGCCAACGCTTAGTGATGAGGCATGAAGGCATGAAAGTTTTGTTTCATTTGCCCGCAACTGTTAGCATTAGCTGCAAGTTTGCATATTTGGTTTAGTACCAAACGCTACTCTGATACCTAACAACAGCACTCAATAGCCTCAAAGATCAGGGATACAGATTGATTGACACCAGATTTCTCCCTTAGACGGAGAGGAAGTCAGAACAGGCACAGGAGTGTGATGGTGATGGTCAGAAACACAAGGATATCGTGCACTTTTTTCACCAGACAGTTTGTAGACGAGGTATCGCTGCCTTCTGAGGAAAAGCATAATGCTCATGTGGCCCAAAATAAAAATGAGTTTGACACCCCTGCCTTAGCAGAACACTCATTCTTCTTGAGAGAGACATCATGAGGAATACGCTGACTGCATTAAAGTAACTCTTCTAAACCACAAAACTAACCAAAACACGTGGCTGTGTATCTTTAAACGCGATGATGTGAGGCTTCAGCATGCTTTTTAAAATGTAATTGCATCTAAATCTGAAAACCTCATAAATCTAGGTGACACCTGTGGCTTCCATAGCCCAGAGAATGAGTCAAAAACAGCTATTAAGGAAAGCTCTAAGGATCACCAAGGCATAAATCCAGCAGTTCCATTTGACTAGCTGTGAAGGGGGTAATGAAAGCAAGGGTATTAGAAAAGAGCAGGGAGACCGAGAGAGAGAGTGAGAGAAAAGACACAGACAGGCATATGGGAGCAGCCAAATCGAAACCCAACTCCTTGCGTGTCCAAACACGTGCAGGAAGTTCAGCACATTTGATGCATCGCACATGAAAATGGAATCAGTGAACCCCCCCCACACACACATACTTCCCCCAGCCCCAACTCAACTAAAAGTTCCATGGCTGATTCCCAAGCACCTCCAAAAGCTGTTGCGCAACACTTCCACCGTTCCGACCTGCACAAAAGAAGAATTTGTACACTGCCTGCAGTAAGACCAGGCTGTAAGCAATTCCACATTTTCAAACGGTTTTCAAAGACAGGACCAAAAAAAAAAAAAAACCAACACACAAAAAAACAACAGAAGCATTCCATGAAAACCAAATTACTGTAGGCCTAAGAATCAAGGCTAAACTCCTGATGCAACGGCATGTAGCGTCTGGATACATCTCTCACCAATGACATAAGCTAATCTGCCTTCCAGACCAGACAAGACGGAGCAGACACACTGCTGAAATAAATAAATAAATAAAATGGTCCAAAAGTGAATCGAAAAGCAGATCTCATTTTCCTTTTCAGGACAAGAGGCCTCTGACTGATGCAAAAAGGGAAGAGCTGTTGAGGAGGCTGATGGCCCAGTGAGTGATGAGAATCTAAGCTTTCTCCATCCACATGTAACAATAAGGAGAGGAGAGGAGATAGGAGTTAAGAGGAGAAGAGATGAGTTGAGGGCAGGGGAGAGGAGTTGAGAGGAGAGAGGAGAGAAGAGAGGAGAGAAGTAGAGAGGAGTTGAGAGGAGAGGAGAAAAGAGTTGAGAGGAGAGGAGTTGAGGAGAGGAGAGGTCTCCCACAGAGGGCTTTAGGCCTTCAACCTGACTCACCACCACAGATGGCAGTCATTAAGCACTGGAAGTCTTTGATTTGGAGGAGAGATGTGATCCGTTAGAACTGTGATTGTGTACAGTACGCACACACACACACACACACACACACACACACACACATCTTTTGTAGACAGACATAGTCCACCTCTCCCTTCTTGAGATCAGAATGGGAGCTGATTCCGGGGAAGGGATGTGGGTGTAAAGGAATGCCTTCTCTGTTTATCTAACCTCTGCTGCTATGCGCACACCACAGCCAGGCGCAGGAGGCTGTGCGTGGGACATGAGGCATGCCTGGGATCCCATGTTCTGCTTGCCTCGGCTGTCTGACTGAAGTGACTGAACGCTGAATCGCTGGCCCGCCGTATTATCAGGAGAGCCTTCACATACTGTAGGAAGGAAGTTGACTTTTTTTTTTTTTTTCGCCCAGTACTTTTAAAGTTAGACCTTCACATCTTAGCCATCCGCCAAGTAATAAAATAAGTCCAACGGAGAGTGAAAGAATAACACATATGCTACTGTATTTATGTGCAGAGTCAAATCCAAAGGATCACTTCAAAGGAGGAATGCAGACTTCCATAACTGGTAATGTATTATCTTGTGAGGTTAGAAACTATGGCAATCGTATCTTATATTTGTCATCAATGTTCGATCATAACTCATATGCACACAGACGAACACATGAATACCACACATAGCACATAGCACACACACACACACACACACACACATACTGTACAGAGGGAGGAAAGGCCTGTGCCCAAGAGAGACAGACTATTAGGATGACGAAACTTGCATTGTTCTAGTTCCTGTCCCAATGGTACCTATCTCGCCCCCGCTAGGATGAGCATCCTGCTGTCTACTGTCACCTCTGACCATTTCGCGCATCAGCATGTAACATTCAACCCCAGCATGACGTGGGAGGAAATGAATCCTCTCAAAAGTTCTGGAAAAAGTTCATGATACAATATCCTCACAAACACAGGGTTTTCCAGTCTAAGGTTTAGGAACATGGTGCACTATAGCAACATCATTAGATCATGGAGGAAAAAAAAATATGTCTTTATTATTGGTTTCAATTAACTAGATATCTATCTGTGAGTAGACACTTAAAATGATAAAGGGTCCTATGAAGCCAGGACTAACAAAAATTGCCACCTGTGGTCTGAATGACAAAAAGAACATGGAAAGGAGAAAAAATGGAGGAAAAGAAAGAGAGAAAAAAACATAGGGTAGGTGTATGACGCCTCCATTACGTTTTCCTCTTTGTGAGTTAATATTAGATGCTACAGATCAAAACAGATACAGATCAAAATATCAAAACATACAATAAATGTAGGCTATACATCTGGCTGGATCCAAGGCGCATTCCAAAAATCTAACACACAGGTCTCAAGACAAATTTGCCATACAGTGCCAACAGTTGAACTGGGGGTCACCGTCATAAGTGGCTTAATTGCTCTTAATGATAGGTGATGAGGTTTCCCAAACCCATTCACAAGGGTAAGACTCATGGTTACCCATGCGCGGTGAAGTCACTATACAAGCCCAAAGAAATTGCCTACAGAAATACTGTAGCCGATCTCTCTATCAGTGACGCGCAGCAGAAGGGCTGAACAGAAATCCTGTCGCCAAAATTCCCTTCGAATGTCCCGTGAAAACCCATTTTAAGGTTACAAATTAACTCAGTGCAAGAGAGAAACATATGACATCGCAGTATAACACAGCCGACTGATGAAGCAATGATCGTAATAATTCTGCGTAAAAGTGAATTCAACAACTGAAACCTGAAAACAGCATCTTGACTAATAGAAGTCCACGCTGCATAATACAAAGTGACCAGAATCGTTGCCACATTTTCAACTAAAATGACAGATACGAAATGTCAGTAAGATGAGTAGCAACATAATACTAGATCCTGGTGGGCAAGCTGCAGCTGAAATTCCTTACTTTAAGTGGAAGACCATTCAGTCATGCACAATTTCCAGCACTGACACCTCTACACAACTGTCAATATAAGACTGAATCATAACGTTATGTGAGACTGTCAATCCCAGTCCTCATGTTTGCAGACGTTAAATTCAAAAGAAATGTAATTTACACTGTGAATCTGTGAGCTCAACAAGCCTTATTTCAAGCATCAAACAAGCTAATTACCTGAATCTGGGTGAATCTTTGATACAATCTTCAAAATCCACCGTCATGTTGGGCTTTATTTGTCTTCACGTTTACTGTAAGAATTTCATTGCCCAAAAGAAATGGCAGAAAATGAATGTAGTTATTCCTGCGAGCAGTAGAACACCCGTAGTCCAGGGAGGCACAGCCACTACTGTAGCGTAATGAGAGCCTCCACACGAGAGGTCCGTTTGAAGCGCTCTGCTGCAGGCTACTAGGGATCGTTGTCAAAGTGCAATGCTGTTTCAATAACGCAGATGAGGAGATGAGCTGTGAGTTAAGACATTGAAATTGTGTGTAGTTTTGACAAAGGAGCCTAAAAAAAATAGATTTTGTTGTTTTGCCAAAAGTCAATCTTTATCCAAGGCCTATATTTTTAACTGCTAAATTGTAGGCCTAAGTGCAGGCTTGAAATTAATTTAGGCTACTTTCTTTCTTAAATTTATTCTGTTGCTTAGCAAAAAGGAATTTGGCCTATGTACAGTATGTGGGAACTTTGCCAAACTTTAAACCTATCGGTTCTGCCTTCAGTTACCTGATTGGAGATCATAAAAACTGAAGACTTTCCAGAGTTCCCAGTAGACTACTGTAGCAAAAGCAACATTGAGTAAAGGTAGCCAAATGGTAAAGATAGCCTTGAGCCTACTCCATAAGATGAGCAATGGAAAAATGGATTTAATGCAATGATTTAAATACTTATTGCTAATGTCTTCACTCATACAGTATTTCTAAAGCTGATTGTTCTCAGTCCAATCTTTGGTTATTTGTGATGGGCCAGTGTATTATGCACAACTCAGATGGTCCCTAAGTGTATTCAAATGAAAGAGCACACCCCCCTGTCTATCTTCACTCCAACAACCAATGGAACCAATCACTGCAATCATTATTCAGCCACAGTTTTGGTATAGAGGAAATCAAAAGAAAAAAAAATCTTTTTAAATTAATCATGATAAAGAATTTTTGCAACTTATGTGCAATCTGATTCAAAGTATGTGAATGCTGTAGTTATAGAACTACAGGCCTACCACCACGTCATGTTCACTGAAAAAAGAGCAAAAAGAGCAACACAGGCAATTTATATAATTTACTATTAGTATTTATTATTTACTAGAAGTCATGCAAATGAGCAAGAACATATGGAGCTAATGTGTATCTGGGCTGTTCAAAGACCACAATTATCCATTGTTGCCTTGTGTAGACCAACCGAATATCCAGAGATTTCTGTGCAAGAGGGCAAAAATAAAGCATCATCGGTCAGCTGGTTGTTAATTCTTTCCCCAGACTTCCTATTTCCATCCCTTCTTCCATAAATAAATGGTTGTATCATTACTGGACCTTCCACCACTTTAAAGGGCTTCCTAGAGCAAGTGCTTAGAGAACAAAGAGAGGAAGCCGTAAGTGAAATCCCAACGATGACTTCATATCAGATTCCCAAATTACATGTAAAGCCTGAATATGACCTCAAAATGACATCTACTTTCTCTTGCTTTGTAAGCAGTCATTATTATATCGTCAGTAACTAAGTGAGTCTTGGTAAGTCTTATGTAGGCTTTTTTTTTAACCGGCCTAAAGCAAACATTTCTCCCTACTCAGTTCAATACCAAAGCATGTGGTCCAAGATAAAACATGGTCCTGAATGTTCCTCAGTTTGAGAGTTGACTCAGGCAGGAGACTCTGTTATCCTCAGATGACTTCTCGTTTTTGGCAAGGCTATAAGCCATTTTTATCATACAAATAAAAAGAGAACCTGAAGAAAAACAGATCATTTCTTAAACAGTATATTGGAAACAGACTGCAAATAGCGGAGCCTGAGCATGGTTTCACTTTTGAAGGAAAGAAACTGGAAGATGTTCAGAACAACAGCGGATGAAGCTACTTGAAAGATGCAGAATACTTGGATGAGTATCTCCCTCTCTGTCAGAGACTTTCTACATGACTTACAGATGTGCTGGACCATGTGCTGCACTCCAGCACCAGAGCCCAACTACAGATTATTCCCAGCTTTAACTGTTGTAGTTAGCACTAGACATTTCAGTCTGCAGATTTCTCAAGAGAGAAAAATTATTGTTTAGTATTGTTTGTATGCAATGCATAGTCTAAGCTCTTAAATGTTTACAGACCTTTTCTTCCTTGAAAAAAACACCAAATGAATAGATTTCAAAGAATGTTTGAATATGTGCCAAGAAAAGATATCATTAGGGGGGGGGGTTGAATATGTTTTTCACGTGAGACATCTGACTATTACCAGATTCTGCTAAAATCTCAAGAATGTGTGACGTTGTGTTTGCATGACACACACACACACACACAGAGCCATGAAATAGGAAAGTTTCCCACCAAATCAGGCTGGACTGTGTTGAACTCAATGCTGGGGTCTGAGCGGTCTTTGTTTTGGGCGCGCACATTCTTTTCAGATCCGGCCCGGGCAGACTAACTCTGCAGCTGTCAGTCGTGACTAAAGCTCTGTTTCAGTTCTTCCTTTCCCAGCCGGACGACTGCATAGCCAGGACAGAGTGTGGCCTTGCACAGAAAACAGTTAATAAGCATCTCATCCCTGGTAGACCCATGAGAAGCGACGCAGCTGCAAAGTAAACTTCTACAGAACAGCTGATTAAGCGGATGATGACTAAAGAGGGAGATGACAGATCCTAAGGTTCTGGGAGTTCGTCATCAACCTTTAGCTACTTGTCAAAAAAAGACCGGGAGTGAGAAGAAATCCTTAGAGATTTAGAATATCAATTAACATAGTTGAACAACACACAAAAGCATTCCTAATCACAGTACCCTACATGTAAATAGCCAGCACACGACCCCACTGACATCTTTTCAAGAGAGGATCAGAGGATCAACAACAGTGGTGTCCATTCAGAGGCTTTGCCTATATAGTCTTCAAGACACTGATCAGGCCTCGCTGGCAGCTGTGGTAGCCTGGGCTCCTCTTCGGCATCTGGACTTAGCTCTGCTCTACTGGCGAAGTAATCTTGCCTCACTTTAATCACCCTCTTGCATTAATTGCTCAGCTACAGCAAAGAAACAGCTGCTTAAAGACAAAATCTGCTGAGTCTGAACACTCAAGATGTACATGGCTAAATGCTGTACTGACTAAATTCTCCAGCCATTTTAGCCTGGCGAATGCCAAACTAAAAATCATGAGTGATATTTAGTCTGGAGACCTACCAATTGCATCTCTCATAGCGGAAGCATCGTTTACGATTGCCCAGAGCCGTTTATTGGGCGCTACGAATGTCTATCATAGCGTCTGTACATAGCTCAGAGCCAATACGTGAGCCACCACGTGACGTAAAATGCAATCGAGGGCCGCACTAGTCCCTTTTTGTTCTGCGATACCGAAAGCAGAAAATCTGGCATGGTCACCATGCTGCTTTGCAGAGTGAAATGAAATAAGCGCGCAAAGGAGCATGGGAACTCCGAGACTACAACTATCTTACTCTCCCACAGAAATTGAGGAGCCCAAGACCAACAAGCTTCTTGTCACTAGCAGCATAACCAGAGAAGGAGAGAATGGAACAAGAGGTCCAAATGTTCGTTTATTTCCATATTCTACTTTCCCAAAGGGGAGGGGGGAAATTACCCCTTCATACTGACCAAAGTCTTGCTATTAATCTTCTTCTATCAATGTTACGGGACAGAACTTGACAGAGTCATCATAAGCTCGCCCCCTTCAGCCTGCTCATTACTCATTGGGTCCTGATTTTTCTGGACTTGAGAGTTGAAGAAAATTGCCTCCTTGGACATACTGACTTGATTGCAAAATTTCATGCAGCAACAGGAAGTATGGGCGGGCCCAAGCTCACGTAATGTACTTATACAGAAAGGAATTATTCACATTTGCTCCCATTGAAATGCATTATGTTGCTCTATCTTTGTCAGTATTCCATGATCTTTGGCATGACTGACGGTTTTCAGCAGCCACAGTCTCTGTTGCAAACAGTAGATATCTTACCATGGATGACATGATGAATGAATGACTGTGGTGAGATAGAATGCAATGAATGTGTGTTGTTAAACTGGGATGAAAAGCTGCAGCTGTGGCTTAATTGAACTGATATCTGAACACTGTTTGATCATTCCCTCCTCATCTTGAACGAGAACCATTGTAAGACATTGTAACATCTCTTCTACATAGCAATATTTTCTTGTAGGTCTATAGCTACTGTAAATCTATTTATTTATTCCTAATTTATTTTTATACATAATATATTTCAACAATGCAAGCATAGACATTGGAGTCAGTAGACATAGCATTTCACCGCACATTGTACATTGTATAATATTATGTGACCAATAAAATTTGAATTTGAAATTTGAATAAGTGTTTTTCCCTGGTGAATGTGCAAGCGGATTGGGGATGCCCTCCTTGTAAGATGTATTGTAGGTAGCAAGTGATTCAAGTATATTGGTGCATAATCGTTTGAATGCAGTCAGCTTCTAATTTAGCCTGCATTCTCATGCATGCATTTCCTGCAGGACACCAGAAATAGATGGTATTATTAATTCACAGGAAGTGGAAAATGCTTGGGGGGAGAAAACGCAGTGTGAATGTGAGTGTGTGTGTGTGTGTGTGTGTCATTATGGACTTGTACAGAACACTATTGTTCAGTACTCTCCCATGCTGGACGTGAGCTAGCGCCTTTGAAAGGGGGATGATCTCACATATTTTCAGCCTAAGTTCAAAGGTCAGATCCTTGCGGCTGGTGGGTGGGTTGGTGGGGGGTTAACCCTTGGGGGCTGAAGAGCAGGAGTTGTGGTGTCTCTCTTGGAGTGAACCGGATATGTCAATGTCTTGGGCTAATTCAACTCTTTTTGAATTGTTCAATTGCCCGTTCCCTACACATATTATATTATATTATATTATATTATATTATATTATATTATATTATATACAGTCCTACTGATGATGATATAGTGGAAATGAGAAATACGGTAGATCAGACTGTACCTTTGAGGATAACATGAATACATGTTTACATTATGAACATCCAGGGAAATCACAATGAAAGCTCAGGCAAACACAAACCAGTGAGATGATAATTAAAAATGGGGAGCAAAGAGAGAGATTAAGTGGTTTAAGCTGAAAAAAAAAAAACAATCACCTTAAACCTTCACCAAGCCTTACCATATTTTTTTAATCATTAAATTCCTAATGGGTGGGGTAATTGTGTTAGTTGTGTCCCATTTGAAATGTACTGTAAGTTACTGTACTCTATCGAAGTGTAAGTTCTTCCTCCTTTTTTTGGGCTAGAGCGCACATTCTTAATGATTTCTCTGTACTGCATCCAGCCCAAATGAAAGCAAGCCCCCTTTTGAGTGAGAATTACGTAAATGAATGCACGCCCCCCTTTTTGTGTGAGAATTACGTAAATGATCTTCTTCCACAGGGTGAGGCAGGGATTGGAAAACTGAGGGGCCTGTGGCACTCTGGCAAGAATCGACTGAGATTTCTCCCACCTCCTTCCGGCTCCACCGCCTCGTCCCTCGCTCGCTCGCTTTCTTCCTTTGAAATCAAAGCCCCCACCACATCTCTCGCTCCACACACACGTCTCTCGCTCCACACACACACACACGTGCGCGCGTCTCACGCTCCACACACACACGCGCGCGCGTCTCTCGCTCCACACACACACACACACACGTCTCTCGCTCCACACACATACACACACGTCTCTCATTCAACACACATACACACACACACACACACTGTTTCAAAGGCTGTTGAGTCAGCAGCCTGAATGGAGTAGGGTGAGATGACAGGAGGACAGACGCTGAGGCGCAAAGGAGAGAGGAGAGGTTGTGCTATTGGGATGAGAGTCAAGAAACGGAACTCTAAATAGAACTGAGAATCGTATGTTTCAGTTCACTGGAAACATACAAACTGAGAACTGAAAGCTTCAATTCACTGGAATCATACAGTGAGAACTAGGAATCGTATGCCTCAATTCACTAGAATCAAACAGTATGAACTGAGAATCATGTGCTTCTTTTCACTGGAATCAAACAGTATGAACTGAGAATCATATGCTCTGTTCACTGGAATCCTACAAACTGAGAATCTAATGCTTCAATTAAAAACTGACATTATCAATCCCTCGTTCTCCAAGGGTCACCTAGGGTTAGGGAAATGACATCATTGATAATGATTCAATCCTATCAGTTCCCACCCCAATCGCGCAATGTCAAATATGATCAATTTAGTCTGCTGTGGGGGCTTTGAAAATAATGTAATTTACTACAGGTCCAAAAATGGGAATGATTGGACTGGCCTCAGTAATTATGAAGCATATGTCTGTCTGTCTGTCTGTCTGTCTGCCTGCCTGCAGAAGCATCAAATGAAAATTCTGGTCAAAACACAAAGGAGAGCACAAAACTGTTTTACTGTATGGGTTCAATATGCATATCCGCATTGTGTGTGTGTGTGTGTGTGTGTGTGTGTGTGTGTGTGTGTGTGTGTGTGTGTGTGTGTGTGTTGGTGTTAGAGTGTGCGTTGTGTTTGGGCATGGGACAGTAGGCCGGGCTGTCACTTCACATTTTGGCTGTGGTTTCCCTCATCCCAACCCACCCCCATGGCAGACACATGCAGAGCAGCAGCAGCAACAAGCATGGCATGGCAGAGAGGCAGAGAGGGAGGGAGGGATGTGGGTCTCGGGGAAGGTGACCTACTTTTGCTCTTCCTCTCCTTCTCTTTCTCTCTCTCACTCTCTTTCCCTCTCTCTCTCTTTCTCTCTCTGCTCTGGGTCTGCAGTGAGGAGGAGGAAGATGGGGAAGAGAGAGAACTGCATCGCTGTGCACATGCACCCGTACTGCACACCCACACGTGTGTGTGTGTGTGTGTGTGTGTGTGTGTGTGTGTGTGTGTGTGTGTGTGTGTGTGTCTAACATTAGTCAATTTCCACTGCAGGTGCAAGAAATGACATACAACCCCTGGAGTGGTACAGGCCTTTTTAATAGCTACATTTTATGAGAGATGCTTACAGAATGTGTGTGTGTGTGTGTGTGTGTGTGTGTGTGTGTGTGTGTGTGTGTGTGTGTGTGTGTGAGAGAGAGAGAGGGGGGGGGGACAGATTTTTAATTTTCCATCCTCATGTTGGTCTACCTCTTAAATTATTTATCGTTGGTGCTTTTTTTCTTATAGCTCTTACTGGAGTTGGTTTTCCCAGAAGTTTTGACAAACACATCATTGTTCAAAAGCAAAGACAGGCAGAGAAAGGGAGAGAGAGAGAAAGAGAACGAGAGAGAGAGAGAGAGAGAGAGAGAGTCTCCAAGCATCATGCTAGAGATCTACTGCTGATGTGATAACAGAGCTCATCTCTTTGTATTACTTTCATAGCAGTTCTTTTAATTGAAGTGATGCAACTGTTTCAC
>JAODXP020000018.1:4157265-4217265 GCA_027497455.2 Sardinella longiceps
TTGTACATAACCCTCAAACAAAGCTGAAACAGACCATCAGACACTTAACCAGCTCAAAAGAACTGGTGCAGAAATGAATGTTAACCAGGCAAAGCGGGCCAGCACACTGTGGGTTTGCTGTTGATAGTCATTAGACAGTTTTGACCTTGGCGCCATTGCATGTTAATCGTGTTAGCATAAGCCTAATCTGTTTAGGATTCAACCGAGCAACTTTAAAGAGTGGAGCGATATGAAGGCTGTCATTCTGAAAACATGCTGGGGATACCCAGCAGTGGCAGGACAGCGTACTGCAGTCACAAATCATCAAGGGGCATCAAGGTCAACACCAGATCACTGAGAAATTGCACACATGGAATCAAGTAGTATTCTTCTCTTTTAAGTACATTTCCAGTAACTCAAGTGATACAATTAGTTAAGAATGAACAAATGAAATTTGGCCTCTATATGATTCCACTGAGATTTATAAAGAGGGAAAAAAAGGCCCAGTTGTGCAAAAACTGCATTAATAAACAGGGCTGATACGGCTCCCCTGATATTTGTAACTCTGGATGATTGCCTAGTTTGTCTCTGCCAGGAACTGACCCTGTTCACAAATATGTCTCAGCAAAGCAAGCATTATTGTTGGGGGACCTTTTCTAACTTTCTAACCTTTTCTAAGTTGGTCAAGAAAAAATCTTGGAATAGCCTCTGGATAATTCTGCCACCTTTCACTTTTTTTTTTTTTTTTTTAAATATATATATATTTTTTGTTTGTTTTTTTTTTAGATATTTTTTGGGCTTTTTTGCCTTTAATCAGATAGGACAGTGAAGAGATGACAGGAAACAACTGGGAGAGAGAGATGGGGTTGGATTGGGAAATGACCTCGGGTCGGAATCGAACCCGGAGTAATGGTCTGACACTCTAGCCACTGAGCCACGGTGCCCCCTACCTTTCACTTTCAAAAGAGAGGGAGATGAGCAGACAGACAGAAATAGTACAGACTGGTTTCACCCTTCTTGATAACCGTCGTCAAAATAAACTCAGAGGAGAGGCGTTTAAAAATTCAAAGTGCTAGCTGTGCTAACACTCATACAGATAAAGTAATCATCTGCACTGTGGTACACCTAGCTCTCTGAGTTCATGAGTGCTTGTCCTCTATGTTCAACTTAACAACCGTTGTCAAGGGGGGTGAAACTACTCTATTGGTGTTGTCAGGGAATGCCATGCATCAGTTATGCTTCCATTTATCAGAATTAAAAACTGTAACATTCACAGACACGGCTGTCCCTGCCTACTCTGACTGCATGACTATGGCATGTGTGAGAGTGAGAGACTGCTCATGGCGCTGCTCATCCTCCTGCTAACTGCTTGTCATCAGCTGTGATGCTTATTCACGCTGGTAGCGTAGCGTAGCGTAGTATAGGCTAACCCCCCTGGCCCGGGAGCTGCATGGGTGCTGAGTTACTGGCTCACTGATAGTGGTCTAAACATTTGGAGATGGATTGTTAACTCAGATTCACAGATGAGTGGACATGGGGATGTGTGTGTGTGTGTGTGTGTGTGTGTGTATGACGGACTTGTGTATGTGTGGGGCATGTGTGAATGAAGGATGTGTGTATGTGTGGACTACCAATGTATGCACGTGTGGATCATAAGTGTGTGTACATGTATAGTGTGTATCATTGTGGTAATCAAATTAATAAAGTAGGCCATCAATTAATCAGTCAATCAATCATGTGGTAGTCAACACATATTATACACATCCTTCATCCACACATCCATTACCCACAACCATGTGATCTACACATCATCCAATGCATGGATGTGTGTGGATCATGGATCTGTGTATGAAGAATATGTGCATCATGGACGTGTTTATGTGTGGATTAGGAATATGTGGATCATGTGTGGATCATGAATGTGTGCATGATGTGATGATGTGTGGATCGCAAAAGTGTGAATGCATGTGTGTACAGTATATGGGGATCATGTGTCCATGAGGGATGTGCAGATCATAGATATGTGTGTGTGTATCAGGGATGTGTGTTTGTGTGGATCATGGATATGTGTGTGCATCAGGGATGTGTGTTTGTGTGGATCACGGATGTGTATTTGTGTGGATCGGGGATGTGTGATTGTGTGGATCACGGATGTGTGAATGAAGGATGTGTGTTTGTGTGGGTCATGGATGTGTGAATGAAGGATGTGTTTGTGTGGGTCATGGATGTGTGTTTGTGTGGATCATGGATATGTGTCTGTTGCTCAGGAGACCGGCACAATGTTGTGTCTCGGAGATGGGGGGACAGAGAGATGCCAGAGTGGTGTTGCTAGGCAATGGCATGGCAGCCAGCAAAGAGGGCTGAATGGTGAATCGACCACAGGTGCTGAGGAGAGAGAGAGAGAGAGAGAGAGAGAGAGAGAGAGAGAGAGAGAGAGAGAGAGAGAGAGAGAGAGAGAGAGAGAGAGAGAGAGTGAGTTTAACATAGTCCATCAGCAGTGGATTTTCCATCAAGCCCGCGGTGTCTGTCCAGAGAATTTATTTCACCTCCAGAGATTTCCGGGTAGACGCCCTGCTTTGGATTCTAGCAGGTGGTGAGGGGGAGGAAAAGACCATCTGCTCCCATTTATTGCATGGGTCAAATCCCTGATCAGAAATTAGCACAGCCTTAATATATGTCCCATACTGTATTTCACACTGCTGTATTTGATTTGTGTATACAACAGTCATTCTCAGGTGGGATAAAATCCCAATGGAAAAAAACGACTGGTCTGCATTACACAAGGCAATTTATATATTATTATTTATAATAATATTCATTTTGATCATATATTTTATTATTATTTATTATTATAGCGCATTTTATGCACCAAGAAATTTAAACGTGCTGTACAAAAATAAAAGCACAAAGTACAGTAGATAGCAAGAAAGTGCAAGCAAGCCGGAAACAGCGCAGAGTTCCAGATCACTAGTGGTATTGTATGTGATCTGAACTAAACCACATCTCGCACATTACTGCTGGTGAGCATGTGAGTCACATTACTGTGGGCATGTGATGGAAGACTGGCAGGACAGGGTTAATACAGTCACCTCTGCGCAGAGGTACGCTGGTAAAACATGCTTCCTGGCTTTCTGTAATAACACATTAGGGCTTACTGCCTCACTTTCCTGCTCGGCTGTCATGTCAGATATAAGGCAGGGCTTCGATCACTTCTGCCTGCCTGCCTGCCTGCTTGCACCTTTTGCCATACATCTGTGTTAATATTGCATAAGCTCCCATTAAATCAACTTGGATAAATAAAGGACAAATGGATTGAATAGAAACTCCCACTAAAAGTGATTTGATTTGACATCACTGAGGCACTGCACACCCTCTAGTGGGCCCCATAAAGATTAAAATATTAGAGCAAGTTTTACATTTCAAGACATTTTAACACCAATCATTCTATTCGTTCTGTGATATTACAAAAATGTGATGTGCCTAAATTCAGACTTTGAAGTTGTTATATGTAGGCTAACTGACTATTTTCATGTATTGTATTACTGAGCTAATGCCTAACACTGTCAATCCTGTAAACTTAGTTAACGGTGAGTTAAGTCTTTGTTTTCTGTTTTGCTTGACAGACTCTTTATTGTCTATGTCATCTCTGTATTTATAGTTTTACTTGTCAGCTATCTTGGACAGGACTCCCTTTGGACAAGATGCAATATCTCAATAAAAAAGATAAAATAAAATAAAATGAATAAGGGAGTGGAAACAATTAGGGATAACTACATAAGATTAGAAAATAATTGTGGAAGAAATAAGTGACTGCAGTATGTTTTCAGTGCAAAGGATGATTTACAAATTGCCATCTACAGTACAGCTAGTACATTAGTTTAGCATCTGCATCCTCTCTTACCATTTATATGCAGAAATTCAGTGTATATTAAACATTTTGGGATAATCCAGTGTATGTCAACAGAGATGTTAAATCTCCTTAGGCAAAGACATTTGGGGTGAAAGGGACACTGACAGTCCATTCAATACATTTGGGATTTTGACGTAAATGTGGTTTATTCAAAGAGCTCAAATCTGTCCAGCATTAATATAATCTGCATTAAGCACATAAATGTTGGGTAGACTCCAAAAATGTAACCGAAATTTGAATTAGTCGCCGAGTGTGAAACTGTAATAAACACGTAAATGATCATTTTACCATCACATATGCTTTTAAAAGCATAACGGAATTCTCTTTTTTTATTTGGACAATGAAGGGGAAGCAGAACATGTGGTGTGTCCTGCCGTCAGGGGCGTAACACGAAATTCTGGGCCCTATGCACAAGCAGTGGCCATGGGCCCCTCAGGGGGCCTCCCCCCACTTGGGGCTCTGGTAACTCAGTCCCCCATGACGACACTCCTGCTTGCCATATAATGTAAGGGATGATGACTGCTAGTAATTCTCATGCTAACTAACTGTGCCATGTGACTGACAAAGCACTGATTGGAGGGACTGGCTGAGCTCTGATAAATAGGGATGTGAGATGACCACACACACCCTCCAACCTCCGGAGTCTGGCCTAAACGGCTAACAGCTTGTTGAGATGAGAGGGGAGTTCCATGAAGGCTTCAAATAAAAATGTAAATGAATTTTAACAGGACGAAATGTCAAGTCAAGTCACTTTATTTATATAGCACACTTCTTACAACAGAGTTGATCCAAAGTGCTTTATGTCAGACTGTCACTGATCAGGTCACATCGAAATCCCCATAAGATAATGTCACAAGGAATTCTGTGAATTTCCTGCATGATAAATTCTGATCTAACAGGATAGAATGTTACCATCATCTCACTAACACAGACTTATAATAAGCAGTTATAGAGTAGGTTGTTCAATTGATTCAATTCGGCTGGAAGAATGGTTGCATTATGTAGGCTAGTGTCTTTTGATTGCAAAAGTGAGACCTTATCAGTGATATCGGTTTCTGTGTTTTGAAAATCACTGTGTGTAGTTTGGCAAAAAGGGTGAAGAAAACATTGTTTGTAATGTTGTGCAAATCTGTACAGGTGATTTGATTTGATTTTTTTAAATAAACAATTGTGAAAAAAAATCAATGTGTTTTTGGTGCCATCTAGTGTTACAAAATTGAATTTGAGTAAGAGTGAGGGGCTTTCCATTTCATATCTGGTTTTTTTTTTTTTTTACCTTTATACATTACCACCCATCCACCCACAGCCCTGTACAGTTCTCAATGTTGTCCATTGTACATTCAGGTCAAAGGTCAATCTCTGTGAATTAATATAGTGTGTCGATATATGGACACACTACAATTGGAAATTGATATGCCAGTAAGTAACCAGCCAAGTCAGTAAGTCAATCAGAAAATGAAAACCCAACTGAAGCATGTGGTTTTGTAACAGTATCAGTATCAAAGCCAATCTTGTCATTTTTGTCATGCATTCAGTTATCAAAGTATTTAAGGTCCAAGTCTATATTATTATTGCATAGAATAAATACTGTATTCAGAAACATCTTTGTGACTAATTCATTAATGCACACATTGTCTATGCTTGCAAAATAAGCAAAGGTAATGTCAGTGTCTAGACAAATATGGTGGTGGCTTGCAACAGCACGGTTACATACTGCAGTGGCACACCACCGGAGTTTCTCTCTCACTTCTGTGGCCTACAGTAAGATGAGAGGTAGATGTTCAACAATGTTCAACTGCACATTTCTGATACTGTCAGTTCAGATATGACAGATACTGTCAGTTCAACCAGCAGGGGGTTTTAAGCATCTTATTTTCTTCAGCAGGAACTAATAAAAGACATGATTTGAGATCGTACAGTAGATCAAACAGGTAGTGTGCTCTCTCCATCCCCCCACCCCCTTAGTTACCATGACTAACCACAGCCGCGTATGACTATTTCCTACTCAATGACAAACGCGCTCACTGTGAGCAGGTGGATGGAAAGTTAAGACACAACGTTAGTTCCTCCTGTTTAAAGGAAACAGTTTGAAATAAGAGTCCAGACTGTAAGTATACAATTCTCTTATCTTTAAGTAACAGACTACTTGTTAAAGTAGAGTATGTGTGGATTACGTGGGTTTAATATCCGACTTGAGGTCATGCGTAAAAATAGACCCTGCTTCCATTTCTCGGTTGTTTTCAAAAAGGTAGAATGAACAGGTCTCAGAAAAGTATACTCAAAGTTCAGAGTATTCAGGGCCATCTATAAGATAAGTCACATTGTCTTGCATAACATGATGTTTGCCAAGACTGCTAGGAACCATCTCACACCATCTCGATTGATGGATATGTTAACATCACACAGATATGCAGTCTATGCACTGTTTGGTGATTTTTAAGGGTTGATTGATGGATGCATTATTACCGGGTAATTTTGGAATAGTAAATCTTTTTAGTTGCTTAGTTGGTGGTGTTTTGATAGTTTGACTACTGTATGGTACGTATGTATGATCAACACAAATAGTTAGGCTATAGTATTGAATTATAGGGCCCTCTCCTACGCATGTCCTGTTTGGCTGGGGGCTCCCTAACTACCTTGAAACAGCCCTGATAGGGTTACTGTTGCAGGTTATGTCTATGGCATTTATTCATTGTACTATACCATGACAAATCATGCTCTCACAAACTGAAACAGGATTCTAAATAATCTGTCTCCAGAATATTTTCGAGATTACTTTTCCAAAGTAGGGGAGGTGCATAGGTACTCCACAAGGAGAAAGGGGATTTGAAAGCTTAATAGGGAAGGGGTCTTTCTTACTTCATATTCAGGAGCAGAGTTATGGAATGGTTTACCTGCTTATATCAAATGTATTGCATCTACAAGTAGTTTTGAGACAGGAGTAAAAAGATGGCTTGGTAGTAGAGCACTATATGGCCATTTGTTACTTGAGTGTGTGTGTGTGTGTGTGTGTGTGTGTGTTTTGTGTCTGTGTCCCTGTCCATTGTGATCCATGTATGTTTGGCATGCATTCATATACACTGATTGTAACTAAGCATACACATACATGTACAGTACATACATTCACAAGGATCACAATGGAAACAAGCTCTCTTTTTGACATGTAATGTTGTACAAGGTTTTCAAGACATATTTATTGACTTATTTGTATACCTTTTTTAATGCTTTATACAATGTCATTAAACAAATCAAATGAAACCAAATGAAACCAAATGAAATCAAATAGTGAAAAAGTATTGCAACTTCTGTTTGCAGTGTCTGAGAATAATATGAACGTTAACATGCCAACCCATTTGTTTCTTCAGCTGAATCACCATGGTGTCTCCAACCCCCTTCACCACCATGAACCTGTCACACAAGTCAGACTTGGAATGCGATTCCAAAGCAGACTTCCAGTTTTACCTTTTCCCAGTGGTCTACTGCTTGGTGATGATCCTGGGTCTGCCTGGCAACCTGGCGGCTCTCTGGTTCTTCTTCTCCAAGAGGAAGCAGAGGACGGCCTCGGAAGTTTACATCATTAACCTGGCCGTGGTGGACACAGTGTTCCTGTGCACTCTGCCCTTCCGCATCCACTACCACTGGCATCACAACGTTTGGAGCTTGGGGAAACCACTGTGCATCCTCACGGGCACCGTCTTCCACGCCAACGTCTATGCCAGCATCGCCTTCATGACCTGCATCTGCGTGGACCGCTACCTGGCCACAGTCCACCCACTTATTTACCTGCGCTTGCGAAACACTCGCTGCACCGTGCTGGTCAGCGCCGGGGTCTGGCTGGTGTACGTCATCGCCTTGGTGGCCTTCATCATGGCCTTCATCATGGCCGACGCTCCCAAGGGCCAGGGGAAGAGGTGCTTCGAGAGCTTCAGCCAGGAGGATTGGGACGGACGCCTGGGGACCTACAGCGTCTTCTGCCTGGTGTTCGGCTCGCTGGTGCCCTCGACGGTCATCCTGGTGTGCTACCCGCTGGTGGCCCGTCGGATCAGCCACATCCGCTCGAGCACTGCGAGCAAGGCGCGACGCATAATCTATGCCATTCTGGCCATCACCCTGTTGTGTTTCCTGCCCTACCACGCGGTCTACCTGCTGCATCTGTTGCGACGCATGCACATCATCAACAACTGCGCCTGGGCAGATGGCATCTACAAGGCCCGACGAATCACCATGGCCCTGGTCAGCTTCAACAGCTGTCTAAACCCCCTGCTCTACTACTTCAGCACCAACCATTGCAAATGGAGCATGCCCACACTCAGGTGGCTGCACCCCAGGAGGACCCATGGGGTCTACTACATAGGCACCGACCTCTGAACATGGCACTTACTCTTGGTGCCCGGCTGCCTACAGTAGATCAGACACAGGCCTGATAGTATTCAGGCGCTGTGTGTCATTTCAGGTGTACCAACATGACTGGGGGGGGAAAAAATGCTTGCCTTGAGATAGAAAAGAGGTGGGATTGAAGTAGGAATAAACTAAAATGTAAACGTTTTCTTCTCATTGTACCCTCATAGTGGTGAGAATTAATAAATAACATGTTCTGAGTTAAATGTGCATCCTTGCACGGCCATCACTGCCTACTAGCTGAAGATATAGAATTTGCACATAACCAAATCGTGTTTTGAAAGTGCAACGCAAAATAACATCCCCAATCGTGTCCACCTCCGATGGAAGAAATGTTCAGGCTCAGGATATTTCCCTCTCTACTGCTGGGATAGTCAAGGCCAAAGGCCAGTTTAAGAGCCTAGTGAAGTGATGTTGGTTCACTGTGGATTCATGCCTTACTCGTGGCTGAGAGAAAGATGGTGAGATTAATGTTCACGACGAGGAGGATCTTTTTCCAGTGTTGGCACAGAAGCAAATTGGCACTCTTGGAGTTTCCTTATTTCTGTTGTGTCTGTTGTTCCAAATGACTCAAAATTAGCAAATTACTGTATGTACCTGACAGACTCATTACTACAATGCTATCAGAGAAGTCACTGATAAATACAGTTTGCTGAAAACCTCAGAAACATCAGGATTTATTGTACCTGAGGTCATGTGGATCTTGAGGCCATGTGGATCTTAAATCAATGCTACAAACAAAAGAATTGTGTTAGTTCAATTCAGTACCAAAGGAATTTAAATGTTATAAGTATCACATTAGTTTGAGTAAAGAATAAATAGAAACAGCCTAAAGTTTTAGAACTAAATTAAAGATTAATTAAATAGATGAGAAACAGGATATTTTTTTCTCACAGCATTTCATTGCCTGAGAACTTTGAGGTCAAGTCATGTGAAGACTTGTGTTTTCACGCCCGCCAGTACATTATTGATCAGCTACTGTATGTGACATCAGCTGACAGAAATAGCTTAAGCTTGCATAGCTTAAAAAACCCCTCCGACACCGGCTGAACTAATGTAAGAACAGAAACTCTGTAACAAATGTCAAGTGTACAGTAATGACAAATGTGCCATTTATGAAGGGCTGTACTGTATATACATATGTATTTCTGTGTACATTATATGTGTGTGTGCTGTTTTAAAAAACGAAAATAAAAGTTTTTTTTTTAGTACAAAATGATTTAATCTGTCCATCCTACAAAAGTCTACAAACTTCGTCAACAAACTTTTTTTTCCACAAATTTTTCACAATTTCTTTTTTTTCATAGTCCGGCGGGAAGTCCTTTCTTCAGTAAGGTTGACAAAAAACTGCCCAGTTCTTCATCCTAAATTCAAATATTACACATTAAAACTATTGAACAAAAGGAGGACTATTACAAATAATTTTTAGTAGTAAAACACCACATACAAGGTATTTTTGACAAGCTATTTTTTTTTAAAAAAAGTTTAAGCTTTATTTTGTGACGTTATGGTAACCTTTCTGGGGTGATAGGGTAGTGTTATTTACATCTTGCACAAACTTTCCTGTGTGGGCAGCCAGCTTGCACATAAGCCCTTAGGTTTCCAAATGGGGCGAGGTGAGAGTTATTCTATGCAGCATAACTAGAGTTGTGGTTTTAGAAAAAGACACCATGGTGGCAGTTGAGGGGTTTCAACTCAGCAGACACCTGCAGGGCTTGGGGCTTTGAAAAGTGCTCCACTCACGTGCAAACACTTTCCAGGGCAGCAATATGGCAGTGTCTGCTATATACTCTTGTTTTGTATACAAATGGTTATATTAAATGAATGGTCTTCAATACAGAGTATTTGGTTTTAATAGGGGCTTTCGAGTTGAATACTTGACCAATATTGAGGTAAAGCCACCTGGAGACCACAGTTGTGTGCAGCAAGGTGAAATAAGTAATTTCCACAGTTAAAAATACCCGCAAGGGAAAGTCTTACTGAAAACGCGCAGACAGACAGACAGACAAATATACCTGCCAACCCTTCAGATTTTTTGGGAGTTGCACCTCCTCGGCAAAAAAACAACAACAAAAAAACAAACAATGACCTCAAACGGGAACCAAAAAGGTTTTTGGTCTGTAACCACGTCTTCAAAGTTACAGGTCAAACATCCCCTAGCAAACAAAGACTCAGTGGACATACCCATATTGCCTAGTATAGTCTTTTGTTGACTACACTCTTCTGCATTATAGAGACCACAAATTCTCTATTTTTTGACGGCAGACTCAGAAAGTTGTACATGAACAAATAAAGACTAAACATTTCACAGGAGATCACACAATACACCAAAAATCTTGCATGACAAATCTGTGACTGTTTACAGTTTGTAGAGAGCTTCCTATATTTTTTGTAATCATTATAATCTAATGGTCCTAACCTCTCAATTTACCACACTACATCAATAAGTATAGCAGATATCTTCTACTTACTAGATACCCTATTACCAATAGGCCTACTATGGGCAGCTAGCCAATTGATATTTGTGTTGTTACCTCCGCCAAGGAGGTTATGTTTTCGGTCTCGTTGGTTTGTCTGTCTGTCTGTCTGTCTGTTTGTTTGTTTGTCTGTTTGTCAGCAGGGTAACTCGAAAAGTACTGCACGGATTTGGATGAAATTTTCGGACAATGTGTACATTGGGACAAGCAAGGGCTGATTAAATTTTGGTGGCGATCGGTGATCCAGAACATGATCTGAAATGTATATTGTGTTTGTGACCATATTGCCTTGGCGGAGGTCCGCGCTCTCTGAGCGCTTTTCTAGTTTTCTCTATTAATTTAGTCATATTCCAAATACTCAAATGGGACATTACATTAAATGTTGGCGTTTTATGAAATGACAATATCAGCACTGCAGTCTAAAGGCTACAAAGTTGACCTGCATGGGAGACCATAAAATGTCCTAGCCATAGTTTTAGGCTTCCTTTGTAAAGGATATAGTGGTTTGTGGTTTGGGGTTTTAAGGGAAAAAAAAACTGCATGATGAGCAGTAAATTGTCTTGGCCCACTTTAATTCGCTTCCTCTGGATGCGCACTCCATAACGTTAGACGTGTTATGGAAAGTGACATTTAACAGAAAATATGGACTCTTGTCAACTTTGTCAAATGACACCTAGTTCACAAATACACTGCAACATTAACGTCAACATTATAAATGTTGATTGGATGGATGGAAGGATGATTAGGGGGCCAGATTGAATGAGCCAGGTTGGGAATTCCCTACTCTTTGCGACAAGTGTCATTGTATCTTTTATGACCACTGTGAGTCAGGACATTGGTTTAACGTCTCATCTGAAAGATGGATGAGGATGATGTGAATGATAAAAAAATCTGTAAAGGTTGGCAGGTCTGTAGATAGACAGATATAGATAGATAGCTAAATGGGTCACAGACAAGACCATACTGAACATTTAATAGAAAATAAAATAAATAAATAAAAAATAGCACATTCTAAGTGATGATATCTGTCTGTAGAATGTAAGGCAAACATATATATAATAATACTGTACCTGATAACTCCAGGAGAGCAGGATGACTTTGATGTTGGGCTCTTCGGCAGTGGAGGACACTTTGATGACAATGGACTCCACCATGACTGTTCCATCGGGGAGGTGTTGGATGCTGTAGGCCTTCAGCACGCTGGAGGGTGAGGAGAAAACACTGAGCAACAAGACCCACTGTAGGCAACAAGACCCACTCTAGGAACCTCAATGGCAGTTTAAAGGTGGCCGCACACCGGCTCCGACAACATGCTGGAGCACTTTCGAATTCCACTATTTCCATACGTTTGCGGTGATGGCAGAGTTTGCCACTGGTGTGCGAGGTTGTATTGAAAACAATCAAATGGAATGTTGGAAATGGAGTGCTTCGCACTTCGTCAGAGCCGGTGTGCGGACCCCCTTAATATAACTCACACTTAACAACAAATGGTCATTCAGTGGTATGGCTTTGAAGTAAAAGTGAAAAGAGCACAAATAGAGGGGTTAGTCATGTGGCGGATGTGGGACTTTGCTGACCTTTTGAGGTGAGTGTAGATACGAGTGAGAGTGTCTGCGTCACTGTGGGGGTCCTGGAGCTGAACGCGGCAGGTGAATCGCAACTGGTGCTCACTCAGTCCGAGCTCCTTCAGAGCCTGATCTGAAGACACCAGTCTCAAATTCTTCAAACACACGCACGCACGCGCGCGCACGCGCACACACACACACACACACACACACACACACACACACACACACACACACACACACACACACACACACACAGTAAGCTCCAAAGTTCACAGGCTAAAGAGTTAATAGTAGTCCAATGGCATATATGCAGTATGTTTTGTTAAACAATAATAATAAAAAGTCTTACGTTGTCTTTCATGATAAGAGTGCCGTGCATGGTGCGAGGCTTTTTAGGATCTGGCAAAGGTCCTGTAAAATTTCACAAACCTTAGTTAGGAAATCTGTGACATTACTGAAAATAATCAACATCCCTATTGGCCCTCTGTGATATGGTGGCGAGATGAACAGCTTACTTTCTCCACAGCAAAATAACGATAAACTAATAAAAAAACTAAAAAAGTAGTGAAGCCTACTGTCCCAGGCTTATCTGAGATATCATGGGTCACTGACTTAATGACATTAGCAAAAAAGTATTTGTACTTTGTTATACTTGTCAGTCTTGGTCAATACAACACTGCTCCTTCAGACACAAAATCTACTATAGGCTGGGTGTGTTTCCTACCTCCGAGGGCCATCTCCCTCTTGAGTAGGTTGAGGGAGATGTCCACAGGGACACTGGGGTTGGTCTCCACTGTTGCCGTCTCCCCATTGGCTGGCATATAACAGCTGATGCCTGTGAAAGCACAGAATCAAAGGAAGCAACGGAAAGGAACTTAAATTGGGAAATAAAATCAAAAAGGAGCATAACTGTAGGTGCCATGTATGGGTCCAAAGGGCCTCATTCACCAACCATCCTTACAAAGAAATTTGTTCTTATATACCACTTACAGTGCAGTTTTTAAGAAGATTTGTATTCCCCAATATAGGTTATTAAATGTGACGATAAGAACAAATTGAAGAAAATGATGACGTTTATTTGTGAATGAGGCTCAATAATGATAACTTCAATTATTAAATTATGGAGGCCACAAAAGTTATTTGAGATGAAGAGTTCGAACCCACAAATGCATTCCTTTACAAATCCTAATGTATTTTAGGATGGTCAAATGGTCAATTCGGGCAATCTCTATAAATTAACCTGCCAGTATGCATCATGAACTCACTGAATTCCTGTTCAATCTTGTCTTTGAGGAACTCCATCTTCTTGGCCTCTCCGTGCACCAGGAGCATGTTGCGGGGCTCGGCCATGCGGATCAGCTGCATGATGCCCTTGGCGTCTGCGTGGGCGCTGAAGGACATGTACTCCACCTGCAGTTTCACCTCCAGCTACACAGAGAGCAGCAGAAGCACTAAGATCACAGTCCCCTAAAGCAGGGAGGTTCCCACTGTATTCTTCATTTTTGCATGAACTATTTGCTACCACAAGAGGCCACCAAAGAGGTCACAATTAGGGGTGTTTCAAACTGAATAACTGTTTTTATTATTGTAAGGTATTTAATGAACTTGGAAAGTCAGAAAGTCAGAAAACAAATGAACAAGACTGTGTCCGGAAAAAAGAAACTGCCCTACAGTATGTACTATACTTGATTTTTTTAAATGTAATTTCTATTGAGATGCCATGTTGACATGGCAGTTTCTGCCTCATACACAGAAGCAGGATCCTGCACACTGTCATCATTTGCAATACAAAGGGTGTAATGTGCAACGTTTCGGTCAGATGATCATCATCAGGCATTTTTCTTTCTTCTTTTTTTTTTGCTTGATGCCTGATCATGGATCATCTGACCGAAACATTAAACATTAAACCCTTTGTATTGCAAACAACAGTGTGCAGGATCCTGCTTCTTTCCTCCTCCTCCGACACACCTGTCAAAAAGGACGAAAGCATCTAACATTCTCAGTTTCTGCAAGATGAAATAGTAGTCGGCTCTCTCTTACCGTGGCTCTCCCTTCCATCTCCAACTTCTTCTGGCCATTCAGGATCTTGTGACCAACAGTTCCTTGGACACAGTAACCAGGCATGATGACCTAATGACAGACAGTAATAACAAAGTAAGTGTTTTTGCTAAAACACGTCCTATTATTAAGTAAGAAAGGTTAGAAAAAGTTAATTAAGCTGGTATTGGTCAACTTAGCTTTTGTGCTTACCAACCACAATAACACTAACAAAACACATTCTTCCCACAATGATTTTAAGATTACATGCAAATAAACGGTGGACAACAGTGTTGATCAGATGAATTTCCATGAATTCCTGAAAACTTTCAATACATTTACACAATTCCATGATTTTTCCAAGTCTGACAAAAAAAATCCATTTTAATTTCCATGACTTTTCCAGATTTCCCATGACCATGGAAACCCATAGACAGTACAACAAATTAAAGATCTCACCATATTCTTCTCATTACCGGCCCACTTCTTAAATATTTGGAGAGACTGGCCAGCGTGAAGCATTCCTGGAGTAGCAAATACAACCTGAAAAAAATAGGCATATATGACACAGTTACTGGATAACCTGTTTAAAGCTATGAAATGTTGTGTCTGAAACCAACAAGGTGACATGGTCCTTTTTTATGCCTACCATTGGCCCAGGGTTGTCTGCGTAGGCACGATCGAAAGCCTTTATGTGTTTGAATTCAAACATGTTTCTTTGCACAAAGGTTTTGCGGATCTTCTGATTGGTCCATGTGATGAAGAGTTTGTAGTAATGGTTTGCCTTCTCGGTTAGACCAGTTGAAAAGTAGATGGGAGCCTTGAGATTCATCCTCTCCCTGCAAAGATACACACACTGTTTTTAATCATCTGTCAGGGGCAATATCATTTTGCTTCAAAAAGCATGTCCTTCTCCAGAACACACATACTGTGCGCACACCAAACACACAAACACAGCTTTCTTACCAAAATGTTTCCAGGAGAATACAGAGCTCCTGAGCTCTTCCAAGAGCAAACACTGGAATTAGGACCTGACAACACAGAAATTCAGGTTAAAACAGAACAATATGAGTGGTTATGGCATTTTATAGAACATAGTGGTACTGCTGCTCTTGGTTTCAAGCTGGTTTGATTTCAAGCAAAATATCACCTTTCCTCCCCTCTCAACTGTCTCATGAACCTTCTTCAAGAAGTCCCTTTCTCTGCATCGCTTGGAGTCACGGATGGTGGTGGCATATGTGGATTCTGAGATCAAGATATCTGGACGACACTTGTCAATCCAGGCAGCCCTTCAGAAGAAACACAAGCATTAGGGGCTGGGGGATAAATGGCAAGCATTGAAAAAATTGTGCATTTATTTCAACGACAGAATTCCAAATGAGACTCACCCCAAATGCCTGTCAGGTGTCATATTGTAATCACCCTGGAATAAAAATGTGTCCATAATCAATTTTATTAAGTTTTTAATTTACATTTCTTTCAGCAGGCTTTGCTATTAGTCACATCTGTGTTCATCTGCACTCACTGTGTAAACCACTGACTCCGCACCAACTTTGATTTGAACCATGGCTGCACCCAGCACATGTCCTGCGTAGTACGCTTTGATCTCTAGTTCATCGTCCACCTTAGGAATAAAAGAATCCAACATTAAGGCACTCAATACAATATGTTATCTCTTACACGAAAAGACAGAACAAGTGGTTACCTGGACAGTTTGATGGAGATTTATTGGTACGACTTTCTTCATGCAGTCTTTAATCATCTGAGAAGTGAAAAAGTTGGTTTCCCCCCTTTTGTCCACTGTGATCTTCCTGAAGTCCTCCAGTAAAATAGGACAGATGGCCTTGGTTGGATGAGTCATGTAGATTGGGCCATCGTAACCCACCATCTCACTCATGTATGGCAAAGCCCCGCAGTGATCAAGGTGAAAATGGCTATATGAATGATATATGTATGAGAAAGAAAGACAGAGAATGTGAGCAAAAGACAAATGTACAGTCGTTTGTGTCCTCTTCAAAATGAAATAAAAAATGAATAAAGAGAAACTCCAATGTTGACAAACCTAATGATGACACAGTCCAAGAATTCAGTCAACCGCCCATTCTGTGTTATGTAGGAAAAATCTGGGAAACGTCTCTAAAAGTGAAGAGATAATGTTGTGTGATCACATTGTTGGCTACACAGTAAAAGCAAACTACATCTCTATGCCTACATGAAAGATTACAGTCAAAGGGGTCACTTCTTTAATTAACGTTACTCACATCATCATTGTAACCCATGTGCATCCCACAATCAAGCATGATGTTTTTGCCCCCGATTGAAACAAGAATGCAACTACGGCCAACATCCTGACCAGCTCCTGATGAAAGAAAGAACAGGGTGGTCAAATGTCATGGAATGGTGTATGATATTGTTAACATATGTAGTGGGTTCCAGATTTCTTACCAAGGGGTGTTACTTTTATTTCTGGCATTCCGTTGTCTCCAATACAGAAAAGGACCAGACAACTCGTACTTTAATACTGGAGTGCTTACTGCACTCAAACACGCATGATTTAGGCTAATGTTAGTTAGCTTACTAGCTAGGGAGGGAGCACTTCCCTCGCATGTAGAATATGATGTTTTATTGTTAACAAGGACCTAACGTTACTTCTAACAGTTGAATTGCTACTACTTTCGGAAGGTTTTCATATCAAATTGAATAACTATGATAAAGAAACTACTCCCTTCAGCATCTCACACAGTCGCACAATCTCACCTACAATGTGCGCAGATGCATTTGTAACATTTTCATTGGCGGACTGTTTTGTGTCTGGAAACATGTGATATAGCAATTCAATTGTGATTGGTCAAAGGTAGTACTACGTCAACGAGGAAGTAAATGACGATTTCCTATCTTCCGTGTTTGTTTTCTATGCTGTTCTGTACGGTCGTGTGCTACTGATTTCTCTGAGGTTGTGCATGGAGATAAATCAAAACCGTTTAGATTTTAAGATTTTTTAGATCTTTTTATTTGAGCACATACTTTTAGCTCAGCTGTTCTGTGTTTTGCAAGCAAATAATGGTACATCACTTCTAGTTATTCATTAAACATTACCCTCTCAAGTGGTCTCCTCCAACATCAGTCAGCAATTTTCAGACATGGCAAATTCTGTTGAAGAGCAGAAGTTCAGTCTAAAGCAGGTATTGGACACTTTTAGTTTATGCCTGTCAGAGAATAAGGAGGTGTACATCGAGCACTATGTGGAAGGATGGCGAGGTCTTGTAAGGTAAGCCACCTAACGTTACCACTGATGTAACGTTAGCCTGCTGGTAACGTGTGTGTTTGTTTGATGTTCAAGTCATTACTGTTTTTCAGCATTTTTTGTACAAAATATGTTTATTCAAGAGAATACTAGATGGTGACAAAGAGATCCAAAAATGTTGTTGTGCTACTCAAGGTTGTTGGGCTACTCAAGGTTGCTTTGTCAACTAATACAGTTTGCTTTCATTTCACTTTCATTTCAAGTCATTCATTCTCCCTGTTTCACTTTCTGTCTGAAGGTTCATGAATAGTCTTGGAAGTGTTTTTACCTTCATCTCCAAGGATGCAGTCAACAAAATTGATATTCTTGTAAACTTCCTCAATGGAGAGAATGGCACACATTACAGCACCATTCAGTCTATGGTGAAGTATGAACTCGATAATGGACTGGTTGACCTCTCCAGGCGTGACAAATATCCAGAGTCTGGCTGCCGAACTCTCCTGAGGCTTCACCGTGCCCTCCGGTGGTTGGAGCTCTTTCTGGAACGTCTGAGGACCAGCGGTGAAGATGGTAAGACCTCTGTGATGTGCTCAGAGGCCTACAACGAGTCTCTGGCTCAACATCACGCCTGGATCATCCGCAAGGCTGCCGGCATGGCATTCTGTGCCCTTCCTGGACGGCCCACGTTTTTTGAAGTAATGAATGTTGGTACACCGGACCAAGTGGTAGCCATGTTGGGGGAGGCCCTGCCTCTCATTTCTGAAGTGTATAACATTACAGAGAATGTGTATGCTCAACACGAACTATTACAGTTGCCATAAAGAGAATATATGAGTATCTTGGTACACTATAGGGACCGTCCGTTACTGTCTGCAGTGACATGCTCTTGTCTGTATTTCTTTTCTCATCTATGAATGGCGAATATGGGCATTGATCACGACTACTAATATAACTACATGATGAGGCTGGACTTTAGAATGTAAAGTATTATTCACTGAGTGCATGTACAAATTTATGTAAAATGAAGTCAGTTTTAGTCACAGGCAAAATATCTTTTAAAGGGATTATCTGGAGTGAATCAACCCGTAGCCACTTTGTTTCAAATTGCCGAGTGCTGCCAGTAGGTATGAGTGACAGAATTGCAGTGTAGACCAAGTAGTGAAACAGCCAACAACACTACTGATGATAGCAAGGGAGTTTCATTTTTTTATGCCTTCCTCTGTTAGTGTTGGTAGTTAGTTCAGTCTTGCCTGGCTATCGCACAAACAAAATAATCAAAAGTGATATTTAGTCTGGAGACCCACCTATTGCTTTTCTCATAGCGGAAGTGTCATATACAATTGTCCAGAACTGTTTATTGGGCGATACGATTGTCTGTTATAGCGTCTGTACAGCTCAGAGCCAATACCAGAGCCACCACGTGACGTAAAATGCAGTCGAACGCCGTGCTAGTCCCTTTTTGTTCTGTGATTGGATCCCTAAAGCAGGCGAGAAAAGCGCCATAGTCACCATGCTGCTTTGCAGAGTTAAATGAAATGGAGCGTGCAAAGCAGCATGGGTACTCCCAGGCTAAATTCAGTCTACGTTAAATGCTGAATTCTGACATTCTCATGTACAGACAGCCTCAAAGAACAGGGATATGGACTGATTTACTCCTCAGATTTTTCTACATTCTTGAAATTATATGATAACCCTGTGATTTAAAAGGGACACTAATAATGAGTTTACAACTAATGTGCTTTTCTGTTTTTATATTGAAGTTTCTTGGTCATGGATGTATTTATAATCATGTGTAGCCATAATTTCAAAATAGCTTAATATCCAAATAAATGTACAAGTGAACTGTGAATTTAACTGTTTTTGTCTTATTAGGGATCTGTGTGAGAAACAAAATGACTAAATCAAATGACTAAACAATGTTAGAGATGACCAACATTCAGTGCCTGTCTGTTGGCTATTATTATCCACAACATAGGCTTAAATGATAAGGAAACTGAATTTCAGAAGCATATAAAATACAACACAGCCATTGGTCAGTGTTGAATACAATTTTGTACTCCTCTGTGAGCTGTGTACTTTTCAGGGCTTTGGGCTTGAATCCACAGAGTTGCTGGTTCGACCAGTAAACCATGGCTGTAATTCTGTTGTGCTCATGAGCAAGTCTCTTTACAAGCATTACAAGGACGCTGGCAAGTCTGACCGTTGCAGAATCTTGCAGAATCATATGTCACATGTTGCAAGTCACATGAAAGCTCTGGCTTCAGTCTGGTGTTGTCCCATAACAAGAAACGATTTTAGTGTTTCCATTAGATAGATTGTGAATGTTTCAAAAATCTCTTTATCCTCAGAATTGTTCATAAATATTTCAAAACATCAGTGCTTCTATATTGTCTCCACAGAGTGCCTGAATTTGCATTAATCTGCAGGTAAATACAGCCAACATCTTTCCTTTACCTTTTCAAACTTCCCTTATTATTTTTTGGTACGCCACATATTTAGCTGGCTCTGCGATCCGGCCTAGCTGTTTTCTTCTTTTCTTCATTTGAAGAAGAAAGGAGAGCTCCACCCTGTCTGGTCAATCTATATATTCTTCACCTCTGTTCACACACCAATAGCTTCCCTTCTCTGTGTCTGTTCTGCTCCTTTGGACTCCTCAGCTGCCTCTTTCACATCAACCTTTCAATTTCACTGTATTGGTTCCAATTTCAGTCAAGAGGTATGACTGATAATGCTGAAGAGCCATTCAGTCTTAATAAGGTACGGGAGATTTTTTCCAAATGTCTCTCAGGAGAAGGAGGTATACATGAAACCGTGTTGTGACCACTGCATATCCTTCTCCATCTTAGGGAAATAAAACTGAAAGCTCAGGGCCAATCTGGAATTCCCCCCTTACAAACACACAGTGGGAGACGAAATAAATAAACTGGGTCGAGGGTCAGACATTCAATATTCAATTATGTAAGGGATAATGTATTGTCCATCGGTCATTGGTCTCCGGTTCTTCCTCGGACAATACATTATCCCTTACATATAAGTTTTCCACATATATATTGATATATATTGAATTGGGAAATGGCCTAGCTATTGCAATCGGATTAGCGGCTGCAACTTTCTAATATTTTTGGAATGGAGTAGGCCATTCTGTCGATTTTTCATTGATTAATCATTAAGTGGATAAAACTAGGCCTAACTGTTTTTAAACAGCAATATCAATAGTGCATTATGCAACATGAAACATGATGGCCAGCAATTGGAATTACTAATGCAAATAGGTTTTACACTCCTTTTGTTGAGGTCAGCGCTCAAAATATCTGATTTTCTGAATTCTAATTTTGCCAGTTCTGATAGATATCAGACAATATCTGAGTGGCCATATAGAATTATATACCTGGCCGGATTTGGCCCCGGGGCTTGAGTTTGACAGGTGTGTGGCCTATAGGCCTTCACATGAGTGGTCTGGACCCTGGACCAACCCTCTCCATTCTCCAGGTGTACCATTTCACAAGAGCATTTTTGATCATCCACCTGGCCCTGGAGTGCTTGAAACTGTATGAAGGGGAAAGGTGAGGGCAATGTGATGGTAGTTCAGTTACTGTAAATCCTTCCTGCTCCTTGTGGAGCTACTGTATTACAGTGCTAACAAATGGTGGGGCTGTGAAACTAGGAGAATTGCATGCACTGAAACCAAATTTTGCCGACAGATGTAACTCCAGGTGAGAAATTTTCATAAAAAGGTGGAATATCACCTGAAAATCTACCTGTCTCTTTACTTTTGGAAATTAAAGTCTATTTGTAATGATTGATAGCAGGTGATAGCTGGGCCTGCAGGGAAATGTCACATAGGCCTATTCTCATAGTGCAGTAATTTTGTATGACTATTTTCTTCTGTAACAACATGTGTATAACATTAATATGTATTGTGTATTGTTGCTCTGTTCTTTTCAATGTTTTTCTTTCTTTCTTTCCCCCCTTTTCTGCTTGTTGGCTGTCCTTCCTTGTCCCTGTTGTTCCGGTTGTTTTCTGCAGGTTTTCTGCATTGGTGTTGTTTGGGAAAGGTTGTCATAGCAGCACAAATGCGCTGGCAGAGGCGACTAGTAACAGTGTTTCGTGCTGCTCGCAATCTGAAGAAAACAAAGGTATGATAATGTGTGCACAACATGTATTATTTCCATGTTTTTTATTGTAATATAGCGATACATGCATTTCATGCCCCCGTATGTAACTCGATCATTTCGGGCGGCACGCTGTTCCTTACAACTATCCTTAGCAATTTAGCTGGCATTGACTTGGAGTCACTGAAGTAGGCCTAGCATTTTCTTCAAAAGTTCCGTAAACTCACACGTGCGACAGTCAGGAAGGCTTTACCAGAGATACTGAATTATGGGTTTCATCAACAGTCTCTGGCTTTACCTTACCTTTTAAAAACGCCACTGTAACCTTATTGTAGTTTCCTATGTGGCAAGGGGGCAAACAGGCACTGTCGAAAATGGCACCAACATAGCAGGCTACTGGTATAGGCCTGACACTTTTGCTCATGTTTGGGTAGGGTAGGTCAAAGTCAAATTCTGAGCCCTGCGCACAAGCAGTGGCCATGGGCCCCTCTCACCGCCACAATTCTATGACTCTCCCCCTTCTTGGGGCCCTGGTCCGTCTTTGCCTTGCAGGTTTGTGTCCCTGAATTTCTCATGAGTTGATTATGAGTTATTATGTCTCTGTAGGCTATATTCTTAATTTGATCACAGCTGTGTGAGTAGAAGTGGGTGTTTTGTGGGGTTTGATCTTGCAACAAGGCCTGCTCTCTCTCTCTTTCTGGTGCCTTGCAACATGATTAAATGCATTAATTAAGTTTAGCTGTCATGTTGGGTCTACCCAAGGGATCCCAAATTAGGCTAATGCTTGGACTTTGTGATGTTTCTCCCCAGCTTAACTCTTGTGTCTGACAAATTCCCATTATGTT
Source organism: Sardinella longiceps (assembly GCA_027497455.2). Taxonomy (NCBI): domain Eukaryota; kingdom Metazoa; phylum Chordata; class Actinopteri; order Clupeiformes; family Clupeidae; genus Sardinella; species Sardinella longiceps. The sequence continues at coordinate 4,179,836 of JAODXP020000018.1, forward strand.
TATTTGTCAAAATGGCTGTTTGAATAGTGCTGTAGTAATTTGTCCTTTTGTGTTTATTCTTCTGTATCTGAACAGGAACATGCACGTCTCCATGCCAAAGTCCTCTAAGGGACGCAAGAGAAACAAACTGGCCCAAGGCCAAAATACAGACTCCTCAGACTTGCGCCCAGTGGCTCCATTGCATGATCGCTGTATACGCACACAAGGTGTCGTTATCAAGCAGAGCAGCATGCGGACCACCAGAGATATTCCTGAGCTGATCGAGGCCGTATCAGCCCAAGTGCTGACCCTTAACAAGTACAGTGTCCTGCCGTCCATCGAGAAGAAGCCCAAACAGGAGCCCATCTTACGAGGAATGGAGGAGAAAACCTCCAAACTCAGTCTATCAGACAGTCTCCTGCTCAAGTTGCAGCAGCGCCCAGAAAAAGAACAGCAAAAGCTGCTCCTGTCCCCCACCCAGACCTGTGCTGCCTCCCAGAGTGCCCCTGAGATGAGTTTGGTGTCCCAGGTCCTGTGTGTGCCTGGCTCCCCTGTGGCTTGTGTGGAGTCAGCTGAGAACCCAGCTGTTGAGGTGCCCCTTGATAATATAGGCAGCCTAACACTAGCCATCAGAACTCCGTGTGGAAGCAGGATCGAGCATCGCTTCGATTGTGACAACACCCTACAGTCGGTCATTGCTGCCGTGGGGGCTCGTCAAGGGAGACAGTACAGACACTGCCAAGTTGAAACTATGGATATGCCCCGTAGAACCTTCACTGATCTTCAAATGACTCTTGGTCAGTGTGGCATTGTCAACAGGTCGGTCCTGTGTATTTCGCACATGGATTTGGGGGATGACTGATTCTTAGTTTCTGTAGAAGTCAGACATTATTTTTGTAATTTTGTAAGAATGAAAGTTTGTATTCAGATGAAAAGAGCTTCAATGAATGATACAAGTTATGGGAAATGATGAACTGTAATTGCACTTAATATTTTCTAAGGGTGTTTTGGAGTCTCAGCTTATGCTTAACTGCAACTCTAGCTTAGTAAAATTCATGCTCATTGCTTAATCACTTGAGTGATTTTGGAATACATTATGCACTATGCATGGAGCAATGGTAAATTCTGAATTCTGTATTCTTTAGTTCATCATTAAACATAATGTATTAAATCAGTATTAAATTTGTCAAGACTTTCATTTGTGAAAACTTCCCAGTCCCCAGACATTTCATTCCAACTGCAATCGCTAATGTGGAAATGTAAAGGTACCAAATGTAAATGTAGTATAGGGAGTAAAATGTGATGAGGTCACTATTAAAAAGTAAAAAAAAAAAAAAAAAAAAAATATCACAAATGCAAGTTAAGGAGAGAAAACCATATGCCATTAAGCATTCTTTATTACAATAATGATAAGAAATGAGCATAACCATAAACACAGCCATGGAAAAAAAATAGGAGCTGTGATTTGATGGTTCAATAGTTATTATTATAATCTATGTAGTGCTTTGTTTATTAGCATTGCAGATTAATTGCAGTTTTGCAGCATCTTCAGAACAGTTTGTATGCATTCACAATCCAAACACAATATGCACACTAACTGCAGTACAAAAAGTCAACACACATTTTCAAGGTGTTTTCCTAGATAGTCTTTTTTTTTCTTCTTCTTCTTTTCAAAAACAAACCTCACAATTCTAATCTTCCCTAACAATTTAGGTACATCTCAACAATAGTAGTAGTAATAATAATAATATATAATGCTATTTTTACTTGGTAAAAGTGCCTGACTTCCTGTCTACGAACAGAATATGCTAGCCAATATTGCAAGGAACATAAAATTCACAGTCCTAACAGAACTCAAAACTTGTCAAACATTTGGTCATTGAACAAAACAGAATGTTATATCACAGATTCACCATTTAATCCTCTCGTCCCACTATACCCATATCTTGTGTGGCGAGATTAGACTTGCATAACACTCTCCAAATTATGATTCAAGAGTTCCTTCAAACTTAAATTGTGCCAGACAGTAGTTTCACTGTCGCAAGAAAAAAACAATGTAACATCTCTTAAAGGAATGTACTTTATACTGTGCCTCTGAACTACACCATCATTACTTCGGCAATCCAGCAAATAGATGAGGTTAGCGTGGAATAAATCTATTAGTGTCTTAACACCACAGGTACGTTGAGAAGGGTCACATTTGATTACTTCAGAGATTCTTTTCAACATCCCAGAGAAATAAATTAGGCACAGTTTCTCAATTTTACTCTCAAGTCTGGTTAGAGTGCTTCAGGATATCCCACAGGATTCCCTTTCCACACATGAGGTAACATACTCACAAAGTGCAAAACAACACAAGTAACACGAAAAAAGTTTTGTTTTTTTTTTCTCCCAGCAATGCAAACGTTGCCTTTCATCCTAATGGCTACATATACCTGCTCCCCAGGAAACTGCCAGACCAATAGACTATTTTTGTAAGTGCAGGATCAGCATCTGTAGTCTATAAAAACACCTTCAAAGCAAATTAAAACACGAGGAGGAAAAAAAGCAAGAGAAGCTGAACCCAAACAGAACTATTTGGCATTATACAGACGCTGACCTGCTCTTTTTAAAACAAATTCTTCATTTGTTAAGGCTAAGACCTAATTTCATCTTATGTAAACATATTTCGCCCCCTTTTGTCCCATGCAAAAATAAGAAAGCCCTAATATTACTTGAAGTCAAACAGCAGTCAGATGTGAGGTAACTGCATACACAGCGTAGCATTCAATAAATGTGAGTGGGGGTGGCGTTGAGCTGCACGTCTGGATTCTTAGTTGGCGATTTTCTCAATTTCGTCCAGATCATCAGTGTTCAATTTCTCAATCTTCTTACCTATGATGGGAAGACAGACAGGTTAGAGGTGGTAAAGACTTACATATACTAAATAAATAAAAATATTAAGAAGACATACAATTGCTATACGCACTGAAGTGATCTTGGATTCTTTTCAGAATATCCATGCTGTGTTTGCTATCAACCATGTTGACTGCCAGGCCCCTCTTGCCAAATCGTCCAGTGCGTCCAATTCTGTGCAAATACGTCTCATTGTCTGGATTGCCATCTTTGTCCACGGGAAGGTCAAAATTGATCACTACAGACACCTGTTCCACGTCAATGCCTGTAAATAAAAGTTTAAGGGGCACACTACACATCAACATGCAAGATAAACAATCCAAGCAGCACACAATCCAAACGCCCAGGACCCAATGCCTAAACCACATTATTCAGGACACCTGCTTTGTATTGCTACGGTATGTCTTCACTAGGAGCATATTACAGCTTCTGCCATGTATAGTGGGCTGCATTGCGATACCAGTTGATATTGTACAATTTTTATTGTACATCTGCATTTTTTTCATGTCATATTGATTAAGCTGAAACTGCTAGTCAGCCAGACAATATGTGGCACCTATTTGTCATGGAAAAGGCAACAATGTTGGATGCAGTCCTGTGAAAAGATAAAAGCAGTCCTGCATCAAACATTCCAGGTGTGGATACACACACAATTTTACTGCAGCAGAGACTGAGCATGCACACACACCACAGAGATGAAACAAACCCCAAGTCTTGCCTTTTTTTTTTTGCCTTTCTTTGCAATTTGTCTACATGAAAGCTATACAATTTAAAAGAAATGCTTATTGCACTATATCACAGCTTGTAACATGAACAACAGGACAATATTTAATTGGTGCATTCATGGAAAAGATCTGGGTCTGATTTCCCGAAGCCTTGATGCCTTCACGTAATCTGATGTGAATAAAAGACTAAATAAGGCTAAATAATGAGATTTATTCAGCTGCTTTCAAGACCTACCTCTAGCACACACGTTGGTTGTGACAAGGACTTTCTCCTTCCCTTGTCTGAAACGTTCGATGACGGCAGCCCTCTGTTCGACAGTCATCTCTCCACTGAGCAGAGCTACCTGATGGCCCTCTTTGGACAGTTCTCCTGCTAGCCAGCTTGCGGTCCTACGAGTCTATAGGACAGAGGACAGAGAGAGACACGTGCTCATACTCAAACAGCTAAAGGGTGTTCTTCAAGCACAAGGTTAAGTGGAAAGTTCAACCAGAGGAACTGTCTGTCTGGTGCATCACCAAATAATAGGAGTCTTTTGGCTTCATCCTGATGACAAATAAAAGCTATGGTAATAAGCCATTTTTAAGCAATAGTCCGCCTTGCCTTTAATAGTCACCCCAAGGGCCGTTTAATAGTCAACATGAGTACGCAACGGTCGCAAGCTCAGCCGTACGCATACAGATACAAGCAGTGCAGGCTGCTCAAATGACTCCGCTGTCATACACATTATTGCGTTGTGTCAGTTAAGTTTTCACTACACACTTTGAGATGCATGTATGCATTATGGCGGCCTTGTGTTCACTAGGCTACATATCTCAAAGTTTAAAAAAAATGAATGAGAGATGGAATGATTTATTCATAAATAATCATAGATATATTGAATCTGAACTGTTGCCAAGCAACACAGAGGCAACTCTGTGTTGTTGTCTGGAATTGATATAGAGCGAAAGGTTGTGCTGTGGTTTATAATGGCACTGAACAATACCCAGCCAATCACAATTAACCCAACTTAAAACAGTCACTGTTCCATTACAACTCTATTTATGCCACCGTGAACTTAACTTATTATAGCTGCAGCTGTGTTAAAAGTCTACTTATGATCGGTCTTGTGTTGTCTGCCCTGTCCCTTGTTGCTCTTTCTGCATTTTATGTTTATCTTAATGTGCACTAAATATGTAGCCTTGTCTTCAATGTCTTTTTTTTATAGCTTAAACATAACATCACTTGATCCATGATGAAACATTGTATATAGTGAGATGAAACAATGTACACTGTGTATGCAGTTTATGGTTGAAATGGCAATAGGATCTACTGTTTGCTTAGATTTATTACTAAACCACAGCTTTGGACAATAAGTTCAAGGGCTGCCTGCAGACTTCTCCGAGTCTTACCTCTTAGAGCAAAGGGGGAAGTTTAAACTCCTAATACTTACGTGGCAGAAGATCATAGCCTGTGCGATGGTGATGGCCCCATAGATGTTGCAGAGGGCAGAGAACTTCTCTTCCTTATTGTTGCACATCACATAGTACTGCTTTATGGTGTCTAAGGTCTCCTCCTCGCGTTTAAGCTTTATGATGTTGGGATCAGGGACGATCCTCTCCGCAAACCTCCAGACTGATTCCTCAAAGGTGGCAGAAAAGAGCAGCATCTGACAATCCTTTGGTAGCATTCTAGAGGTCAGAAGAAAAACAGTCAGCCATATTAATGTACCACTGCTGCCATTGTCCATATATGGGGCAGACCACCACAAAATACTGTAAGTGCAGTTAATCAGAAAACAAAAATGTGTTGGATACATGATATTCAAAACGTGTGATTTTTGCTTCTTTCTTTTGTTAAACTGGAAAAATAAGCAACAATGTATGAGGCACGCCGATGACAAACAAAAAAAACCCCACAGCCCTGATGTTTGAGGTCACTGTGGGGAAAACCCCCAATTTTCTATCTAAAAAAATTATTTATATATTATATTGTATATTGGCCTAAGTAACTATTCCGTTTATATACCGAACATATTTTTCAGAAAGCCAATATTCTCTACGATACTTGATTGACAATATTCCAATTTACATGTAGATCTAGGGTTATGGCAGATATTTTGGAACATCTCTACCAGTCGGTGAACGTGGTTTACCTCTGAATGCGAATGCTTTGGTCTTGGTGGCCTTGTGTAGCAATCATGACATCTGCTTCATCCAGGACAAACACTTTGATCTTCTTTGGGTCAATGAATTTGAGTTTCAAGCACCAGTCCAGCACAGTGCCTGGTGTACCAATGACTATCTGCTCTTCCACTCTCTGCCCTCGTTCCACTGTGGAAGAAATTCACCAGCACAGACCATGTTGATCAGTAACCCAGTCAGAAATGGGCAAATACTGTCATGCACAAAGAAGAGTGATGTGCTTTTGAACACAGGTGAACTCACGTTTATTCCCTCGAATAGCGTAAGCAAGTTTCACTTCAGGATAGAACTGTCCCATTTGCTCAATGACTTTGCCAGTCTGCAACGCCAGTTCGTAAGTTGGCGAGACGCACAGACACTGTAGATGAAGACACAAAGTTAAAAACACAAACACACACACTCACAGAGGCCTAATCTCAAAGTCCATCTTTACAGACACACAGTCATGAAAATCAGTCATATCTCAGTTCTTTAAGGTTGCCAAGTGCTGTCTGTAGGTAAAAGAACATTTGGCTAATCATTGACCAAATTTGCATACTAGTAAAACGAGGGACAGAAAAAAACTGAACCGGAACAAAGTTTCCTTGCCCTCATCAGTTAGTGTTGGCTGCAGTTGTACCAAATATTCTTGTTTTTAAGCCTACCTACTGCACTCATCAGCTATAAACAAGGTCTTTGGTATTTTTTGCCCACAACGGTGCCTTCTAGGCAGCGCTGCCCTCAAGGTACTACTCCCCCCAATTTAGGGTTAGGATGAGGGTTGAGGGGGTTAGGTTTAGGGTAAAGGTTAGGGTAGTGCCCTTTAGGCATGCAAAAAAAAGTTGTTTGCAACTTGACTTTAGAGCTGTTAAATGACAGATTTGTCACATATGATATGATACTTTATTTGTACTTTATTCTTTATTTGAAATTCTTTCTTTTACTCATTTTAAAAAAAATCAGTGAATAACTGCTCATCTTTAGATGATCACACATAACATACACAAATACATGTACACAATAGTCCCAATACATAATACATGAATATAGTGCATGTGACATCCCAATCATGCATCATAGTATTGTAAACTCAATCAAAAATGGGCTTAGGACTTTGAGATTCAGCCAATGCTGTCCTTGGGTAAAACTCACAGTAGGTAAAAATGAAAATGAATGATGTTCACTGACCTGAGTCCACTTATTAGCTGGGTCAACATGGCTTAGCATGGCTAGCACAAAGGCTGCTGTTTTACCTGTACCAGACTGTGATTGGGCAATCAGGTTTTGAGGTCTGGAACCAGAGTATATATACACGCTGAAGGGAGAGCAATGAGGCAACTAGCGAGTTGGAAATTAACAAAAGTTTTGCAGTGCACCTTCAGCAAATTCACTAAATTAAACAGTTTTTGTGTACGTCATTAACACAGATAAAATGTGCTCCACAAAAATGTTGTTCTTCTGAAATACTTGTACATGTGAATTTCGGTCTGTAGCAAGCATTTTGTGTGTGTTTGTGTGTTTTCTGAAATCATTCTCATCATGTCTGTGTGAACTCACGGTTCAGCAAGCATCATAGGCAAGGCATTCTCTTGAATTTTGGAAGGTCTGTTGAAACCCATAGCATAAACCCCTTGAAGCAACTGAGGCTTTCTGCAAAGAGCAATGGAGCATTAGAGACATGTATCAACATCAACCTTTTATTGCAGGGGTAATTCAATTTCTGTTCAAATACTCACAGACGTAGCTCTTCAAATGACTTCACAGAATACAAAGGGGAATTGGGATCTCTTTGAAGAACTTCGACTTGGTTGGTTGTGTTCACAAGATTGCTTCGGATTAGTTTATTCAGTAAAGACTGAGCTGCCCTATCCTCTGTGGGAAAAGATTAGGGACATAATAACATTTTAAACACTCAAATAAAACCATCACAATTAAACCATCATTAAGAAGAACATCTGGTACAAGTACCAAAGTCAAATCATCAAATTCAGAATCACCTTTCTCCTCTTCATCAGCTTTGTCACCATCTTCTCCGGGCTTCACTGTTCCTAGAGGCAATGACATCAAGGAAGGAAAATTAGACAGATTTAAAAGAGGACAGCCCATTCCTATGCAGAGTTTCTAACGTTAAGCCATGTTTGTATTTCCCTTACCATTTACCGGCTGTCGCTTCTCTTTAATCTGCAATGTTCCAAGCTATAATGGAGGAAAAACAGACATTCCGTTAGTTATTTCTCTTCAACCCCCGTTTAGTGCGGTTTAATCGTGACCAAACCACGGCAACTGCGACTATTAGGTACACAGCGTGACAAATCCGCCTAGCTTCGTCAGCATAAATACTGTCAGTCGTTCTCAGTTGCTGCTGAAAGTGATCACACTTCATCATCCCAGCATCAGTGTGGCTGAATGATGAAACCACAACTGATAGCGTAAAACATGGATAACTAATGGCTACCTGTTTTTTTTGCAAGTCAATAAAAGTGTTTTAAGTTAAAAATGCATGTTGAATTCAGGGAACAGTCAATGACATGTGTACACACGAACGTCAAGACCCGCTACCAACTTTGTCAAAAGTTAGCTTGATTCGTTGAACGTGCCAGTCAACTCGATTTCAACACGAACAGCATCAAGTATCCAAACCCGCGAGCTAGTCAGGTATCCAAAAAAGCTACCTAAGGTTTCCCGGTCATGCAATTCGCCATGTCAGTCTGAAGTTCTGCTGTTCCACTGACTGACAGCTAACGTTGTTCGGTTACTAATGTCTGCTATGTGTTAAACAATTAGCTAAACGTGCTAAAATAACATCATATTAAGCTATGCTAGCAAGCTCTAAACTTACAGACTCTGTTGCCGCCTCTTGCTCGTCAACTGCCAGGGCCCAGGAGTCAGTCGCCATTATACCCTGTTACTCTGCAACTAAACTAATTTACAAACTGCTTTCTATAATCTGCCTCCTCCTGCACTACTACTACTCCTGGGCGTGTTTCTCCACACTAGCCTCTCACAACCACGACCGATCTGAAGAGCCTACAGTTGGACAGGACCGTGTTAAAACACAGCTCGGGTGAAACTAGGACACGAGCAATAAAAGTTCCACCGCGTGCTTTGGCGCTACACCTCAGAGTGAGTTATTTGCAACGCACAGCAAGTTAGATGGAGGTTAGAAAAGTTTTTCTTTTTCCAACAATATCCATCTATTTTCCTTTCAGGCCCAGAGACAGCTGCGGTTTGCACTGGAGCTGCAGCCTTATTAGCCTATATTATTATTTTAAAGCATTAGAGTAGGATAATGTGTCCAATGCATTAATAGCCCTTTGTATCAGACTTTGCATTTCTGAGGTGGTGGGTAGCCCACACATATGGACAGAAACTCTCTGGCACATATGTTTGGCTTGGCCTAGAGGCTCCACGGCGATAGGCTTAGGCTAAGTTTTGTGGTCAACATCACAAAGCCTTGAGTTGTGGGCCTCAGGGCCCAGCTCTGTGTGAATGGGTAAATTAAAGGATTTTTTTTATACACTGCATTAGCTACATCCAATATTCAATTGGCGGACCACAAGCCAGATGTGACCCAGACGCAAGCTCTGTCTCTCAGCCTGTGGTCCCACCTGAGTGAGCTCATGAGGTGAGATGCACACACGCACATCATAGGCTATTAGGGCACCAACAATAGCTGTTCGATTAGGTGTAGGCTAATACAAATACCCCATTTCTTAATACCGGTAGACTAATACAAATTCCTTATTTCTTAATAATAATATCAATTGTCAAAAAGAACTAGGCTGTTCCTGTGCCTTGGCTTGCTAAATCATTTTCAGAGAAGCAAATGCAGCCTATAGGCTACTTGGGACCCTGTAAAGGCCATTGCTAATGTCAGATGTTTTTATGTCTATAGCATAGCCTACTGCTGATGGCAAGTGCACAATATTAGGCTACACAGGCCTACACACATGAAATCCCTTACCAATAAAATTAGTCTAATTTAAGTTCAACTAATTCATCAAAATACCCTTGCATCGAAATGAATTCTTCCCAAGCCTCATTTTTTCAATAAACAGGTCAGGTTTTGAGTTTTGCTTTCCTGCTTTCCTTGGGTGTCAGTAACACTGATACTTTTTTGGAACACAATAAACTAATCAACCACATATATAGACCAATGAGCCATCTAAGCATCAAAGTGACTACGAACCTGGTAAATAAATGTCAAAATAGCATAAAATAGATGTGCCTATCTTTATTATCTTTATATGTACATTTTTAATCGGAGTATGATTGGTTGGTGTAAACCTAGCCAAGGCCGTCACAATAGGACAGGCAAACCAAGCAATTACCAATAGGGCCCCAAACTGTAGGCCCCCTCATGATTGGCTGATTATGCACCATTCCATTCCAAGATAGCCAAACCGATTTCTATCAAGACCGTGAGGAAGGAATTATGAATATCCTATTGCTTGCAATTAAATTTAACACCAGATATACAGTAGACTATGCTCCCATAGCCTATATTTGTTTAGTTTTTTGGTGTTTTTTTATTTATTTATTTATTTATTTATTTATTTTTTCCAGTACGACAAAGGTATGTTTCAAGGCCCCCAAATGCCTTGAAACGGCCCTGCCTACAACTTAGTGTATGCCATGGAAAAGATAACAAGCAAGGTGTTAATAAATTTGTGGCCCTCAAATACCTTGAAACAGCCCTGCCTACAGCTTAGTGTATGCCTTGGATAAGATAACAAGCAAGGTGTTAATACATTTTAAAGTAAAAGGTTAGCATATACAGAACCCCAAAGGACTGAAACTTACTTACAAAATGGGTACAAACACTACAGATGAATGTTATGAAAATTAGTTTCACATTATTGAATACCTTACATACTTGAGTCCCATGTGGCAGTCATAGTAATAAGATAATCATCACGGAGAGGTGTAAGACTTAATTACAATGTAACATATGGGCATCATCAAACAGCTGCATCACCATGGTAGCAGCACGACTGAGAAGAATATTTACGTGTCACTTCATATATGAAGGTTTATGAGTGAGGTGATTACTTGGAGGCAGCAAAGATATTTTTTGCAATCATTGTAGATCACCATCTGCACAGTGAATGACTGCTAAATAGGAATGGAAAATACCAACTTTTTTCTACAATTTCACCTATTTCAGTAATATGATATTATGTTTGTGCACTTACCATTTGATTGTATCAGCTCCATCTAAATGCCCAATCATAAAACATGGGAAATGTGTTCCCAGAGAAGCATGTGTATGTGTGTGTGTGTGTTTGTGTGTGTGTGTGTGTGAGTGAGTGAGTGAGAGAGAGAGAGAGAGAGAGAGAGAGAGAGAGCAAATGGAAATTTAATTTCAAAGCGGAAGCTTACATTTCAGCCAAGACACCCCCCTTCCCCCATCCTCAACAACCTGATGTTTCCGTACAAGCTGAGAAAGCTCTGTATCGATTGTCATGGTTACGTCCTATTCGAACAGATGGATGAGACAAACTGGCTATAAAATGTCAAGAGAGCCAAACTCCCACATTAAAATCAAAACAGTGGTATCAAGGGCTTTGCAATCAGTCAAAGACTGAAAAGAAAGGTGGGTGTACATTCAGACACTAAAGCCAAAACACGTCTTTATGTCTTGTTGTATGTCTCCCTCAATCAATCAATCAACACCTCACACCGTGCAACCTCCCCCTGTTCCACACACAGCAGAATTTCATTAAGTCTGATCCTTTGGTCAGGGAAAAAAAAGGGAGGAAAAAAAGGAAAACAAGTGAGAAGACCTGAATGGGGTCTCGTCACTGATTGTAGGGAGGAGAAAGAGTGGGTGGTGCTGAAGCTGGGAGTACAAGGAGGGGGAGAAAGAGGAAGAGAAGAAGAAGAAGGGAGGATGAGGACAGGAGGGGATACTAATCTGACATACAGGACCAGCTCTGTCTCCGGTGAGCCAAGCTCTCCAACTCCAGAGCCGAGAGAGAGCCGAGAGTGAGAGCTACTTTTTATAACCACATGTTGCTGTGCTGCCAGAATTAGTGCAGCTGCCACCACCACCACAGTCGCCACATCAGCCGCCGCTGCCTCTCTCTCTCTCTCTCTCTCTTTCTCTCTCTCTCTTTCTCTCGCTTGGTCTACCCCTCGATCTCTTTTGTTTTGCTCCCTTGAGAGCCAGAGCCATTTAATTTAGTTTCTGCCACCTCTGACAGCTGACATTTCCTCTACGCCATTCAGACGGACGTCACTGGCCAACATTAAGAATTGTAGAGGAAGGGGAAAGAGTGACAGAAGACAGAAGCCCTTTATTTTGCCCATGAAGAAATTGATCAGAGAGTAATTTCTACAAATGAAAGGTAAGGAGCAGGTGTTTTCCTGTGTCTAAAAATGCTTTGTAGTTGTCACTGTTTCTATCACTTGGTTGGTTTTAATTTATATGTAAGTGATCAGTGAACATAATAAATGCATGCATCACTGATATAGTAATTTAAAACACGATTTTCTGCTTTATAGTATTCTTGTTATTCAAAATGAGCTATGATTCCCTCCAAATATTGTAGTTGCAACTGTGTAAGAGAAAGCAGATTATTTGTCTGCCAGAGTCCAGACCATTCTTCATCAACAGGTGGTTGTCTCCCTCTCTCTCTCTCTCTGTCTCTCTCTCTCTCTCTACTTCAGCTGATGTGCACGGTATGAATGGTTGCAGGACCAACGCTCCTAGTGTGTGCGTGTGTGTGTGTGTTTTTGTGATTCTCATTAAAGCTTTTCACATAAGCTGCAGATGATTCACACCACTGACTGGCAGGGGAGGGGGCTAGGGTGTGTGTGTGTGTGTGGGGGGGGTGCTGCTGAGAGGGGCTTCCTCAGTCTATCTGTTGAATCAGTCATTATCACGATCAGTACCCCAGCCAAATTGGAAAAACACTGTCTGTCACACTGCGTAACTGCTGTTTAGTGTTAGCATGTCACTTGGTAATGAGAAAATCTTTGTTTGTTTGTTTTTTCTCTGTGATTGCGACGTGTGCCTGGTGAAAGTGACAGTTGTGGGAAGTGATTGAAAAGATATTGTCAATGAAGCTCAATATGGGGTACAGGTTGCTCTTGGAGAAAATGTGTTTTCAAAATTGAGCTGAGAGAGAGAGAGAGAGAGAGATACCCTATGATTCAAAAGGGTTCTTTCTTTTAATGATTTCTTGACTTGTGGCATTGATTTCAAGTACCTGTGGGTTTTTTTTTGGTGTTGTTTGATCTTTGATATATTCTGATTTTAGTTGTTCACTTCAATTTACTATGAGGGTCTTTGAAGACTTGCACATTCATGATTGTGTGTGTGTGAGTGTGAATGTTTTTTTTGTGTGTGTGTGAGTGTGTGTGAGCAAGAGAGAGAGAGTGTGTGCACGTTTGTGTCTGTATGTGTGTCTGTGTGTGTGTGTGCGTGTGTGTGTGTTTGTGTGTGTGTGTGTGTCTGTGAGTGTATGTGTGTCTGTGTGTGTTTCTGTGTGTGTGTGTGTGTGTGTGTGTGTCTGTGTGTGTGCGTTTCTCTGCATGGCATGTGTTGCTCAGGACACATGATGGCAGTGTAGACATGGGCAGCAGGGTGAAGCCTTTCTGACCTTCTTCTCCTCCTCCTCCCCCTCTTCCTCCTTATCTGGTAGCCTGCTGGTACTAGGGTTGCTAAAAGCCCTGAGTCTCAAGCACCCTGGCTCCTGTCATTGCCCAACTGAGCCCTCACAAGTTTAAATTAATGTCTTTGCTGTAGATGAGTGGCACAATCAACCACTTCACAATCCCTCCCAGATACTAATACCTCTCCTTGTCCACTGGGAGTTATAAGAACAGCCGGGTGTAATCTAGAAAGAGATCAATCTGAGGGGAAATCTATCATGAAAAGGGTCTAAATGGGTAGTCGAATGCCTAACGGGATTGCACACGGAGGAGCAGTATGGGAGATTTCTTCACTTTTTCTGTCCACAGCACTGTGTCCGCTGGTTCGTTGGTTTGCTGGTTTTAGCCACTGTGATTTATCTTTGCACTCGTGAGATGTTGGTTTCTTCAGAGACCTTGCTGACTGAGTTATGATGTAGAATAACAACTGTATTTAATCTTCAGCAAGTAGTGCTTCCATTGTCAAAGTCAGTTTTATTGTCAATTCTTTCACCAGACATACAAAGGAAGCGAAAGGAATTGTCATTGTCAGGAGAGTGTGCTTGAACATGATATGATATGATTCCTCTAGATTTTTCATGCCGTCGGTGGATAAACAAATAGTCCACAATGCAACTTGAACCTGAAACATTCTTTGGAACACAGCTGATCTCCTTTCTCTTTCAATGAAGCTCCATTGTTGTAATTGAATTACAGTATATCTGTGCACAGATTGATAGGCAGACGTGAATGGTGCTTGAACATGATAGGATTTCTTCTACTTATTACTGCAGCTAGGTCATGACTGGTCAACATCTGCACAGCAGTAGCCACGTGTAGCAAACAGTATCCACACAGACCACTCCCCACTGTCCCTTTGATCATCTGGCTATTTTCTTTTGATGGGGACACTGGGAGTGAAAAGGAGGAAACCGGAGCTGGTTGCACCAGATATTCTGAAACATGACCTGTGTCTTTGAATGTGTTGCTGGAAAGAGATGATCCATTTGAAGTCCTCTGTGAACCCGATCCTGACACCTGTCTTATTAGCTCTCTGAGCCAATTTGACATCGTCCTCTTGTCACTGATTCTCATTACCACCGCTGAAAATGAAATCTGTTGAAGCCCCTGTGCTGCGGGAATTAAGGTTGATGTCAGAACTGTCTGTTTGCCGAAATTCATTTTCCATTTCTGTGTCAGTGTTTGTGTTGCCTGGTTTTAATATCTGTGTTTTTATTGTGTGGTTGTTTGTGTGTTATTGGACATGGGCTTAGACGACGCTCAAGCTTAAAAGTCACAGTATGCCAGGACTAATCAACAAGGAGAAATGGAAGGCCTTACCCCTCAGCGTCTCAGACATCAGCTCCTGCGTGCGGGGCTACACGTTGGCCATGACAGCCTCCTTAACATACGACAACATGGATGACCACCCCATTGAAGGTGAGTGCCTTCATTATTCACATGCTTCGGGATGTGTGCCTGACAAGCCAGACTAACATATACTGTAATAAATTGTCTGGCCACGATAGATAGATTCTAGGGGTGGAATCTTTCAAACTGCCTCTGCACACAATAGGATAGCACTGCAATCAGAGCCATAGAAATCTCTAGGGGGAATGAGATTATTTTCCCTCCCTGTGGCTCTAAACCAATCAGAACAACAAACAAGGCGATTCAAACAACGCTAAGCCCGCCCCCAAAGACTCCCTGCCCATATAGAGTGTTGTGATTGGTTCCCCAAGTCAACCCCCAACGAGGGGTGTATGTCACAGTTCTCTATGGCTTATGGCTAGACGTATCCACTGAGCAAACTGATTTGTTATACCGCTAGGCTACGTCTAGATTTCTAGGCCACTGGGATGTAGCAATTTGAATGCAGTGCAAGACATGACTCCATTTTCCACAATAGGAGTATCTGACATCCGATAAATCTGCGAGACTGTCCGTCTAGGCAGTTATCTCAAACATTTGAGCAGAATATCTCAGATGACAGACATCTCTCTCTCTCTCTCTCTCTCTCTCTCTCTCTCTCTCTCTCTCTCTCTCTCTCTCTCTCTCTCTCTCTCTCTCTCAAGGTTTTTTCGCAGCCTAAACCATCAGCTTTGGTGACAGCTTTTCAATGTCCTTTGACACCCACTACAAAAGCAATCATGGTGACTGAGCCTGCTGTGCTGATATATCCTCCATCTTTAGGTGCTATTGCCCCAGCCTATCAATATTGTAGTCCCAGTTTATCAAGAGCATCATCCTAATAGTGATATCAAAGTCTGCATTCAAATTATGCACCATGAAAAAGAAATCTGACTGTTATTTATTGTGCTGCATTTGTCATATTGTATATATCTTTTGGGTAAAAAAAGAAAAAATGTACTAACGATGATTAGAGTGCACATGGGCTTTGTGGTCACAAATATCATTTTGAGGATATGAATTAGATGCCTCATTATCATATTAATAAGATGCCCAAATCCCTTGGCTGTGTCTCTCCGCCGTATTCCAGCTGTCTGAGAGACAATGTTAATCTCCTCAGTATGTAGTGCAGTTCCTGCTGGGATTTATGGGATAAAATCAAAATGATAGCTGCTAGTCCAGCATGGTCATGTACTGTAGCTTTTTCTGTTTTGTTTCTCGTTGCTTTATGACTGTGACCCAAGGGATTTGGTGGCCATTATGTGACACAGAGGAACACACACACACACACACACATGCACACACACACACACACACACACACACACACACACACACACACACACACACACAGCGTGCACGCACACACACACACACACACACACACACACACACACACACACACACACACCTACAAACACAAACACATTCATTAATTGTTAATTAATTATTAATTTAGTAATTACCATTAAATATACAGTTTGTAGAAAGACTGCTACTAAAGACTAAGGATCTCAATTCATTCATTTGGATTAAATGAAAAGATGACTCCATGAAGAAATCTTTTCAGAACTTACCTTAGTGCCACAGTGAAAACAAATTCAACCTTGTCGAGAAAGCAAAGTGATTCAAAGAAAAAAACAGTGCATCATAATATATAAATAACGCATGTGAGCCTACCAATTATCTTCATGTAAGCCAATTATCTTTAGACCTAAAATGTTTTAAACAAAAGTGAATCACTGAATCAGACTTTCAAATAGTATTTCATGACTTACCACCATGACTCACTGTGTGACTATATGCATTTGACAGGCAATTTTCCTTATCTATACTTGTATCCTTGTAAATCTATTCAGGAAAGTGATGTGGGTTGACCTGTGACAATGGCTTAAAAAATAACACTTAAAGGTGCAACATGAGTTCCTGCATGGTTTTTCCAAGCAATTTCACTTTCATCTCAAATCGCCTTGATTCGCTAGCTGACTGCCCCCTAAATACACTGCCTGCCCGGTTGTAATCATCAAACAAACAAAACAAAATAAATAACAATAACAATAACAATAGCAGTGTTATAATACACAAACAAACATAATATATCAACCCACATTCTAGCAAATCACTTACAAGATTGGTTGGGAGTCACAAACTTACTCCCATCCTTCCCACAACCATCTTTAGCTGGAACCTGATTTGTTATATTTTGGTGCACAACCTGGCCCCATATGTTTATAGTTATAGTTTATAGTTAGTCATTATGTTTTTGCACCATTGAATAAAAGTATAAAAATTTATAAGTCATCCGTGTTGCACCGACGCTCTCTCCTTCTTAACAATTCGTCCTGCTCTGGTTGCACCGGATCTGACTATACCACAGAAGCGCGAAAGAACACTTCTCTTTGGCCCCATATGTTTGTTTGAGTTTTACAGTCCCTGTGTTGTCTCCGGAGACCAGTCCAGTAACCTTTCAAGTTATTTTGTATATAAACAAACAAACAAAAAACACACAAAGATAATTAACAGAGAGTTAATTAAGGAATTCCAATCAGCTGAAACTGACAAACTCTGAGGACCTATTCATCTAACATCCCCATGCACACTGAGGAGGCTGGTGTCGTTTGTCATTTATTTACTAATTTAAATGACTGGTATTGCTAAAATGCTAAAAGCTTAGATCAGTTTCTTTGGTCAGGGTTTTTGGGGGGAACAAACAATGTTCATGATGATATTAACAAAACAACACTGAAGAGAACCTTGGGTGTAGTGAACTATCTGTGGTAGTGAATGCCTACATTTTTTTTTATTGAAAAAGGCCTGGAAATAATTATACTTTTGGTATGATGAACAACTCCATGAAAGACCTGGCCATTTAAAATTAAAATCCATCTCTGCCTTCACACTGAGGGTACATAAGTCATGATGGATCATCCAGCAGGTTAATGAATTAGGTCCAGTTAAAAAAAATGGCTTACTGAACACAAATTCAGGCTAAAGCAGAGGTTCCATTTGTAAATTCAATAACATTCAAGGTTCTGCATGCAGCATTAACTGCTATTTGTGAGAGTAGATATTCCTTGAAGATTCTTGTGAGACTAAAGCAAGCAGTTAGATGTTTCGTTGTCAATTAGATTTTCTTAGCTTTGCTTTTCTTTGCTCAGTAATCTCTAATTGATAAATAGCCTACTAATGCAACATCTCCATTAAGCTGTCTGACTGTGTATTCTGCAGGTGCCTTGGAGGGCTTTGATGTTTCAGTGAAAAGACACTTTATCATGAGAACTTAGTATCATAGCAACTTAGCTCTTCAGATATGCATAAAGTGTCTTTTCTTCTGTTGTGCTGATGTCATTCATACAGAGTGAATGAATGAGAGTCTTTCTACTTACGCATGATAAAATGTTTTCACTTCAGATATTGGTCTCTCCATTGTTGGCTTGTTAGGAGGTGACATCTTGATTTCTGTCCCAAAGTCAGGTCAATGTGGTACCACATAAATACCAATCAGAGAAATCTTTGAGTTGAATCAGGTCTTGTTTAGCTCTCCTTGCCTCTGGCTTTCTGTATGCACATGGATGGGCAGGGAGTTCCCCAGAACAGGGCCATATCGCCAAAAATAAATTACTGCATTCATGGTTCCTAATTGTGACTGAACCTGACAGAACTGTGGTTAAACATGCTGAATTGAAATGGGTTGCGCTTGTTGAGCAGATGCATTGCTTCTGAGATGCAACAGTATTCTTGGTCACCTCACCTCTTTTGGAGAGACACAGGAAATTATTTTGGGATTTTCCCAAATAATTGGTGACTTTTTCGAGAACTTTAACAGGCTTCCCAAGGAAACACAACTGGCACCTGACAGCATCTCAGTCACATTTGCTGGGTCCTCCAGTGTTCTAGAATCAACCATTTGGCAGGTAGTTCGCCCACATTTGACAGTCTGGAGCAATATTACACCCATCTAAAAAGCAGCTTTAGTAGGTTATACAGTAACTTCCTGTAAAATGAACAGTGATGTTCTTCAGTCTTACTAACTTGTAAAGCTTTAGGAGCAGGAAAGGGGCATTAAAGCGCTACCAGCTCATACTAGCCTCTCCATCTCCTCTCTAGTGTTGGGCTTTCAGCTCACCTTCAGATAAGATGTGTGGTTGCCATTCTTTGGTCTTGTGAACTTCCAGGTACCAGAGAGAGTAGCACTTTGCTGCTTTAGCATAGAGCATTCAGCTACTTATAATGAGACTGGCCAACATTCTTCATCTTTGAAAACTGCCAGACTCTTTGAAGGAAGAAATAACAAAGAGAGCACTATTGGCACAGATAGAAAAAAAAAACTTTGTAGGCTTTTTAGTTGTTTGTGTTTGTGTTTGTATTTAACCTAATGTTGTGTCTGTGCAGGAATCTTCATTTATCCTCTGGAAGAATGCTCAACAGTTGTGGGCTTTGAGGCAATGATCTCCTCTCAGATCATCACCGTGCAGATCAAAGACAAAGCCAAGATTGATGACAGTTACCTTGATTACAGCTCTTCAGCCAATGGGGCTCTGCCAAGTGGAAGCGGTGAGGATGTTTCTCTCCCTGTGTGAACCTTCCCTCTGATCAAGCTGAATGTCTTTGAAGGGGGAGAGCTAATTTGTGGTGACATATTACCTCCGCAGGGCACATCGTTATGGAGGAGGACCTCGAGAGAACCGTGCTGGTGGTCAACCTGGGGGTCATTCCTCCTCTGGAGACTGTGAACGTTCTGGTCAGCACATCCTCTGAGCTGGCCACACTGCCAGGTGGGGGCATCAGGGTCATGTCTCCGCCCGTTTGCACCCCAAGGGTCCAGCGCTCAGTGAAGGAGGAGCAGGCTTTCTCCCCAGGCACAAGCAGAAGGTAGAGCTGCAGTGGCTACACTGACAGGGAAAATGTGTCATATACTGTATGTTCACAATATCAGGACTTTTTCAGATCTAAATTTCATTGCATGCGTATCTATGTATTTATGCGTATGATATGGGATATTGAACGAAATGGCGTGCGTATATAGGGAAATAACGCATGTTCTAGTGGTAACAAGGTTAGGTTTGCTCATCGATAAGAGATCTAGAACTACTTCTTTTTCCGCCACACATCATTTCAGTCTGAGCTTATTAGGATAAACTGTCGTTACTAGTTCTAACTTGGATAGTTATGGTCAAAAGCCATTTTTGTCTGTGAAAAAGTCTGGTTTCGGGGCTATTATTTCAGACGTGACTAGATAGTTAATTAGAACGCCATCTTTTTATCTATGTACAGTAACTGTTCAGGTGCCTTTGCCAAGATCCTAACAGCTGACTTCATAATTCAATAGCACGTTTAACGTTGAAGGTAGCATGAACGGTACCTCTATGCTTCCTATGGCCTAAGCCAGTGCCTTCTACAATAGATAACTTGACAGCGAAGACAGCAAGGCAGCAAAAGCCACTGCCTTCTCGTTTGGAACACAGCCCCTAGAGACCACCATTCTGTCTGCACCATTCTGTCTGCCTGAGAACCCCTGCCGAATAGAAAACAGAGATTCCCACAGAAACGCCATAGGCTACATTATTTCATTCATGGCCAGGGACCAGTAGCAGGTCACCCGTGGGCTTAGGGCCACTCACTGAAAATCCCCTTCTCTAGGCTAACAGAAATGAAGTATTGATGGAAGGGAGCCCATTAGCAGGAGACATGGGCTGTGTCACAAATCGTGCACTTGAATACTTAAAACACTAGGTTTCAGCGAATAGTATGTCTACAACGACAACCACAGCATAATTACTACAGTCATCAATTTGAAGGTTCACTACGCAGTTACGCCCATGACCTCTGCCTACTGTTATAAAGCAGTAATCATTTTGGGACAACACTGAACATCAACTAGAAAAGCGCTCAGAGATCGCAGACCTCCGCCAAGGCAATGTGGTCACAGATGGTGTTCTTGATCACAGATCGCCACCAAAATTGAATCAGTTCTTACTTGTCCCAATACACACATTGTCCGAAAATTTCATCCAAATCCATGCAGTACTTTTTGAGTTATGTTGTACACAGACACAAAGACACACACACGCCGGCAAAAACATAACCTCCTTAGCGGAGGTAATAAAAAATGCACACTATGACAGCAAATGCTCAGTACTACATTGCAGTGCACTGATACTGTAGAAGTGTATGATTTGAGACACAGCCATGGTGCCCCTCTCATTACTGAGCGGCGTGGTGTGGTGTGGTGTGGTGATCCATGTGCAGGAGAGAGAGGCATCACTGTGCCCTGGGGCCCCATGAGCAGGTGCCAGGGAGTGGGCAGCTGTGCCTGGCTTGGCTGCTTGAGGATGAGCCAATCAACTCCATCGACTACGACTTCAACTTCCAGCTGGAGATCAGAAGCCCCTACCTGCTCGCAGGTCAGACGAAATGATTCCATTTTGCTCTCAGTTGCAGCGGTCGTTAATCACGACAGAATATAGTTATTAGATTGTTGGACTGGACATGGTCATGACTGTTGCTTTAAATATTTCCTTAATATAGACACATGTAGCATGAATTTCTTTGCTGTGTCAGTTAAATGCATTGATTATGTGTACATTCGAGCCCCAGTTTTTACATTTTCTTCCACATATACACCTTGACTCAGCCTGATTGCTTAAGGCAGGGGTTTTGATACGTGAGGGCCAATTTAGGGACCCAACATTGAACTGAGGTCCGCCAAAGGGGCAGGGGGAGAAAATAAAAGGGGGAAATCCCATTTGTAATCATTGTAATGACCAGGTTGCATATCAACAGTTTAGGCTACTTTATTGCAATAAATTAATGCCTATAGATGCCACTAAATGGAGATTAATTCTTTCAAAGAAATGTACAGTTTTACCAGTTTTACAGATATTACGATATGTCATTGCGGGCCTCCAGGAAATGTTTCCGCCGGCCGCCATTGGCCCCCAGGCTGCACTTTGAGAACCTTAAGGAAATGCTTACTGTCAGATGTGAAGGACTGTTTGTTTTGTATTGCCATGTGATGTGGAGGTCCTTGTGTCCCTGTGAGTGGAATAACCCGTGTTGCTACTGCTTATTTTAGATGCTTTAGAGCTTTCTTTGTGCAGGTGTGGAGAGTCCATCTCATGCCATCCGGGCAGACGCAGACCCTTGTGCCCGATCTGCCACCAACATAATGGTCACCTTGGCAGACAAATACACTTACGACTGCCCAGTGGAGATACTCATCTATCCCAGTGGTGTGTATTATGTTACACATATTATACACAATCCAGTACACACACACACACACACACACACACACACACACACACACACACACACACATACACACTCAAACACACACAGTCACACACATAGTGGAGTTTGTGTACCATTGAAAAACAGTACAGACAGCAAAACATTCTCGAGCCTTAGCAATAGCCTTTGACAGCTTCCATTTACTTGTGCAGAGTGTAGAAAGCTTATTAGATCAGTTGCTATTGAGGCTCCATTGGCTGGCCTTAGTGGCCACTGATGCATTCTACCTCCAGCTGTCTCCCTCCCAGCAGGGGCTGATAAGATTTCCGAGGCCGTCTGCACCCCTCCTTCCTCCTCTGCCACCCCAGCAACCAGCAGCAGCACCAGCAGCAGCACAACTATCTCTCCACATGTCTCTCTGCCTGTTTGTCTCACATAGCTGCTTTACTGTCTGTTGTTCACAGTGCTTTATATCTCCCTTCTTTAATTCGTTTCTCTCTCTTATTGTCTCTCTCTCTCCTTTCTCTGTCTATCCTGTTTTCTCTCTCTTTCTCTCGTTCTCGCTCTCTCTCCTTTCTCTCTCTCTCCTTTCTCTGTCTATCTATCTTGTTTTCTCTCTGTCTCTCGTTCTCTTTCTCTCTCCTTTGTCTGTCTATCTTGTTTTCTCTCTCTCTTTCTCTCTCTCTCTCCCTCTCTCTCTCATTTCTCTGTCTATCTATCATGTTTTCTCTCTCTCTCTCTCTCTCTCTCTCTCTCTCTCTCTCTCTCTCTCTCCCTCTCTCTCTCTCTCTCTCTCTCTCTCTCTCTCTCTCTCTCTCTCCCCCTCCTGTTCTCTTTTACAATGAGCTGTGTGTGTGAGCCAGAGGCTCTAAGATACTGAAATGAATCTTGGCATCCTCATTGTGCAGGCGACGAGGGCCGCCTCATTGCTAAGAGAGACCGCCAGCAACAATGCAGCACAATTCAAATAGTCGAGGGATGGGGGGTTGTGGAGAAGGTGGGGGTGGAGGAGGGTTGATGGAGGCGCAGTGCGGAGGTCTCGGCCTCATCAGGGAGGCCAGTGAGCAGCGTGAGCGAGCCGTCGCCACTCTAGTGGAATTGATTGACTGCGCATAGCCAAGACTCGGTATTTGCAATGGGTCGGTCATATTTCCCTGTGGTGAGTGCAGAGAGAAGTGATTGCCGTGCTTAATCAGACGTTACGCTCACAGGTAAAGAGAGGGAGGAGAAAAGAAGGATTGGGAGATGGATGGGTGGAGAGAAAGAGAGAATGTGAGGGGAGAGAGAGAGAGAGAATGTCTGGGCACTTGAGTTGTATCAGAGAGAGAGTGGAGAGTTTTGGAGATCTCAGAGGAATAATGAAACACCAGCTCAGCTTTCATTCACTCCAGTCAGGGAGACGATAGACTTACATTCATATCCCCCCATTTCTAGGCATCTGGGAACTATCTAATCCCTGTGAAGAGCGTATCAATCTACCACAAGCTCCTAGACAGATGTAATGCAGCAAGAACAAGACAGAAGCAGCAGCTGCACTACCTGTCTCTCTGTGGACAGCTGGCTATAGTAATGGCCTTGCCAAGGCTGGACAGTCTCCCCACATCCTCACAAACATAAAAAATCCCCTCAGAAATCATCAAAGTCAGCCGGCTCATCTAAAGATATCAACTGAAATTGTCTGTCTTCCTGCCCCCTGCTTTCAAGCCAAAAGAAATGACTTGATCCCTAGACAGCATTCAGACCTTCCAGATATTGTTCATAATCAGTGTGCAGCAGATTTTCGGATGTTGGAATTTAAATTGTTTTATGAATCTAATAACAATGTTCGTCATATAACTGGAGATATGTCCTATTACTGGACCTGTCTGTGCTCTGTTAACATAATGATTGGATTTTTCGACATTGCGTAAAGAAAAGAGCAGACTTTTTACATAGAGAAATCAGCTGAACCCTCCTGTCTGTCTCCTGTCGGCCCACAGAGCCGTACGTGCCCCACGTGCTGGTGGAGAGCGCTGACATGACGCTGGAGGAGTACGATGAGTACCTGCACAGCAGAAGTGACTTCATCAAGGGGACAAAAAAGGATGCAAGCGACGAGAAAAAAGTGAGTTGGTGGGCAAGTGTAGGAGAATACGCAAACAGTACACACACACACACACACATAGAGTACATATACACAGTGTCACACGCACACACACACAGCATCACACGCACACAGTGTCACATGCACACACACTGAATCAATTCTCCACCGTCCTCGCATACTATACACATAACCGCCTACACATTTGTGCATACGTAAATAGTCACGATGCTTATATGTACATGTATAGACATTCTCCTACACATGAATATGGCAAGTGCAGATGTATAGACAGTAATTAGCATTACTTCCAGGCACTTTATTTCTATAAATAACCATTAAAGTCAAGAAATTTGCAATGGATCTTTGATTGCATTTAGATTTTTTTTGTTGTTTACTGAGATTTATTGGATAATCCTGGTAGACACTTACTTGGGTGTATCAAACTTGCAAACGCTAATTCTGCCATGGTTTTAAACAACAAGCTACCCCTAGGACCCCATAGGACCTGTGTGTGTACACACTATATTACCTCCTTAAATGCACAAGCATACTGTAGATGCAATGAGACCAGTAAGTCACCAGCATACCTCAACAGGAGGCACAGAACATTCAGCCTCTACAATAATCACAGATAAAACAGGGTTTCTATGGTAACCACCATCACAGCTAGCTCCTCAACCTGCGGCTAGGTACTTTTCACTTCTATATGCACACTGCCGCTGCTGTAGCTCAACATGGGTGAAGTGCCTTTCCTCAAGTTGGCTGACTGTCTGGGGGAGATTATTTGACATGTTAGGAGAGATTAGAGCAAGGGGGTGCTGTGTTGGTCCTGACAGCGTTGCTCAGCACCACTGAGATCTGAGAAAGTACATTTTCTCTTCAGCGCCATAAGTAGGGTATGATATATGGATATATAAATCGCTTTGGCCAGTGTGCCATCCATCACAGTATTCCATCACAATTTCTGGAGGATGTAACATTTTTTATATTTATATTGTGGGAGGAATTTAGTCACCTCAGTAAAGCAACATGTTGACTTTCCTTCAGGATGAATATATTACAATCGTATTTTATCTTACCTTATCATATCTTAGTGTTAGAGTCTGCACCCTGACACAACACATACAGTGATGAAAACCTCAGTATTCTTCCCAGGGAGTGAAAAGTAGGGACTGTAAAGAAAAAAAAAAGAAGAAAAAAAAATCTGTGTACAGTACTGTGTGAAAGAGTCATCTCATCATCCTTACATTTCCTTCCTGGGGCTGACTTCTCTCCACCCACGTACATCTAGTTACATGTGCATGTGTTCCTGAGGATATATCTCATGATTTAAAGCCAAAGCTGTGCACTTTGTGGGGTACGGTAATGGCCATGCTAGTTATCTGTCTGTTATCCCTTTGTTTTTGTTTGTTTTGATACCTGTAGGTGGAGATTCTGCGCAAGAGGCTCCACAAGGACATCCTCCACAACCCGGTGGTCATGCTGAACCTGTGTCCAGATCTCAAATCGATGACCTCTGACCAGATGAGCCCACAGGGCGAGTTCATCTTCCTCATCGACCGCAGCGGAAGCATGAGTGGGACGAACATCAGCCGTGTGAAAGTAAAGGGCATTTATTTATTTATTTGTCTACTTTTATTTGCATATTGATTGTGTTGTTGCTGGGGGTTTCAGAAAGTGCTGGCAAATGCTGGCAAAATTTAACTTGTGATTAATCAAAAACAACACATTTTTTAACAAAAATAATCATGATTGATTGATGTTTCCACTTTCATTACATGTGTTATGGTCAATTTCATCTTGAAAATTGCTCGGCTATCAAGTCAAAGTAGATAAATACTAAAAAGTATATTATTTAGTATACTATAAGTATAGTACTATAAGTACTAGCTCCTGTATGCCCAACAACAGTGGAGGGGAGACAATAGCTGTCTTGGTCAGCATGCAATTGTGGGACTACTGTTTCAAAGTGAACACCTTGTGTGCCTCTACACTTACATAAAGAGTCACAATGGCCTTCACTGCTGATACAGGATAACTTCAATACACACACAATTTGCTCCCAATTTGCACCACATAAACTGTATGTCTGTGCCAAGGGGTGCAGGGCAGAAGCACCCGTTTCATATATAACACAGCCGCGTTTTCAAAAGCTTCGCTCAGCGTGAACGAGAAACGGGCGCTTGAATTCAGCAGCTGGTCTGGAGCGTCTGTGTGTGAATGCCAAGCGCATGCTGAGCAGACCGCTGATGAGTGTGTGTGTGTGTGTGTGTGTGACGCACCACACTACACTGGATGAGTCACCACCACTTCACATGGAGGATGCGACGCTCGTGACTACTGAAAGTCCTGGGTCACACTATTGATATCGTCAGTCTATGCTTTTTGCTTTCAGCCCTAAAGAAATGACTTGCCCCAAGAGTTTAGAGTACCCTCTAGATATTGTTAATAATCAGGGTTTTCAGATGTTGGAATTTAATTATTTGATGAATCTAACAATAATGTTCATCATATAACTGGAGATATGTATTACTTGGACTATTCTGTGCTTTGTTAACATAATGAAAGGATTTCGACAAAGAGTAATTCCACTTTAACCCCTGGTGGGAAGGTGTTAGATGTGTTATTACCCTGGTGGAAGTGCCGTGTGTTAGTACAATTGATTCTGCAAGAGCTCGGAGACAATTTCCTCTCAAACACACGAGCAGTGAGTAAAAGGTCACTGATGAGCATCAGCACTCCAACATGGATTTCAGTGTGTGAGCTTTTATTTTCAGAGTTCCGCTGACCTTTCCAGGGGGATTCACTTCTCACCTCTGAATCCTGCATTTGGCCCTTCTCCTCTTCAACCTGCTCCATCTAATATTGTACCTGCTGTTTATTGTGCCCCTCAACACACACACACACACACACACACACACACACACACACACACACACACACACACACACAACAAACTCACACATACACACACACACACACACACACACACACACACACACACACACACACACACACACACACACACACACACACACGCACACACACACACACACACACACACACACACACACACACACACTCCGAGTGTCCACAGCAACATAAAAGCTTTTCAATGTCCCCACAGGACGCGATGGAGGTGGTTTTGAAGAGTCTTTTCCCAGTCTGCTTGTTCAATATCATCGGCTTCGGCTCCTCGTTCAAAACCCTCTTCAGCACCAGTCAGCCCTATGACGAGGTGAGGGGTTTAAAACGGACTTATGGAGGGATTTCTCCCCCCCACCAAAATGCTTTTAGGGTTTGTTGCAATTATTGTGACCAGAAGGGACAAGTGAATTTTCGAAAATTGGTTAAAATTGCTGTTGATTTGATAATAGATGCAATCTCAAATAATGCAGACACAGTATTCTGTGTCTTTTAGCCTTTTGGCTGGTATATTGTTATAAATCTGAGATGATTATAATCAGTAATTGTTGTATTTTTGTTCATACATAGTCTTGTTTGTCGTGAATGCAAATTGCTCTCAATACTTGGAGGAAGAAAGAAAAACTTAAAAATGCAACGTGTCCCTTTCTTAGTCGAGTTTGCACAATACAATATCCCAGAGTGTATAGCAATGGTAATTCTTTGTAATTACTTAGAATGTCTGTCGTTCTAATGTAGGACAACCTGGCCATGGCTTGTGAGCACATCAGAAAAATCCGGGCCGACATGGGCGGCACCAACCTCTTGGCTCCTCTAAGCTGGATCCTGCGGCAGCCCATGCACCGGGGACACCCACGGCTGCTCTTCCTCCTCACCGACGGAGCCGTCAGCAACACGGGTCGGGTCATTGACCTGGTCCGCCGTCACGCACGGCACACCAGGTACATGTACACCCAACACTAGTGACGCACTCAGGCCATGGAAGAATGGCCGCTCACACACTGCAGACTATTACTACAGGTCTATTATAGGGCTCAATCTCCAACAAAAAATGAATATAGAGAGGGTCTCAGTGTGTTGTCCCCTGATAGATGAAGCTTACTTGGTTGCGTAGAATAATGGGGATTGTCTGATACATTGTCTGCTCTGAAAATAGTGTTCTCAGTGCAAGGTCTAGTGTTTTGTTGCCATTGTATTTTCTTGGATGTGCAACACATCTTTTGAATGAATAAGGTTGAATAATGCATAGAATGGAAAATGCAACCTTCAGTCAGATGTGAATAAATGGTGCTGGGTTTACTATGCTGTTTGTATTTGCACAGCCTCTGCTCAGGCTTGATTCTCTGAAACAGTGTTGACTTGATAAATCTGTCTAGCTATTGATGCTATCGTCTATGGCTAAGAGAAGGTTTTGACAGCAGCTATGTGTCTGTATGA
The DNA here is from genome assembly GCA_027497455.2 of Sardinella longiceps. Taxonomy (NCBI): domain Eukaryota; kingdom Metazoa; phylum Chordata; class Actinopteri; order Clupeiformes; family Clupeidae; genus Sardinella; species Sardinella longiceps. Next base: position 4,208,323 of record JAODXP020000018.1, read on the forward strand.
TTGTTTTGAACGTCTAGAAGAAGTGTAGCCTGTCTAGTATGACACGGTTGTCACAATATCATATTGAAAATCTGCCAAGCAATACAAACATACCGACGTGGCAAGCCAATAAAAGCGAAGCCTAGAGGAAACAGTGTATATTAGACCTCTAGAGTCTGAAAGATAATTGTTTGGCTACCTTCATTAAACCTGTGAAGACAGTTTGCAATAGGATCCCCTGCTATTTCCCATAGCCATTGGCTCCCACGGGATTGGATAATCCCTCTGAGGTAATCAAATCCACTGAGACTGTGGCTGTGACAATAAAATAGTCATATTGAAGGATATTTAAGAGTGTGAGCCCATACTACAAACTGCACTATAATGTAGAATAGAATAGAATAGAATAGATCTTTAATGTCCACCAGGGGTGGAAATTTGCCTTTGGCTCACCGAAAACATGAAAGACAGACACACACAGTCATTATAAAAGAATACAGTTAGCACAAAATACAGTCATCACACCACTCAGTAATATCAGTGAGATTCAATGATATTTTAAATATGCAGTTAAATATGCAAACAAAACTGAGTCTCATTTGCTAACTGCTAAACACAGAGATAATGCTTATCTTGCCTTGACAGGTGCTACACCTTTGGAATTGGCCAGAGTGCCTGCAGAAGGCTGGTGGAGGGACTGGCCTCGGTGTCCAAGGGGATTGCCGAGTTTTTTGCTGAGGGAGAGAGACTGCAGCCTAAGGTTCTCTATTTGCAGCATGCAACATGTTTATCATCCGCATCCATATTCACTTCCTCTGAATGTCGCAGTAAGGCAATTACCAGGAGGCTGTAAATTGTGGCCTGTCAGGGTGATATGTAATTAGCATTCATTCCTCTTATTAAACATTTACATTCGCCAGAGAAGAAGGAATAAATCTTCAGTACCACCACACAGAGTAGTTAATACATACATCTTTTTTTGAACAGGATATTAAATAAGGAAGATGTTTTATGGATGTCTCGTTTCTTATATACATAAACAAACATGCATAGTCATGTTCATAGTGCAAATTATGATCATTATTATTACCTCCACCAAGGAGATTATGTTTTTTATTGGAATTTGCTTCTTTATTTGTCTGTTTGTTAGCAACTTTACGGCAAAAGTTACTAACCGACATTTTGGTGATGATCCGGATCAGGAATTGGATCTGGAATTTTTTAAAGGACTTCCCACTGAGAGTTAAAGGAAAGTACCGGAGTGAATTTAAGCATAGCCCTGTTGAAAGAGCTTGCTAAATGCGTTAGTTAGTGAGTGGAACAAAATAGTTTGGTACAGCACAGACCGAACACGAAGGCAGAAGCGAACAGGTACTTTACACTGAATCAATGGGACCTGACTGTTGGAAACCGAAAGTAAGATCTGAGGTTACATTGACTCAATGTAACGTGTTTGTCGTTCGCTTTAGGTCTATGCTGTTCGAAATTCTTTCATTTCATGCGAAATATATTGCTATTAAAAGGCTCGTGCAGCAGGGCTATGCTTAAACTTACTCCGGTATATTCCTTTAATCAGGTCCATCTGTAAACGCCAGAACTCTAGAAGGCTCTCCGAGTGCATTTCTTGTTCTTGTTTGATCCTCCTCTTTATTTACATATTCCTTCTGTTAGATGATCAAGATCCTGAAGAAATCCATGACCCCAGTACTCAGTGACATCTCCATTGAGTGGCTGTTTCCTGAGACCAAGGAGGTGCTTCTCTCCCCTGTGGGCAACACCTACCTCTTCCCAGGGGACCGTCTCATTGGCTACTGTGCTGTCTGTGACACCACGCGTTACCATCCCAACCCCAAGTCTGTGAGTGTGCAATGAGGAGAGAGAAGAAAGATATACTTCAGTGATGGTAGTCTGTGAAATGAAAATGGAGATGGAAATTAAGAACCAGTTCTGTGGTCTTAGGCTACTTTGTGTGAAAGAAAAATTAATATTTAATGGCTCAGTTCTTGCAAGGTCAAGGCTGGTGCAATGACACTTTTAAAAGTTTACAAAAACTGATTCTCATAGGTCCCAAATGTCCTCTCAAACTGATACTGTTCTGGGGTTTGTTTCCCAAAATCATGCAGTAGTTGTGAAATATAGCCAATGTCAACCAACTAAGAAGCTAACTGGTTAGCATAGCAACCGTGATGTTTGGAAACGCACCCCTGATTAGAATGACTTTCCCTGGTTAACTTGACAGTTACAGTTAAAGGACTCCCTCAGGACTTGTTTGACTCATCCACCTTCCTCTCTCCGTCAGGATAAGCGTAGGCGGTACAGCATGATGCGCTCCAACGAGTCCACCAGCTCTGTGTTTTACCACTCCCAAGAGGAGGACCCAGCCAGGAGTGCCTCTGACGGTCCAGCCACACAGAGAGACGGCCACGGCGGGGCTCTGTTTGATGGCTACCAGGACTCCATGTCTGAGAGCAGTCCCCTCCCTACTGACCACGACGCCATAGGTACATTAACACTGCCTGCACACACTGTGTGTCCTCTGTACCAGACTCTGTGTCTGACTGTACAATACACTCAGTAAGGCCATTGGTGGTATCAACAGTTTTTAAGTAGCTATAACATTCCACTAAAACATTACCTTGAAAGCCAATGACAAATACAGTCTCTGAATAACACTAGGGCTACACTGGATATGTTACAGAAGTGTTACTGTAAGTCAAGTTCCGTCAAAAGCACATTGAAATAAATGGTGGATTTTCTTAGAATGTTGGCTGTGTTACTGTATCTGGTGTAGCCAGGTCCATTGTTAATACTGGAAGCTAATTGTCATGGCAGATAAGTCTTTGACTTCACGCATCCAGTGTAGGCCTCCTGTAAGAAAGGGTTTGTTTTAATTTTATCAGTTATGTTTCCTTTTGACAATTGGAGATACACTGGATTTTGTGTCTGACAGGAATGGACCCAAAAACATCCCCTAGAAGACGGGCCTACAGCACAAACCAGATCACAGACTATGACCCTGCCAAGAGGATGTTCACCCCCAGTGACCCCAGCTCAGTGGTGGGCAAGAACCCCTTAAGGAGAGCCAAGGTCCAGGAACTGATTAATCAGACAAGTGTGGACCATGGGGCTCAGTGGAAGCTAGACTACCAGGTTAGTCTACTACTCTACACTGTTACTATAGGGGCTAAATTGCAAAGCTATGATGTTATAACTGGCATATCAAATGATGCTACTGTAAAGCAAAGACTGCTAAAGCAATAGTTTGACTAGATTACATAAGTCATGTTAATTGTATGAGTGATGGAAGCATTTAGTAGCACTTTGGTATGAACCTCAGATTCAATCCACCATCCTATTATCAGTGATGTGGTAAAACATGAGGTAGGTAAACTAGGAATTTTGTGATCACCGCAAAGCAGATGTTTACAGTAAAATGTCATCCAGAATATGTTTGATGGCATATTATTGCTGTGGTAATTAGAATAATGCAGTGGGATTTGGCAATGTAAAAAGTTGTGTTTGGTGCATAAACACTATTACAGTCAGAGGTGAATAAACTCTATTTTCAAAAACATTGAGAGGTGGGTAAACTGCGTTTACTTGTTTTTAGCCCCCAGTACATCCCTGCCTATGACCAAAGAGTAATTGCATGTCATCTTTGTGTGTTATCTTTTTAACTATTTGGGGAAATGAAAACTGTGACCAGAATGAAGCAATCCTTTGTCCTCTAGTACATTCATTGTATTCCATTCAGTATCAGCCCATTGCTGAATGTTGGCTGGTGCAATTTCATACTCCTAACACCCATTTCAATTTAGATGACAATCTAATTTTATGGTCTATCATGTTGTGTCTGTCTAACGGAATTATGAAGCCAATTTGGATGCCTTCCTTTCTTGCTGTGCACCACCTCAAATCATTAATCCAAAACGAGCTTTGAGGAAGGAAAGCCCTCCTCTTAGAGGATCAGGTTGCACACGGGGTGAATGTGATGTGCGTGCTACACTGATGAGTTCTTTAAAATGCATGAACACGTTTGTCATAATTTAAACGCTCTCTGGTTAGTCAGTCAGGGGGGGAAAAATAAAATAAAATGCATTAAGACCTGTCAAACACTGCCCAAGCATGGGGTATTGCCATGGCAGCAAACAGACAATGGGGGTGGTGGAAGTAGGCGACTGACGAGCCTTTTGATGAGCAACCCTTAATGGCTGGTACAATAATTTCCTGCATTTTGGCTGGAGAGAAGAAGAGTAATATATATGATAAATACCCAGTGTGGCCTTGCTAAATGAAAAGCGAGGGCATTCAGGTCTCTCTCCTTGTCAAAGCTCAGACTCAGCCCTTATTAGCATCTTTTTCTGAGCTAGCCAACAAGCCCGATCCAAGTCCATATTTATAGATTTCTTTACCGTCTCGTCTAATGAACCTTGTCATCAGCATGTAAGGGAGTCTAAAGAGAATCTCCCACAAAGGGGGGGAAATCCAATAGCTGCAATCAAACTACTATTAATCTCAATCGCTTTTCCCCCAGAGCCTTAGAGACTGCCTGGCCAGGGAATGGAGGGAAATGTCAAATAAATCAGTGTTTAGAATAAAGGGGAGCCGTGCAGGATAGAACAGGTTCCTTTTTATCTCTGGATATACAAAGGATATATGAAGATCTTTAGGATGTGCATTTATTACGTAAAAACACTTGTGTGAGTAAATATGACATTTACTGTGTTTGTGTGTGTGTGTGTGTGTGTGTGTGTGTGTGTGTGTGTGTGTGTGTGTGTGTGTGTGTGTGTGTGTGTGTGTGTGTTTTGTGTGTTTGTGTGTGTGTGTGTGTGTGTGTGTGTGTGTGTGTGTGTGTGTGTGTGTGTATGTGTGTGTGTATTAGTGTGTGAGTGTGTTTGTGTTTGTGTTTGTGTGCATTGTCTTGTGTGTGAATATACAAGTACTTTCAGTAATTGCTTTTGTCTCTCTCCAGCCACAGCTGGCTAGTTTGTGTGCCACAGTCTCCAGAGGCTCCACTGCTGGGTGGGATCGCCCCTCCTTACAGCAGCAGCAGCAGGAGCAGCAGCAGCAGGAGGCAGCAGGGCTGGAGCTGGCAGAGCAGGAACTGGCCCAACCCTGTGGCAGACCTCAACCTGTGGGCCGTAGCCCAGTGCCAAGCCCAGTGCCAACCCCAACCCCAGCCACTGCCACTGCTCCAGCCCCAGGCCCAGCCTTGGAGAATGGATCCAGGTCCTCCTCGGAGAGCCCCTCCTTTGGAAGCACTGGAGAGGGAGGTCAGTGAGTTTCAGTATAGAAGATAAATGTCTAGCAAACTCTCACAATTTCAGACAGACAGACAGACAGACAGACAGAGTAGACCCACTTGTGTTTGGCATAAAGGAGTAGGTGAACATCTGGAAGTTTTAGCATGTACAAGTATGAAAGGCTCCACTTGAGAAAGGAGCCACTTGAAGTCAATCACTTTCGTATCAAATTACTTTACATATGCATGTCATGTGTCCTGTAGTAGAACATGTGAAGTGCCATAGAACATGTCAAGTACTCTGTAGAATAGGTGAAGTACTCGATAGAACATGTGAAGGTGAAGCACTCACACACTTTCGGGGACATTTTGTTAGTAAGGCACAATGTCAGAAAGGAATACCTACCAAAAACTGCACTCAAACATGTGACACTCATGTTCTTGATGTCAGTTATAATTTATAATCAAGAACACACTGTCAGACAACAAGTTACCATGTTTCATTCAGCTGATCAACATCATCATTATCTCCCAACTGAGTGAAAGCTTAGTTGAGGGCAACACTATAGATACAAGGGGAAAACTAGTTCAAATTAACTGGGCTTCACTTGTCTCCAGTTAAATGAGTGGAGTGACTCCATTTGTTTTGTCTATTTGCTTTTTACTGTCTTTGGTTGGACATGTGCTGCTTTCTTTTGAACATGAAACCATGTAAAAGTATTTGAAGTTACCCAGTGGGCCACCCCACTGCTCCCTGTGTAGGAGTGTGGGACCAGACAGTTGGAGGAGGAGATAAACAAACAAACAAATAAATCCCATCCGGCATTCATGTTCTGTTTTCTGTGAAGTCGTGAAACCTTGACCGTGTCCTCAGCAGGCTCCCCCGGAGCCTAATGGAAAATCTCATTTATATTCTCAGACACATCAGATAATGGTACCACCAGACCAATTTAAATGCATTCTGCGGGCCGGCGGACCAAGCCCAGTCCATCTGTAATACATTAAACCCATCGCTTGTGTGTGTCTGTGCCTGTATTTGTTTTGTCCGGCTGCTCATTTAGAAGTCTCAAACATACTTTCAGCATGCTGCCCAACCCACCACACCCATCACCATACCTTTCCCCATACAACACACCAACACTATGCCTTTCTCCCCACATGCAACATCACACTGTCCCATCTCTCTTGTCATCCCCACTCCCCACCATGTTGGGTTAGCCCCCTGAGCTGTGGATCTGCCCAAGTTTTCTTCCTTAGGTGAGGTAGTTTTTCCTTTGCCCCGGAGTTTTTCCTTGGGTGCTCCTTGTTGGTGTGCCCCCACCCACCCACTAACTCTCCTATCTAGCCACTTTCCTACTGAATTATTTTCTGTACTTTGCACAAATAGGCTGCCCCCAGATACAAATTCACTGTACAGTAATCATATACATGTGACAAATCAAATTCCTTCCTGTCCTTGTAGATGGGTACGTCCATCAGCTGTGTGAGGCTGAGACGCCTCAGGATTCTCACGGCCACACTGGCAGCGCGACCAGGCCCGGCCAGGGAGACTGCAAGGCTGTGGTGTCGGGACTGCTGTGTGGGAAGGAGGTCAATTGGGAGGTGACCTTTGACATCGAGCCGTACCTGAAAGGTCGTGAGCGGGAGGAGAAGGTTCACGAGGACCTCTGGAATGAGACGTTCCATCACCTGACGGCCCATTCCATCATTCAGGACTTTGAGCAGATGGCAGAGAGGGAGTGTGAGATTGAGCATGGTGAGGGAACTGGTAATAGAACTATCTGCATGCACTGCCAACACAAGAATTTTACTCCCTTATAGTTTACCATTATAATGAGATGTAAAGACTTTCTTGAATCTTGAATCTATCCTCATTCGGTCTTTCTGTAGAAAAAATGTTGTTCTAAGGCACACTATGCAACTGCTGCTTTTTGAGGTATCAGGTATCTGTTTTGCTACTATCTCCAAATTAATTTGGACATACAATCATATGAAGGGTGGATAGATGTAAATTTTATTCTCACCAGTCACCTAGGATATGTACTATGTAGTTCTGGGGGTGGGGGGTAAGAAACCACCTCAGAATAAAAGAAACCTAGTTAGGCTACAGCATGACAGCGACTGAATGGTAGCCCAGTTACGCACATGCTGTTGGCCTTCAACAATTTTCTTGTCCGTTGGCACAAACAAAAATCTACATAATACTCAAGAGCTCTTGAACCTTTCAGCACTAAAATGCAAAATAACTGGACGTTGCATTTTCATTCATTGATTCTGAAGTGTAAAATATTCCAGAATTTGAACTTTGTAAAAATTGTAAAAAAAAAAATAATAATAATAAAAAAAGAAAGAAAAAAAAGGAACTTAGAAAGATTAAAAGGAACTCAAATCAAATGTAAATTTGTTGAGTTGGATGACAACCGTTGTTTTCCATGGCTGCGATTAAGAAACACTGATTTATTTTAGTCAATGGCATTGCTGTAAAGTGTTATGGATGATGTTTAATGTCATCTCCTAGGGTCTGGCCGCAGATATCAGCTGTATGCCATCCACACGAGCAAAGCCTGCAACATCCTGAGCAAATACACAGCATTTGTGCCCATCGACCTGGACACTAATGAATATTTACCCACCTCCATTGAGTACCTGAATGTGGGTGAGTCATACAATTGTGTTTGCACAGCGGCCCCTGCCAGCATTGCACATCAAAGAGAGAACACACTCACACACACTCACAGACACACACACACACACACACACACACACACACACACACACACACACACACACACACACTCACAGACACACACACACACACACACGCACACTCACAGAGACACACACACACACACACACACACACACACACACTTACACAGATAAAACTGTGCTGCCTCTATTGTTCCTCCTCTAATGTGCTGATGTCTTTTTCAGCAGAAGTGTGTGAGTCTCATTGTTTTTACACACACAGACAGACAGAACCAAACATTCTTGAGCGGAGCACTCTAGAATCTTTGAACAGAACATACATAATCCACTCTTCTATCTCCAGGGGAGGATTCCAAGAAAGGATCCCAGTCAAGCTCCCGCTCAGGAAGCAGGAAGAAGCGGGGTTACTCCGTCGGATTGGGACGCTCCCAGTCGGGTTGCATGTCAGAAGCCGAGGATGGCTTACAGCCTACAAGTAAGGACTCTTAAACTATGCGACATGCTGTTTTTTTAGGACATTTTGCCTTTAATGGATAGGACAGGAAATGAGTGGGGGAGAGAGAGATAAGGAAGGATCGTGAAATTACCTCAGGTCGGACTCAAACCGTTTGCATTTGCGTTTCATCTACAGTACGTTGCTCCAAATTCTTTCATTCCACTGTTACGACCTGGCTCACAGTCACAACATAATGGGGGAGGCGGACAACAAATGTAATGGTTAACCAAATAAATTCTGATTAAAAGTACACAAAAGTCAATAATAGCAGTGATGAAAACAACTGTCTAGGGGAAAATAAGAAAAGGTGTATGTGTGTAAGCATGTACAGTATGCTAGAATCAGTATGATGTCAAAAAAAATAGTGAGAAAGTGCAAGTGGGAGAGAAATCAGGTGTGCCAAATAAAAAGTTGCGAAAGCCTGCTCCAGAGAGAGCCAAAAAAAGAGATAGGGAGAGAGAAGACAATCCCTTAAATACAAGACCATCAGGTGCACCCAATTAGCCAATTAGGCAGAT